>JAJJWW010019067.1:0-26096 GCA_023531295.1 Papaver armeniacum | reverse complement strand
GCTGGGTAGCCTCTCCACTCTCACTCTTTCTCTAAAACTTCTAGGGCTTTTAGTTCATTTATATAAGGAGAGGAGATATGGGTGATTTACTAGAATGGCCTTGAAATAATTCCAGATTTCCAATGTCGCAGCTCACTGTGCAGGCCAGGTTAGTACAATTTCTATGGGCTATATGGCCCTATAGAAATTGATGATAATGCTTGTCAATAAAGAAGACATGTTTAATTACCAATTTGGTGAAGGATGGTGTTTAATGTGGTAGATCTTCATTTTTATTGTTAAATCAGTTCCCAAGTTTCTCCCATCTACCTTACAAGTTACGACTCAAACATCATTATGTTCATCATTTATAAACTGATATCAGAGACTGTGTAATATATATTTTGGAAAGAAATATTATAGCTAGGGTCTTTGACCGTTCATTTCTTACTTGGAAACTGCCTTGGCAGCTTCATGAACCTTGACTGCTCACAAAGCCAACACATCTGGTTCGTTAGCAGAACTGCAGCACAAGTCTCTGTATGGTTTGTTTCTACTGCCAAGGCTCCATGGTATTCGTATCTGGTAAGATACGGTACCAATTGATGGCTTGACAAGCTGGACGATGTTTTCAACCAAATAAATATTTTAACACAAGATCACACCCTAGAGTGTCTTGTAGCATTTTATTTTTTAAAAAATTTGATTTAGTGTCCATTGATCAAATCTTTTGTATTGGCGGCATCACACAAAAGAATACTTTTGCATTGGTGCCAATCAGTTTTGAATGTTGTATATTTTCTAAGATATCAGATATCTCCCTATCATTTTGTCGTTGATTTAGTTCTGTTAGTTTCCCTACTCATTCCTGTTTGAATGACGCTATCAGTAAAGCGACAATACGTATGACCAGACAATATTTTTAACTGGGTTTACCGACACGATATGTGCTTATGGTGTTTCATGGAAGTGTGTGATTTTTTGCTGGCTGAACTACAAAAAATGCCAGTCAAATTTGTTAGTTTTATTCTTTCTGTCTTTGCTATGAGGCTTGCTCTATTTTGGTGTTGATTCTGAGCTGCATCTGTAGAAGGGACATAGTGTATATTGCTGCATATTTCCCATGGTTCTGTAAATGATGGAAATCCTTTGGTCCCTTGTCACTGTATCATGTCTATAGATATGTTGAACTTCTTTCTGTTGCTTTTGGCTTCATTTCATCAACCCATGCGCACACAAACGAGTGTAAGATTCATAGCAGCTGGTCTCTTATGGTCCCAAGTAGGCTTATACCTGTGTAATTCAGTTTTTTGATTTTAATTTAACTAATTGGTGAAAAAGAATTTCTGCATACATATTGGAACATAATTAATGTCAATAATCATAGAAGCGTTTTAAAGCGGGTTAAGTTACTGAAGTTATGCTGTACAGATTTCAACAGTCCCACTCAGTCTCCCGAATCAGATTTCTATATTCCTCGATGAGAAAAGTCCATGTACTATTTAAACCCCAACCATAGCTATTTACATTAGCCCAACACTAGCTGTTTACATTAGAGCAAGTCTTATGGTGGAATCCAAGCTATTCCAAGTGTGGAAAATCCATGGAATGTCAAGTCTAATGGCTTCCAAGTTGGGGTCTTCCACAGAAAATCCAAGCAACCTTCCATGGTTTCGTGGAAGGGTTCGTGGAATCCATCTAAACGCCATTAAGAATAGCGTTAAACGCCAATAAGAATAGCGCTAAAAAAAACGCCATTAAGAATTGCGTTTTTTTTTATCCGTAGATTTAAAATGAGTTGTTGAAATCTAACGGCTGAGAAAAAAAGCTCCATTCTTAATGGCGTTTTTTTAGCGCCATTAAGAATTGCGTTTTTTTTAGCGCCATTAAGAATGGCGTTTCCACCATTACACTTGCGCTTCCATCCACACTTCCAAGTGTTGAGGTGGCGTGGAATATGGAAGATGGATGCATTCCACCATAAGACTTGCTCTTATCCAGATCGCAACTTTCTTAAAAAGAAGAATCATTTTTTGGGGACCATGTTTTTTTTTTGAGGGGACCATGGTCTCACTAGGCCATCTTCCCTATAATTATAAGGGGTGTCCTAAAGTGTGGAAATGACTAACCTACCCTTAACCTAATTTAATTTAAAACTAACTTAATAACCACCTATATATATATATATATATAACCACCACCTCCTCCCACCACTGCCGCCCACCACTACCACCTCCGACTACCACCACCAACCACCACCACCTCTATATATATAACTTAATTTAAATCATTAACATATTTACTCTTTTACCTAATTAAAATTATAACTAATCTACAACTTCTTCTTCCTCTATTCTACAATTTTTCTTCTTCTCTTCTTCATCAATTTATGATCATCTAACCCTGATCATATACAAATCTAATCAAAATCATCAAATTTTTAGCACAGTCGATTCATTGAATTTTCATCGTCGATTAATCAATCTTTTATAAACAAACCTATCCATAAGTATTTTCCCACAAACCCATTACTTCTAATTCGTTTTTGATTGAAATTTTGAACAGTAGTCATCAAAATATGGTTTAAATGGAAGTTACAGTGGCATGTTCGGTTAGGAATAGTTTAAAAAAAAAAATTGTTTGCTAACCGAACATTCTGAAACCAAGAACACGAAGAACACTTCGGTTATCACGAATTAATTTTTTCTTAACCGAACTCAGAGTTCGGTTGGTTTGCAAAGAAGGGTAAAACTATTTTCTAACCGAACTTTACCAATATTACAAAAAAAAAGAAAACAATCAAATGTAACCGAACTGTGCTATTTTTCCCACTATGTTGATTTTGATTTAACCGAACTTTGCCCACTATGTTCGGTTGGTTCGCAAAGAAGGATAAAACTATTTTCTAACCGAACTTTACCAATATTACAAAAAAAAAAAAAAAAAAAAAAAAATGTAACCGAACTGTGTTATTTTGCCCACTATGTTCAGTTTCAATTTAACCGAACTTGTCCAACTATGTTCGGTTTGTTCGCAAAAAAAACTTGACAAACCGAACTCTTAACTAATCGTGTGTAGTTCGGTTAGATATTGGTTGGTATGAAGTTTGCGAAACAACCAAACTTTGTACACTAATGTGCAATATTATTTTACATAAGTTCGGTTAGCTATTGGTTGCAAACTAACCGAACTTATAGACCCTAAAGTTCGGTTGCATTTCGGCCAAACCGAACATAACACTATAATCCTATTTACAAAGTTCGGTAACATGTCCGTTAACCGAACTTCAAAAAACCTCCATTATTGGAGAGTTCGGTAACCTGCGTGTTTAGAAAAAGTAATCGAACTACACTTTCAGATGAGTTTGGTTACATGTTCTTCACACAAGGTAACCTAATAAGCCCAAATCTACTTAACAAATTCACATTTTTTTGAAAATTTGGACCAATTCAACCAACATTATCTAAGTTTAGAGCATACCTGGGTACCCAAATAGTCTTTCTCCAGTTGTGGTTGGTAAAATCCATCGTTTTCATCTTGAGATTGGCTTTGGGGAAGAATACATTCACCATCTAAGAAATAATTCATCACTTGAATAGTCTAGCTTAGTGAACTCAATTTTATTTTTTATTTTCCATGTTTTTCTTCTTCATCTTCTCTAACTTTTTTCTCTCAATAATTCTACTTCTTTTTTAAAAATCTGATTTTTTAATCTCAAATCTTTATTCAAAATCATTTCACTAAGCACACTAATATTAACACTAACTAATCATTAACCAAAAATAATCAGAGGGTAAAGGTATTATTATAAATACGTAGATAAGGGGTGACCTAGATTTACTTCTAATATCTTATCCAAAATAAAAGAATGGTCCCCCAAAAAAAGGTTGGTCCCCAAAAAACGGTTCAAAAATAAATCTGTTATAAATTTGGATAGTTTCTCGATTTATACTTGACATCCTTGCAACTGCATGAGAGATGAGAGTGCCATGCTAGTCATATGTCGTTACTCCCTCCGTCCTAAATTAAGAGTCCGCTTTGACTAAGTCAATATCTTAAGGAAATCCTATAAATTGTCATGACTAGCCCTTGACTAGCCTATTTAATGTTATATTATTACCAAAACTAAATTATTATTGTTAAAATAAGTAGAAGTTTATTAAAAATTTTATAACTATTCATAAATGTTTTTATTTAAAAAAAGGAATGACAGTTAATACAAAGATATTGTAAGTTTTTTTCCATAAATATGGTGATATTATTTAAGATTTGGATATTATGATCATAAAAATAAAGGGTATATTTGATAGTTTAAGGGAAAAGTATGTCTATAAACAGAGCGTACAGATAAAAATGGACATACCAAAATAGAAATTAGGACAGATAAAAACGGACAGAGGGAGTATAATTTTGTAATAATAATCGGATATCCCCAAGGGAGTTGAATACATAGGGGCTCTTATAACAATGGCTTGCTTACTGGGCCGCAGATAGATATCCATAAGGTCAGATCAAGGTCATCTTAGTAAATCGCCAATTTCCCTATATAGATCGACCGAACCCTAAAATCTCATTCTTCTTATCGACAGTAAGAGTGGAGAATCTTGAGATAGTGCGAGGGAGTGAGGCGGCACTTTTGAGGGAAAGAAAATAAATTAGTTCTGCTGAAGAGGATTTGCTGTTTCCAAAAGTTAGATGAGGTCTTATGATCGGAGTTTTGGTTGTATCTACCTTGGAGATCAAAAGAAAAGAGAGACATATTATCTAAAATCAGCACAATGATTTCTCCTCTCTAAACTAAGTTGTTGCTTGTAGTGAAAAAAGGATATAGGAGTAGCGTGATTGGATTTCTTATATTTCTGTAGGAGGTCCTCTCATGGCACGAGATCTCGGATAAATAAATCTGCTCTCATGTAACGGTGATAAATCACCTCGCAATCAAAATCCAGTGTCTATCTGGTTTGGGCAATTGAGGTGCTCCAACTGTTGAAATGTTAGATCTACATAGATCTTGTTTGCTTGTTAAAATATCGTATCCAGGACCAAAGTTTATGTAATAACGACTAGCTTTGCACTTTTTTTTTTTTTGATCGGTCAAAGTGAAAATTCATTAAAAGAAGAGGTACTTAAGAGGGTACCTCAACCCAATGAATACAAGCAAGAACAAAATAGCGAAAAACATCCCGGCAAACCCAAAAAAACAAGCTTACAAACGCCGGAATAAAGAGTCCCATAATGCAATCACCATATTCGCCGTTAAACCCATCATCTTTGTGTTCGACTCGGCCCAAAAGAATGCTTGTAGTTTAACATTTCTAAGGAGGCTTATCAAATTTTTCTTTTTGTTTTCAAAGACTCTTGCATTTCGTTCTCCATATACACCACCATATTGCAACCGGAATGTTATTCCAAATTTGACTAAGTCTTTCGTCACCCCAATTAAACTTCCAAGACTTCACATTTGTAGTCACATTTGAATTGTAAGTCCAATCAAAGCGACATCCTTCAACAAAGTAGTCCCAGATTCTCCGGATTCTCTAACAATCATAGAATAAATGCGAGCTAGTTTCATCATCTTCATCACAAAAACAACATAAACTAGAAACATCCATACCTCTTCTTAATAGCTTATCCTTAGTCATTATCCTATCCCGAGAAAGAAGCCAAAGAAAAAAGTTGATTTTGCACGGATACTCCCGACTCTCTAGACTAGCTTTGCACTTATTTATCAATAAGATTGAAACAATGTATGCGTAATAGGTTTTAGTGAAGAAATTTGAGGGTGTAGCCATATCTCGATTCTAGTGTTGTACTTAGAAATTTAGGGGTTCACAAAAGAAAAAATTGTCTAACAATTGAAGCTTATGTTTAATTTAAATTTCAACTCGGATATTTCGGTGTTTGTATGAACTTTGGTGAGGGATGGTGTTTGCTGTTGTAGATTTGCTATATCTCAAATCTATCTTTGAATTGATATCCCTTGCATTTTTATTGTTGACTTGAATCAGTTTTGTTTCCCAAGTGTCTCCTAGTTTGTTAGCGAAGCTGAGGACAAGTTTCTTTACGGTAGTTTCCACTGCCAAGCCTTCAAGGTATTAGTATCTCAATGGTTTTAACTTTTAAGCTAATGTTCCAATGAAAGTCTTTAGGAACTACTAGTCACTCTCAGTTTCGGTTCACATTAAGTGATGGCGACGTACAATTGATCTTTTTCTAAAACGAAATTGGTTATAAATTTGGATAGTTTCTCGATTTATACATGACATCCTTGCAAGTGCAAGGGCCATGCTAGTCATACATCATGTGTAGTTTTATAATAATAATCGGATACATGCCTAGTGCAAGGAAGTTAAGATTGCAGCTAAGAACTTCTTAACGAGAATTTCATAGTCAAAACAAAATAAAGATTTTCATTTTGAGAGAAAAAAACTCATAAATCCATTAATCTTTTCATTAATAAAAAGTAAAATACAATTGCTCATAACAGATCTCCTACTCCTATTCCATCATAATTAATAAACTTTATATTATCCTCTTACCTTATTAAGCTTTAGGAGATTATCTCCATTGATTTGGGTTGTAAACACAAAAAGATATTATTATGGTTTTATATATATTCTAGCCAAGGGAACATAACTCCTCAAGGGAATTATCATCAAATCCAAGATGGTATCAGCCCCTACACGATCCTACCTCTTCTAAAACCCTTGAAATCCATGGCAGGTGATAAGAAATCCATGGCAGGTGATAAGAAATCCATTCACCCGGCTTTTGCCATCAACAACATCAAATCTTTGATTCCGGTTATCTTAGACATCAAACAAGATGAATACTCCTCATGGGTATTTCTCTTCGATCTTCATCTTCAAGCTCAATGGTTGCTATTTACGATTGATGGTTCACAACGACCTACGGATATTGATGCCGAAACCGAAAAATGAATAGATGCCCTTTGCTACGCCAATGGATGTTTGCTACCATGACCAAGGATCTTATGCTCACCATTCTCAAGAAAGGCAAAACCGCAAAGGAGATTTGGGATCATCTCAAAACACTGTTTCAAGACAACAAAGGAAGCCGTGCCGCAAATCTTGAAAGTAAGTTTGTAAATCTCAAGTTTTCTGATTGTGCTAGTGTTGATGATTATTGTGATAAACTTAAATCACTTTCCGATCGATTGAGTGACCTTGATTTTCCAATGAACGATAAACGACTCGTTATCCAATTGGTTAATGGTCTCCCGGAGGAGTACAACACCGTGGCATCCTTCATCCAACAGTCCATGCCCACGTTTGATGCTGCTCGATCTCAACTGCGAATGGAGGAAATTAGGGCGTGCACAACACTCACTCGCTTCGCACCTACCGCGCTTCTTTCTTCTGCTCCTTCAATGCGCCATCCTCATCCCAACAATGGAAGAAGAAGCAAACGTCCACAAAAACACACGTAATGGATCGGGCCCAACGTTGCTTTGCCAACTTCAAGCCCAACGTTGTCGCCAACATCGCCCACCGTTGCCCAACCCCACCGTGCCCACGCCCACCGTTCGATCGACTTATCAACGATCTTGGGCACCTTCTTCGGGCTATTCCCCATGCCCCTACCCAGCTGCTCCTTCCTGGCACCGGCCTCTACTGTGAACCGGCGCCATGCCCGGCTCCGTGGGCGATCTTACGGGACGTAATCATGGCCAAGCTTACATTACTCCATCGACGGAACTTCTACAACCCATGGACATTGCTTGAGGCGTATAGCTCTATGCATTTACAGCCACACGATGATGCTTTCTATATGAATCTTGGTGCAACCTCGCACCTTACTGCGATACAGGTACTTTACATAAAGTTTTCAATTCCAGCAATGTACGATCTATTTTAGTTGGCAATGGCAATAGTATTCCAGTTACCGCTAGTGGCACTAAGTTCATAACCCTTACTTCTCGTACTCTTCAACTCAAAAATACCCTTGTTGTTCCTGATATTATCAAAAACTTGGTTTCCGTTCGTAAATTCACTACTGACAATCATGTGTCTGTTGAGTTTGATCCCTCTGGTTTTTCTGTGAAGGATCTGAGTTCGAGGAAGACTATCCTTCGATGTAATAGTTCAGGGGAGCTCTACCCTATCAGCAACTCTGCCGTGCCACCACAAACACCGTCCCCGGTCTTTCCCCATTTCCTTGTGTTTTTTCGCGAGATATTTGGCATAGCCGTCTTGGTCACCCCTAAGCAAGGCTATTTTAGATGTTCTTCGTACCAATAATTATATTCATTGTAATAAGAATCAACATTCTAAACTTTGTCATTCATGTCAAGTTAGTAAACATGTTAGATTACCTTTTTATGAATCAAATTCCAATACTCTTGCTCCATTTGATATTATTCACAGTGATTTATGGACATCTCCACTACATGTTGATACCGGTTTTCGTTATTACCTTATCTTACTAGATGATTTCACCAACTATCTTTGGGTGTATCCTTTAAAATTTAAATCCCAAGTCTATGACAAGTTTTTGGAATTTCGTTCTCTTGTTCAAACCCAATTTGAGCGTCAAATAAAAAGTTTTCAATGCGACATGGGACGTGAATTTGACAACTCTTATTTTCACAATTTTGCTCGTAATAATGGTCTAGTTTTTCGCTTCTCTTGCCCCCAAACTTCCTCTCAAAATGGCAAGGCCGAACGCATGATTCGCCGTGTCAATGATATCACCCGCACCCTTATGACCCATGCTTCCGTTCCACCAAAATTTTGGGTATATTCTCTCCTTATGGCTGTTTATCTTCATAATATTCTTCCCACAAAAATCCTAAATTTTTCCTCTCCCGTGTCTATTCTTTATCAACGCCAACCAACATATGACCATCTTCGTACGTTTGGTTGCCTTTGCTATCCAAATCTCTCTTCCACAACTCCTCACAAACTTGCCCCCCGCTCCACTAAATGTGTCTTCCTTGGTTTTCCTCCCAACCACCGTGGATACCGCTGCCTTGATCTTACCACCAACAAGATCATCATTTCTCGTCATGTAACTTTTGACGAGCAAGTATTTCCTTTCACTGATCCTCCAACACCCTTGTCTGATAATGATTCCTCCACTTCCTCTCCCTTCCATTCTCATTACATTTCCTACGGTCCTCCTCCGACTGATCCCACTGTCAACACTTCCTCACCCAATTCACAGCCCTACACTCCACCTCACCGCCGCCTAAACACCTTCCCTACTGTCCCCGCTACAAACTATCCAACTTCCTCTTATACTGCACCATCCACTGTCCCCACTACCAATCCTCCACAAACTCGAAATATCTTGCCACCTCCTACTTACACTGTCTCCCCTACGACCAACGGTCCCACCCCCTGGGACCTCTCCAACAATCAGCTACCTCTGCACTTCACCACGAAAACAACTCCACTTGCCACCTCCTACTTCCACCTACCACTCTCCGGCCTCCCGTCCGTCCCTCTTCTTTCCCCACTACAATATCCCCGACTCCACTCTCACTTCCACCACAAAGACAACACAATGCCGTGATGCCACCTCCCCGCTTCCACTACGATTCCACATCCCACCCTATCCACTCCAATTCCCACTCCTGCTACAACACCCCTCGGCCACAACCCCCATCCGCTCCTACTATATCTACAACCCCTACTCGACCCATCACTCGTGCCTCTCGTGGCATTTTCCGCCCTATAAATCGTCTTAATCTTCATGTCCAAACCTTACGTCATATCTCTCCTATTCCCCGTTCTCACTTATATGCTCTTAGGGACATAAACTGGAATGCTGCCATGAAAGACGAGTACAATGCTATGTTGAAAACTAATACTTGGGAACTTGTACCACGACCTTGTGATGCTCATGTTATTCGTTCTATGTGGCTTTCAAGCTTTCGTCATAAATATAATGCCGATGGATCCCTACGAGCGTTACAAGGCTCGTCTTGTTGCCAATGGCAAATCTCAACAAGTTGGAGTTGACTGTTTTGAAACATTTAGTCCAGTTGTTAAACCTGCTACTATTAATCTTATTCTCACTATTGCTACATCACGATCATGGCCCATACATCAACTAGATGTCAAGAACGCTTTTCTTCATGGTGATCTAACAAGGAGCGGTCCATATGCATCAGCCTCCCAGGATTTGTTGACCACACTCACCCCGATTACGTATGTAGATTACGTAGATCTCTCTATGGCCTCAGCGAGGCTCCCGGGGCGTGGTTTCGAGAGATTTGCCAAGTTTATCACGGAGTTGTGGTTTCGTGGTAGTGTGTGTGATCCCTCACTTTTTGTTTATCAATCGGGATCCGAAACGGCATACTTACTTTTATATGTTGATGACATTATTTTGATTTGCCTCTCTTGATGCTCTCTATGTCGCTTCATTGATTTGATGAAGAGAGAGTTTGCTATGTCTGAACTTGGTCCACTACATCATTTAAGGCATCAACATTACTCGTTCATCCTCAGGATTATTTTTGTCTCAGTCATTATATGCACAAGACATCATCGCGCGTGCCTCCATGACAAAATGTAATCCAGTGACTACTCCGGTCGACACAGATTCCAAGCTCAGTGCTACCTCTGGCCCGACAATTTCGGATCCCACTCTATACAGAAGCCTAGCGGGTGCTCTTCGGTACCTCACTTTTACTCGGCGGATATTGCATACGCGATTCAGCGGTATGTCTATTTATGCATGATCCCCGTGAGCCTCACATGCATTCCCTCAAGCGAATCCTTCGCTATCTTCATGGCACCATCAACCACGGACTGTTTCTCTCGGTCTCCTCTATCTCAAACAGCATACTACGTCTTGATGGGCGGGTTGTCCTGATTCTCGACGATCGACATCTGGTTTTTGTGTCTTTCTTGGTGACAATCTCATCTCCTGGTCCTCCAAGCGTCAAGCCACGGTCTCTCGATCCAGTGCTGAAGCTGAATACCGGGGAGTAGCAAATGCGGTTGCTGAAACAACATGGCTTCGCAATCTTCTTCTAGACACCACAACAAAATTCACTTTTAGAGGCAAATATTTTTGTCACAAAACCACCTTATTTAGTCGTCAAATAGAATTTGGGACAAAAAAATAATTGTCGACTAATCATTGTCGTGGAAACTTTTAATGGTCGTAAAAATTATTTTAATGACGCCAAATTTTGTGTCACAATATAAATTTTTCAATGACTACTACGATTTGACTTTAAAAATAAAGTTAACGACAAAAAATTATCTCGTTAAAATTGTTTTTTGTCGAGGGAAAATCTTGGTCAATAAATTATTTTAATGACAATTTATATTTGTTTCAATAATAAATTCTACTGACCAAGTATTTTGTCCTTAGAACATACTTTATCTACAAATATTTTTGTCTCCCAAGTAACTTTATGATGACGGGTATTATTGTTTCTGAAGATGGTTTTTGAGACAAAAATTTCACATAACGATAACTTAATTTTTATGGACCTAAATAGTTCGCCTACAAATAAAAAAATAGCAATAACATATTTTGTCTTAAAATAAATCCTTTGGAGACTAATTTACTGATTAATAGAAATAATTTCATAGACCAAGAATTTTGACTCGAAATAAATTGTTTTAAAGATTAATAAATTCGTCCATGAAAACAGTTTTATGGACAAAAACTTTTGCCAGCAAATAAATTCTGAGACCAAAAGTTTGCTTCCCAAAAAATAAAATGTAAGCGAATCTTTTGTCTCCAAATACTTATTTATGTAAAGAGAAAATTTGTCATGATATTATTTTTGCACACAATTGAGTTTGTCTCGAAAAGATCCAGTGAACTTTTTTTTTCATTTATATAAATAGTTTTTACAATCCAATACGGCTCTCCAATCTCTTATTAAATTCATTGTTAAATAAAATTATGAGGAAAAAATACACTTGAACAAAACAATGGACTAACAACTTCTAACACCGGTATAACTATAACTTAAGTGGCTTCCGGATTTTTGAAGATGCAGCAACAGCTGGATCAAGAGCCAATACTCAACAGCTGAACTCTTTGTATACCTTTCTCTGATTGTACATTTCCTATAGGTCCAACTTCCATGAGCAAATCATTATAAAATTCAACCCCAATCTCGTCCTGCCATCTGTAACATCAAAGACAGAGCAACAAGGATGTTATGTTTGTCTCCAACTCTCCATGGTACAGTTTTCAGAAAAAACAAACTATACGTAACAATAGTGTGAAGATGTAGTACTATACTTACTTATAGGAGCACAAGGAGTAAAAGACGTAGTACTTACTTATAGGAGCACACGGAGTAAAAAGCTTGTAACTCAAATTGAAAATCTGGGTGATTTTATAAGCATTATGATGCTGAACAACCATGTTCCACATGAGTAGTTCATTTAATAATTGAAATTTGTGATTGTGATCTCCACTCTCCACTAATGTTTGCAATTGAGCTTAACATGCCAATGAACCTGGATAGGACACATGGGTTGTGCACTGTACTAGAGGTCAAAGGCATTTTTACAGGCACGACATGTAACAGGATAAGCTAAATATTGCGCAGCTCCCCTGCCAGAAAAAACCATAAGAAATAAACACGTCAAACTCAGATGGAAAGCAATCTTAGGAAGAGTTAAAGAAAAAATGGTGTAAGGGAGCACATAAAGGAATTATCAGAGAACTTATTACCCGACACAGCTTCCTCGTTGAGTAATTATTTTGATAGCCACAAGTATAAGTTGGTGTCTTCTGAGTTCTGAGAGAGGAACTTAAAATAAATAGGTAGACATAATGCTCCATGTCACTGCAAAAATAAAACCCATGAGATAAAAGCCAGATTCTCATTGCTTTATTAGCATGGCATGGTTTCAACACGAATTGGTTAGTAATACAAGTATAAACCAGAAAAATTATCCAACTTATCACAAACTTTAGTTAGCAGAAAACTTAATGCTCGAGTCATTCTTCAGTTGTTTGTGGTTCCCCCATACACCAAATGAAAAATTTCATTGACCATGCCCATCCCAATGTGCATCGTGGTGCTTGGACATGAAGGTATGGCTGAAAGTTATAAATAATAACAACAGCCTATCAAATATATACATTGATCAACAATTAGATATACAAAGAGAGAAAACAAATCAAGTAATCAAGTAATTTAGTAATATACTTTCACAACCATCTGGAGTCCAATTCATGACATCCCATTATTGTGATATACCCATCCCGATAGTGCCTCATAAGCTACTGCAAATCATCAAAACAAAAGATGAGATTAATCATCAAATCATCAAATTTAGAGAAGGTTTTCATAAACTTTAGACGACATGTACTGAACCTCAATATCTTTCATTCATTGATAAGATCATGAATAATTACACGGTTCTGCTATATATACTTCATTCAAAATAATTTTTCAACACTTTATAAAGCAAATCAAATCAATTTCTACTTCCTAAAACAGAATTTAATTGTGTAATAATCTACTTAAACTATTGGAACGTTGAATTCGATGCATAATGCAGCTATATCTGTACTAATCTTGCCTAAAGTAAACACTAAAAAATCCGAAGGTCTAGGCAAACAAAGAAAATAAATTACTTTATTACAACATTTTCAGTAAACCCAAATCCAGAAAATTGTTTTAAGATGACCGCAACATCCCAAATTATCCAAATCCCTTGAGATGCAGATAAATTTCTTCTATCCAGTAAAACCCCTTACTAAAATAACAAAAAAGATCAAATACAATCATTTTTACAAGCTCATCTACTTTAACCTAAACCAGTTGAAACCCAGGCAAAGTCACATATATAAAACATTCAACTGAAAGAAATTACAATCACTGCTGCGGATTTGAAACAAAATCATACATACTATCAGATATGAAACAGCAAAGAAAAACATGATACTAAGCATACAAAATTATACTAAAATTATTCAGCGATTACTCACAGAATTAACGAAAACCTAAAAACCAAATATATCCACCGAATTAGATGAAACAATTACAAACCTCAAAATCCATGATAAAACCCCTAAATTTTTGAAGAACCAAAAAACTGAAACCCCTAAAATCAAAGGAAAATAAAGAGCAAACTAAAATCGATTACCATACTTCACAACTGTGATGGAGAGTAACGTCAAAGATATAAAAAAAAAAAACAGACAACCCACATCAAAAACAGAAATGGCGAAAAGGAGAAAGGTCGATGAAAACGAGAACCAACTTTAGAAACAGAAGCGGAGAAATATTTTTTTACCTTCTCGATGTAGAGAAAGACATGGAGAACCCATTTGAGAAAGAGTGTTATCTTCGGGAAAACCCTAATCAGGCAGAACACACAACACGTTGAGACGTGTGAGAGATAAATGAGAAGTTTTAAGGGATTTTCTTCCAGTGATGGCATAAAAGAAGGAGATATTTTTAATACGTGGTGAAATTTTGGGCGTGTTGATTGGGAGGGAATTTCGGTTTGCACAAATCGAAGCGCCAATAGATTTTAGATGCAAAACTTAAGCGCCCATAATAATTTTTTTTTTTTTTTTTTTTTAATGAGGAGCATGAAAAGCTCCAAACTTCATTGATTAATAAAATAACATTCAATTACATCCATGAATCGAAATATATGATTAATACAATAATTTTGAAACGAAGAAAATCAAAAACAAAAATCTGCACCAAATATATGTAAACCGACTGGGAAATTGAAATCTTCAAATGATTTATCGCCATTTTGTTGGATACACTCGAGAAGATATGATGCTTCCATAAAAAAAGTAATATGCCCAAATTCAACATTGAATTCAGAATCTCTGTTCATCACGTCCCTAGATGGTCGTAGAAAAGATTGAATGAAATCGAAGCCCCTCTAGGAGGTATGAGAAATCGTAATGGCACAGACCTTCCATACGTATCAAAAATAAAAACATACTGCAATATCAATTGCTATAATGCTACATAAGTAATTCTACCCGAATCTTAAACTAAATTAAAATCTGGACAGAAAATAAGAAGATGGTTGAGAAAATTCAATGGAGAAGGTGAAGATAACTACTAATGGATGAAGATAACTACTATGGGAAAGACCTAAAGTCATGTTGTTGTATTGCAAGTACAACAAAAGTGTTATTTGAAGTGTTTGTATTTGTATTGTAATTAGTCAATAATATAATAATTTCGAAACGATTACTTGATATTGTACTTATAATTCGTAGTTATTTCTCAACCTCAAATTTAGGAATTACTCGTTAATACAATCATATGTTACCGTTTATGGGTAAAAATCGTTTCCTTTGATTTCGGTAATTTCGGTGAGTGAGTGGCTTGGTTCAAACCCTAAACAAATGTGTTGCACGTGAACACTTTATAGATTCGAGAGATCAATCTGTACAAGTCCTACCTAAACCAAGAAATGGCCGTTCAGGACTTGCTTCGGTCACAAAGTGGAGGAGAAGGGTTGATTTGGGGAGGGAAGCAAAGAAAGGTGTTGAGGAGAGTAGTATCTCGACTTGTATCGGGGAAGTGAAAGCTTAGGAAGCTTGCAAGAGATGAAAGCTTTTGGGAGAGCTTGCAAAGTTGCCTTTCCGAGAGTGTAGTATTTTTCTCCCGGCCGAGACCACGTAATGCGGTGGAAATAGGTAAGACCTATTTATACAAATCGATATTGAAACGTACCCTGGACTCATGAAGGAAGAGAGTAAAGGGTGAAATAATGGGAGGAGGTGGTAACCGCATGGTTTAATGGGTGAAAACGTTATTCACCATTATTTCCTCTTTATTTGACCGCTTTATTCCTTTTCACGCTTTCTTAATGTGAGCGTAGTCTACGTTACATCTTTGTGACCGCCAAACCAAAACCCTAAAGAAGCATCCCGGTTGTGTTGATGTCTCGAGTGTTGGTTGCATCTTGAGTGCAAGTGGCGCTGCTAGTGGCGCGTGTGGCATGTGCCAATGGCATGTGCGGAATGCCTTGGTGGTAGGTTGCACGGTTTGCAAGTTAGGCTACCAGCGTGTGTGTTTGGCATGTGCCAATGGCATGTGCGGAATGCCTTGGTGGTAGGTTGCACGGTTTGCAAGTTAGGCTACCAGCGTGTGTGTTTGGCATGTGCCAATGGCATGTGCGGAATGCCTTGGTGGTAGGTCGCACGGTTTGCAAGTTAGGCTACCAGCGTGTGTGTTTGGCATGTGCGGAATGTTGACCTAGTTGCAAGTCTTGCGAGCCTAGGGCGCTATATTTGGTGTGGGCCAAAGGCATAGCGGCTTGGAAATATGGCTTGCGACACGTGTTGGCATGTGCCAATGGCACGTGCGGCCATGTTGACCTAGTTGCAAGTCTTAAAAGCCTAGGGCGCTATATTTGGCGTGGGCCAAAGGCATGGCGACTTGGAAATATGGCTTGCGACACGTGTTGGCATGTGCCAATGGCACGTGCGGCCATATAGACCTAGTTGCAAGTCTTGCAAGCCTAGGGCGCTATATTTGGCGTGGGCCAAAGGCATAGCGGCTTGGAAATATGTCTAGCGACACGTGTTGGCATGTGCCAATAGCACGTGCGGCCATGTTGACCTAGTTGCAAGTCTTGCAAGCCTAGGGCGCTATATTTGGCGTGGGCCAAAGGCATAGCGTCTTGGAAATATGGCTTGCGACACGTGTTGGCATGTGCCAATGGCACGTGCGGCCATGTTGACCTAGTTGCAAGTCTTGCAAGCCTAGGGAGCTATATTTGGCGTGGGCCAAAGGCATAATGGCTTGGAAATATGGCTTGCGACACGTGTTGGCATGTGCCAATGGCACGTGCGGCCATGTTGACCTAGTTGCAAGTCTTGCAAGCCTAGGGGCGCTATATTTGGCGTGGGGCCAAAGGCATAGCGGCTTGGAAATATGGCTTGCGACACATGTTGGCATGTGCCAATGGCACGTGCGGTCATGTTGACCTAGTTGCAAGTCTTGCAGCCTAGGGCGCTATATTTGGCGTGGGCCAAAGGTATAGCGGCTTGGAAATATGTTTTGCGACACGTGTTGGCATGTGCCAATGGCACGTGCGGCCATGTTGACTGGTTGCAAGTCTTACAGCCTAGGGCGCTATATTTGGCGTGGGGCCAAAGGCATAGCGGCTTGGAAATATGGCTTGCGACACGTGTTGGCATGTGCCAATGGCACGTGCGGCCATGTTGACCTAGTTGCAAGTCTTGCAAGCCTAGGGCGCTATATTTGGCGTGGGCCAAAGGTATAGCGGCTTGGTTTGGCATTGTTGCCATGGTGCGCAGGGTGCGACTTGGTTTGGCATTGTTGCCATGGTGCGCATTATGCGGCTTGGTTTGGCATTGTTGCCATGGTGCGCAGTATGCGGCTTGGTTTGGCATTGTTGCCATGGTGCGCAGGGTGCGGCTTGGTTTGGCATTGTTGCCATGGTGCGCAGTATGCGGCTTGGCATTGTTGCCATGGTGCGCAATATGCGGCTTGGCATTGTTGCCATGGTGCGCAGTATGCGGCTTGGTTTGGCATTGTTGCCATGGTGCGCAGTATGCGGCTTGGTTTGGCATTGTTGCCATGGTGCGCAGTATGCGGCTTGGTTTGGAATTAGGGTTACGTGTTGAAAACCCTAATCTGGTATTTTGAAAAAATACCCCTATTAATTATTTACACCTGAGTTAAATGCTCTTAGTTAATGTGTTGCGGGTAACACTAGGTCATGGGGTTTTACGATTTTACCCCTTGTCTAAAAACCACCATCAACAGTTACTTAACTATATAAAATAATAATTTATTATATTACTGATAAAGGTGTTGGTGCTCATCTTTTTGCTAGGTTACCACCCAAAGTTTTGTATGAATCATAATATATTTTCTAAGTATTAAAAAAAAATTATTGATAATATAATATCTCTTTAATATAATAAATTTCCTTGGTCCCAGGCCTATTATTTTATGCAAGTTACACTATAATAACATTAGCCAAGTAATATCCAAAGTAGTAATGGTAGTTTAAAACTGTCTTTGAAGGTATGGATCGGAAAATATCGGTATGACTCAATTGTGAAGATATAGTAACAGTTGTAGTGGTACGAGAAGTGCTGGATATGTAAGTGTGATTAATTCAAACACCAGAGAATAAATAAGTCGATGTAAATCCAAGCAAATACAAAAGATTAAAAGGAGAATAAAGTTGGGTTTTATTTTCTCTATCTCAGATAGAGTGTTGGTAGTCTATCACAATAAAAAAAAAACTAGTTTATTAAATAAAGCGAAGGATATTAACTCAAAAATATTAATAGAAATGAGGTTTATTGAGAATAAAGGAATTAGTACACACATCTTAATTTAAAAATACTTCATAATTTAAAGTCTCTACCTTACTGTTATTATAAGCATTTTTTTTAGTTTCTTTTTGTAACTTAAAGCATCTCCAATAGAGGTTGGAGGGCACCGAAGGTCTTAAATAACTTCTTAAGGTAATAACTTCCCGCACAAGGTACTCCGTTATATTCATTTCAAACTGAGATTGCAGAGATTATTTTCTTTAAAACGCATAACTGTTGATATGAGATGGCACAAGGACGGACGTGTTGATACTGAAGGGGTTTTAAGGTATCTGCTGAAGCAATTGTCATAGATGATGATGATGAGGACGAGGTAGAAGACGAAACATTGTTTAACTATAACAATGATGTGGTATATGAACAATGAGGAGGAGGTTGTTCTAGTAGAAGGATGACTCATATATAGAATAATACTCCCTCCGTCCAAGTTATATAGGCGGAGAATTATTTTTTGGTTGTCCATCTATATAGGCATAGTTCAAGTTCCTAGATGATGCTTTCCACATATGCCCCTATTTATTATAATAGTATTACACTAGAATTAAATTGATGCTTCTATTTTTCATCAAAAGTAAGGGGTAAAACAGGAAAGAGAATGAATATATTTATAAAAACCATATAATTTTATTAATCTAAGAGATTTGGTTCTTCCTATATAACTTGGATGGAGGGAGTAGTTCATTACTGCTATTTTACTTGAAACAAAATATCCAATGCTATTTTACTTGGGACTAGATAAATATTCATTCTAATGTTAATTTTTACAGAAACCAGTTAAACAATTCATGGCTTTGCAGTATTGTCGGTTTGATTGATAAATTATTTTCATAATTTTTCTTTCTAGTTTATGTGGCTTATAAATAGATAAATTCTTTAGGATTATACGGTCTCAAAATTTTTAAAGGTTGATCTGATAGATAATTCTAGACATAATCTTTAATATCTATATGTATGATCTTTGAAGGTGGAAAGACAACTACATTCATAACATTTCATTTATCACCCATCTTTTTCTACTTTTTTAATGTCTGTAATATTCGTCGTTGTAGATATATTTTTCACCTGACAACTTTTTTTTTTTGTCTCTAACATAAAAGTAATCCTAACAACAATTTGTTTTGTCACCGAAAAACTTCCAATGTGTCTAAAATTTGGTCACTATAAAAATTCTTTCCATCTACTATTCTTCTTTGTGGCAAAAAAATAATGCTAGCATTAATATTTTTTTTCTCGCCTAAAGTTTATATGGTGACGAAGTATTTTAGATGCAAAAACACTATGGTGACAAAATCTCGTCTCGTCGCAGTTAAAAGTTTTCAATGGCCGATGGATATTGTCAACCTATATATATTTAACGAGAAAACAAAATAATGGTTACAAATTAGTATTTTTTCTATTTTATTTTATCTTGTCGTATAAGAAAAATTCGTGACTAGAAAATTTCTCTCCGAAAAAATCATTGGGCAAATGTGAGGAATTTACGACAGTGTTTTTGTTGTCATTCTTTCTTTCTTGACAATTCTAAAGACAAAATGGATTTTTTTGCCGTAAAAAGAATATTTATACTAACAATTTTGTTATTTGTCACAAGTGATTTTGTTTACTGACAAAAAAAACTTTGACAGAAAAACAATTGTCACTAAATGCCCATTTTCTTGTAGTGAGAGCTCCGACTACCTCTACGACGTGCTACTATTATTTACTGTGACAATGTAAGTGCGATATATATGTTTGGAGACCCTGTTCAACATCAACGCACCAAACATGTGGAGATTGATATACATTTTGTTCGTGAACGAGTTCGTATCGGTGCCATTCAAGTCTTACATGTTCCCTCTGAGAACCAATATGCTGACATCTTTACCAAGGGGCTTCCTCGACAGCTATTTGTTCGTTTTCGTTCTAGTCTTAGCGTTTGTTCCTCTCCCGCTGAGACCAATGGGGTGTAATAAACTTTATATTATCCTCTTACCTTATTAAGCTTTAGGAGATTATCTCCATTGATTTGGGTTGTAAACACAAAAGATATTATTATGGTTTTATATATATTCTAGCCAAGGGGAACATAACTCCTCAAGGGAATTATCATCAAATCCAAGAATAATTTCATTTTTCACAAAAAGAAATACTGTTTCACATACAGCTAGCTAAATACAAATCTTTCTCTATCATCAGCATGTCTTTGAAATCATACTCTCCAAATGACACAAATAAATCTTCAATTTTACCTTCTCATCTTCCATCTCTCGAGGATTATGAAAATAAAATCGAGATGGCTCAAACAAAGGTTAGATTTTTGAGAGGAAAAGTCACAATGACAATAATCATTTCTTGCTGGTGATGCTCCATTGAACAATCCTTGGCCATGGTTTTGCTGGTGTTGATGATAATTTGAAAGCTGTTATTGTTTGATTTTGTTTTAGGGATATAGTTAGGTTTTTGCGATCTTTCTCTGTCACCTATAGAGGAGCAAGGGAGTGACTAACGGGATTTATCTACCAGCAACGGAAAACTATACTACTACTTATATGTGTTGGAGACTTTGGCTTTTTATTTTAGGGTTAATATACAACCGTTCATTATTATTTAATCTAACTGCTCAAACGTATTTTAGTGCTGTGATGAAATAAAAAAGTTCTGACATTCCACTTATGTTTGACCCTGGTAACTCCGGAAATTTCATTTTTACCACGTTGATTTGCACCAACAAGTTACAAGACCCTAGACTTGAGTAGTCCACATTTCATTTCATATTATCACGAGGAATATTTAGTTTTTTTATTAGTTTCAAATTTTTTGGATTTGAAATTGGACTTTTTCTGGATGTACATATAGTGTCATCCTTGCAAGGGGTGTGCTAGTCTTCTATGTGCCACTATACTAATTTTATTGGACCCAAAAGATACATGAGTTATTGGATTGATGCAGTTTTAAAGGTCATATATTTACATTATTAGGGAAATTCTTTTGGGATGAACAAACCATAGATTTGCCCATATTGCATCCACTAAGAGATAGGAAAATCATGTAAATGAATAAAAAATGAGTAAATTTATTGGTCAAGAGCCGTGCATCTCACTACAGTCAACGAGGTTCAATAAAATTTGTCAGCCGATTAAACTAAGTCATGCATCCCTTAGTAATCCGGTGGCGGTTAAAGATTATCCACCAATGACTCCATATTAGGCACGACGAGATACATCTAAATTAATGGCTTCAACTTTAATCATTCAACGACTCTCCTTGAATTTTATATAAATACTCCTCATTGAAATTCCAAATTCACATTTCTACACCTCTAAATCTCACTCAAAAGGCATCTAAAAATGGCTGCCAGAGAGTTCGTAGTCCTACATAGGATTTTGCTATTTATCGAGCGTATGTTTTCCGAACAAGAGATAATAGCAATAATAATGAGGTCACGTTGATTCATAGTTTTTGGGAGAACATTTTTATAATGTTCATCGCGGAAACAGGAAACCCGTTTATGTGTGGGGCAAAAAAAATTGTCGCATCGTATTCAATTAATTAGTCAACAATTACCGCAACATATTTAACTTATTTGAAACAACTAGTGAAGTGAACACTAGCGATATGGGAAGTATCTCATGGCAGACCTTTTTCCTTCCAAATTTATTTCAACATTCTTAGATAGCTCAATAGATTCAACCCCTTCGGCGTCCTAGATTCTCCACCACCCGAAAATTGTGGTAGAATCTTTAGTCTAATGTATTTTCTTAATCTAATGTAGTCGCTTTAATGTAGTATGCTTTTATTGTAAGAAATCACCAATTTAGTTATAATATTGATTGTTTAAATGCAAAGAAATTTTCATTCATTAGATAAACATAACACAACATAATACCAAACTAAAACTAACACAACATAAAATGTAACACCTAAGAAAACACAATACAATAGTGAATCAATTAGTTGCTACACTTTACTCGGCCACTACACCAAAAAAAACACAAAGGATATTCCAGAAGTGCTTTCTATATGTGTCATCTTCTTTAGAAGTGTAGGCACACATAAAATTCCTACAACCGGAGATTGAGCATCCATTAATTCTCCGTGGATATGTGTCTAAAATTAACTAACACAAAAAGATACATTTAAAAATATATTGTTTGGAAGTATCCCTAAACACACATGGGGATATTAAAGGGTAACTTAGACATTACCAAATTTATTTGGATTGTGGAGCTATCCCCATTAGTGGGTTACATATCCCAAGTATCGAAAACATGGATAAGTCACCAATTTTGAAATATCGGTACTTTTCTTATGCAACCCCAATAATCAGTTCTTATTATAACAAGGCTTGCTCATTATTTGCCTAGCAAAACGATTATAACAAAGCTTGCTCATCACTCATCAGGCTTGCCTAGCAAAAGATTATGACAAAGTATGTGTAATTATAAAAAGGAGATACCTTAAATAGAAAATCCGGCACATATTCAAAATATCTGATATGACATCGATATGGATGCGTCACCAATTTTGAAATATCAGTATTTTTCTTTTGCAACCCCGATATTACGGCTCTTATTATAAAAGGCTTGCCCATTATTCCATTGTGCCTAGCCGAAAGATTATAACAAGGCTTGCGCATAGGGCCCAATTAGATATCCATCGGATGAGATCAAGGTCATTTAAGTAAATCGCACAAATTCCCCTATAAAGCTCAAGCAAACCCTAAATTTCATATTTTTATATAGAGAGTAAGTAGTAGGAACGTGAGGCAGTGAGCCGGTTTCCGTTTCCGGAAAATCAGATGTTTTCTTATCATCGGAGTTTTAGTTTTGGTTGTATTTGGGAACTATCACACACAGCTTGGAGAAGAGGGGCACATATGTGTGAAACTATTATAATGACTTCTCCTCTCAAATCTATGTTATTTCTCAATTGGAATATGGGATAGTTGCTTTCAGAGTCTTGCTACATCAAACATCTTGGGGTAAGATCTGTAAGATAATGGTGTCATATTTAGTCATTAGATCCGATTTCACTATCGGTCTCCCTACTCTTATACATGAGAAAGAAATCAGCTCTCCGTCACTTAACTCACATAAAATCGCATATTTTGTATTGAGCCATTGACGTTCTCAAACAAATGAAATGTTAGATCTACATAATATAGACACTATCCTCACACTAACTTAGCAAAAGTATTTAGACATTGTATGTGTAGTTGGTTTGAGCTGGACAATGGTGAGGGTGTAGCCAAATCCGATACTGAAATGTGTTGTATTTACAAATTTCATGGTTCACAAAGAAAGATTTGTCTATCAATTAAGAGTTAAGCTCTGAATTAATGTTTTTTTGTAGACTTAGTTCATCTATAAATGAAATGATATTAGTGTTTGGTGATATAATGCTTGCCGATAACCTGTAAAAAAGACTTGTTTACAACTTTGGTGAAGGATGGTGTTTAATGTTGCAGATCTTCTATATCTCAAATCTATTTATGCTAAAAGTGATATCCCCTTCCATTTTAATGTTGAATCTGTTCTGTTTCCCAGGTGTCTCCTATCTACCTTACAAGTTACAACTCAAACATGGTTATGTTCATAATTTGGTAAAGCTATTGTTTTGAAATGGGGTTACAATAGTATGTATATGTAGATACCTGGAAAATACCAAGGGATAAATGACCCAAATGTGATAATAATAGGGTTTAAAGAAAAGCTTAAGAGATAATTTGGGCTCAAAGGAGAGGAGTCCTAATGACCCATTAAGGGAAGTCAAGACAACAAGTCCAAGAGGAAAGACTAAAGAGTCAAACTTAGAAAGGAAGAAAGGGTATACTTGTAAATACTTTTAAAAAGATGGGTGTTAGATAAGGCCAAGGAGATAGATGACTATAAAAGGGGAGTTGATCTCCACTAACAAATCAGAGCTAACTTCTTGTGGCTAACGATGTACTACTTTCTAGAGTAGGCTTCCGACTCTACAATAATATTTGTACCTATTACAGTATGACCAGGCAAATGTTTTTAACTGTGGTTACAGACACGACATGTGATTAAGGTGTTTTATGGTAGTATTGTTTACTGGTCGGACTAAAAAAATCCTTCTAAGTCGAAAGCAAGTGCAAAATGCAAGTGAAATTTGTCAGTTTTTTTTCTTTCTGCCTTTGCTATATGGCTTGCTCTTTGTTGGTGTTGATTTTTAGCTGCATCTACAGAAAGTAGGGATATATACGGTCTACTGCTACTCTGGATATTGCTCATGGTTCCGTAAAACAGTGGAAAGTCTTGATACCTTGTCACTGTATTAGTGTCTATAGATATGCTAAAACATCTTTCTATTACTTTTCACTTCATTTCATCAATGAACACGTGCACAAATGAGTGTAAGATTCATAGTTGCTGATCTCCTACAGTCCCAAGTAGGTTTATACTTTCGAATTGTACATCCTTTTCACATTGTTATCTGATGTGTGTGATTCAATTTTGTGGTGTTATTTTAACCAATTGGTAAATTCATAAAAGCGTTTTATCGAGGATTAAGTTGCCGAAGTTCTACTTGAACACTTTTAGAAGAATTTTCAAATTGGTCTCTACGTTCATTTTTCCAATTTTAACCAATCTGTACTTGGAAGTTTTTACCAAGTCATATTACATACTTGCTCCAATAATTAAAATGCAAAATGAATTAACCCCATATTCCCTCTCGGGCCTCTCCAAGACTCAAATGTACTCAAGGAAATGGACTTGCGTAGCCCATAAATGTTCCTGAGTACTTTACAACAAAATCCAATTTACTTCTAACTCCACTTACTGTGAAATGGGAATTCTTAAAAAAATCAAAAAAGTGCAACGCGGAACTTATCCCCTTCTAATGGTTGTTGATAACGTTCATTTCTATCCTCTTGCCCAAACTTTCCAGGACCAAACTATTTGGCTTGCCAAATCTGTGGGACGATAGAGGCAGCAACAGTATTCAAGGTTTACCATTCGTATCCCTTGTCCTATGGGTATATCGAAATCTATCCTAGGTTTACTAAGATTGGTTGCAGTGCATCAATGCGCATCCATTGTTAATGGAGTAAAATACTGCCACTATTAAGTTGATGATTTTTTGTTTCAACTTTCTAGTAATTTAGTATCTCTGTAGTAGAAATCCAACAGTTGAAATAGAATCCCATAAACACAACCCACTCGAATTCCATAAGTTTTGAAAACAGTGTTTGGTCTTCTTTGAACCTTTGAACCCAAAGTAAATAAATGGCGCTGTTCTTAAAGAGTAAGTTCAGAGCAGTGAGAAATACTTTGAATGTGGAGTTATTTTTGAATTATAAAATTCTCTGAACCCTATGGTTGATATCTATTTAAGGGGTAGTCAACAACTCATTTTCTTCGTTAATTCTACTTAGTTCTTACAACTACTTAGTACTTTAGTAAAATGAGTGTTGGAATGTATGGCACACTAGCCACCAAGGTGGTCCGTTAGTTTACGTGCACACCCAAGAAATAGTCAGAAGACCAATCCTTGTAATCAAGTTAAGGGTTTACTAATCCTATCATATCTATAAATAGGGTCACTATGTAAATGTAAAACTATCTCAGAGAAATCATCTGAAGATCAATAATATTTCACCCTACGGGTTTTGTCAGTGGACGTAGGCCATTAGTGCTGAACCACTTTAATCTTTGTCTTCTCCATTTGATTTTTGGTATGTAAGTTCATTTTTTAATGATTTATTTGTGTTTATCATTAATCTAATCTTAATAATGTTTATGTAATCAGTGATATTCATCTTAGATTTGATCTACGTATCAAAATCTAAGAATGAGTTC
>JAJJWW010019066.1:0-97680 GCA_023531295.1 Papaver armeniacum | reverse complement strand
CCTTTACCAGGGTTGATTCGAATACTATAACCATCGTTCTCTAGTATTCCAAATTTCTAGTATTCTAATTTTGGATTGTTCACTGCATTTGGAGTTGCCATCTTCTTAGCTCTCTAGTACTCTTAAGTTTCTAATGGCTTTTTAAACGGCGTCTTTCAAGTAATCTAATTAGCATCATGACACAGTACCTATTAGTTTTAAGTACCTAACTAGATTCAAACAAGTACTATCTATTTGTCATCTGACTGGGGGCCCGAGAATTTGAATCAGCTGTAATTTCTGTTATAGACAAACATCATCGTCCTTTCTGGTCATGATCTGAAATGCTTAACAACTCCATTTATTTTGTTTAGTTCTTAATTATCCTTTTGAATTTCTAATCGTTTTGAAGAAAAAAAGAAGAAAAAAAAGTCATTTTCCAACTTGTTTCTGTCTCAGGAATACGTGCCTTTCACAGGCATGTAACTTTTATTTGACAACATCCATTGATTGTTGTCATCACGTGTTGAATGACAAAGAAAAACAAAATTTAGCTGATAATAGCATCTGGAAACTTTACAACTGATGACCCATTTTAGTGCTGTAAATAAAGCTTTAAAAAACAAAAACATAAAAGTGAAATTGGAATAAGATGGAGTGACATGAAGTGGGTTCACTGTCCACCATTAAACTCAACATCAATATGGTTTGGAATGCTGAAGTGATACCATGACAAAGTTGGGAGAGAATTCAGGAGGAAGGAGCCTAGCTAGGAGGAGGACTAAGTAGTCCACAACGCAAATTTTGGATATTCTTTATATAAAAACAGAGTTTTTTCGAGCGACGTGGTTAAACGGAGCTTCGGGTTGATTCTGGTCCCACCATTTTAAATTTCGACCGATAAAATTTGAGGAGAATCTTTTAGCCCCATAATATATTTTTTGACCAATCATAAATGGGAATATTAAAAAAAAAAAGATTACCTAACACAGATAGATATTATAAAATTGTCAAAAATATGTTAAAAGATACGACCAAATCTTATAAAATAAAATTAAATCCAATATAAGATTCACCACTATTCATCACAATATTAAATCAATCATAAAATTTTAAAATAAAATTGTCCAATGTCCAATTACACTTCTTTTAATTAAACTAATCCTAATTACATTTCCAAACGACTAATATTAAACTATTTACAATTATAATTACAATTAAACAAAACAAAAAATAATCAAATAGTTGAAATTTGAATCAAAATACATAAAGTTGTGGATACTCACGAAACAACCAAAGCGTATTTTTTGTTCCGCAAAATATATCATCCTGTCAAAATTCAAAATACGGAATCGTTAAAATCATGGGGTAATTGAACATAATTATACAAAATCCTTAAAATCATGATTTGAAATAAAATACAAAGAGAGAGGACAAAGTAGAAAGGTGCAAAACAAAACAATGAATGAAATTCAACAATTATTTTCTTATTCATTCTGTATAAAAAAAAACGTCAAAAAGAAAGGAAAGGTTATATTTCAAGACGCGTAAGATATGCTAGATATTTTTTAAACAGAAATGTTGCAGCCAATAAATAAGAATACTCATTTTATTTTATTCTGAAGCATATTATCCAAAAATATAGTAGTTATTCCAAAATTATGACAAGGTTGTAAATGATAAGATACTGATTGATATTATTTTCCTAAATAATTTTATTTTTCTAATGGAATGTTGCGCTTGATGGCTCGCTATATAAAGCACAAGGAAGGACAGAATCTCATTGTTTGCACATTGCTGACTTCTGTTTGCTATTGCGGTTTTTTTTCCCTTCTTCCTGATGCAATTTAGGGTTTCGTTATCTGATTTTCTTTTTGCTGTTTTGTTGCATGTAATCATTTTACAGTGACGGGCAATGAGTGAGGTTATGAGTAGTGATATCGGTTGTTTTGGAGCTCTGTGGCAATCAAGGTGAGGTTGAATATTTAAATCATGTTTTTTTTTCCTTCTAATTTAGGGTTTTGTTATCTGATCTTTCTTTTTGTTAATGGCTGCAGCAATGAGAAAAGTCATGAGTAGTGGTATCGCATCTTTTGGAGCTCTGTTGCAATGCGATACATCACACGGTGAGATTGAAAAGTTTTTTTTTTTAAGCAGATTGAAAAGTTATATCATGTCAGTAATTTTTTTTGGTATTTTCTGATGATTTAAATAGGTATAATCTTAATATTTTTTAGCAGTTGTTGGTGATATCTCTCCTCTTTATATAAAAACAGAGTTTTTTCGAGCGACGTGGTTAAACGGAGCTTCGGGTTGATTCTGGTCCCACCATTTTAAATTTCGACCGATAAAATTTGAGGAGAATCTTTTAGCCCCATAATATATTTTTTGACCAATCATAAATGGGAATATTAAAAAAAAAAAAGATTACCTAACACAGATAGATATTATAAAATTGCCAAAAATATGTTAAAAGATACGACCAAATCTTATAAAATAAAATTAAATCCAATATAAGATTCACCACTATTCATCACGATTTCATCACAATATTAAATCAATCATAAAATTTTAAAATAAAATTGTCCAATGTCCAATTACACTTCTTTTAATTAAACTAATCCTAATTACATTTCCAAACCACTAATATTAAACTATTTACAATTATAATTACAATTAATCAAAACAAAAAATAATCAAATAGTTGAAATTTGAATCAAAATACATAAAGTTGTGGATACTCACGAAACAACCAAAGCGTATTTTTTGTTCCGCAAAATATATCATCCTGTCAAAATTCAAAATACAGAATCGTTAAAATCATGGGGTAATTGAACATAATTATACAAAATCCTTAAAATCATGATTTGAAATAAAATACAAAGAGAGAGGACAAAGTAGATAGGTGCAAAACAAAACAATGAATGAAATTCAACAATTATTTTCTTATTCATTCCGTATAAAATAAAAAAACGTCAAAAAGAAAGGAAAGGTTATATTTCAAGACGCGTAAGATATGCTAGATATTTTTTAAACAGAAATGTTGCAGCCAATAAATAAGAATACTCATTTTATTTTATTCTGAAGCATATTATCCAAAAATATAGTAGGTATTCCAAAATTATGACAAGGTTGTAAATGATAAGATACTGATTGATATTATTTTCCTAAATAATTTTATTTTTCTAATGGAATGTTGCGCTTGATGGCTCGCTATATAAAGCACAAGGAAGGACAGAATCTCATTGTTTGCACATTGCTGACTTCTGTTTGCTATTGCGGTTTTTTTCCCTTCTTCCTGATGCAATTTAGGGTTTCGTTATCTGATTTTCTTTTTGTTGTTTTGTTGCATGTAATCATTTTACAGTGACGGGCAATGAGTGAGGTTATGAGTAGTGATATCGGTTGTTTTGGAGCTCTGTGGCAATCAAGGTGAGGTTGAATATTTAAATCATGTTTTTTTTTCCTTCTAATTTAGGGTTTTGTTATCTGATCTTTCTTTTTGTTAATGGCTGCAGCAATGAGAAAAGTCATGAGTAGTGGTATCGCATCTTTTGGAGCTCTGTTGCAATGCGATACATCACACGGTGAGATTGAAAAGTTTTTTTTTTTAAGCAGATTGAAAAGTTATATCATGTCAGTATTTTTTTTTGGTATTTTCTGATGATTTAAATAGGTTATAATCTTAATATTTTTTAGCAGTTGTTGGTGATATCTCTCCTCTATAAAGAACGAGGCTAAGAAATAGATTTCACTTTTGTTTTTGGAATGCAAACTAGATAACTAGAAGATGTAAACCATAATCTATCTTTTTTATTTTCTTTGTGGTGTTTTCTTTTCATGGGTTGTTCTTGGTTTTTGAAATTAGATCGGTAATTCTATGACTATCCGTATAAAATATGTTCATAATTAAAAGTGACTATCCAAATATATAAATCATATAGATATTTCTTACAAAAAAATTCTGTAAATATATTTTTTTTTGACAAACAATACGTAAAATATATTATTCGGTGGAAAATATTGTCATTATAATGGTATATTTCTTATGCGTGATTTCCACGGCTGGAGCTTGCCTAAAATATAGATATAAAGTCATTTTATTTTATTTTTGACTCTAAAAGTAGTTATATATTTCCTTAAATATTAATTATATGTATTTTCTAAAAAAAAACTATCCAAAATAGGCATGTTAATTAGGTAAAAATATCTTATGGTTTATTTTGGAGTGGATACTCCGTGATCTTTTCCGGACACAATCTCTTTCCCTCACCCATTTTCTCCCATTTTTTTTTAATTATCTCTTTTGATATTCCAAGGTGTTTTGTTTCCAGATACTGATGATGCAAACACGCAACATATTAATCTGCTAATGGTTTTTGTTTTCTTACTTCTGTGGTTGTCGTTTATTTTGCAAGGGTGCTTCAGATATCATAAAAAAAATATAGTCATGGACGCTACTTCTTTCAAAAATCAAAATCAGGTTTGGTAATTTTCTTTCATCCTTCTTATACACTTACTCATCATGTCTTGGATTTTGAATTTGGAGTATTATGTTGCAATTTTTTGTAGTTGTCGTTTATTTCGCATGGGTGTTTGCAGGTATCCTAAGAAAAATACAGTCAATGGACGCTACTTCTTTCAAAAGTCAAAATGTTCGGTAACTTTCTTTCTTCCTCTGGAGTATTATCGTCATTTTTTTTTCCTTCTTTGGTGTGATTGGTGTGAATGTGGTTCAAAAGAGATGGTTTTTACTTAATTCCAGAATGATTTTTTTTTTGTTTGGTGTTAAGAGAAAGCCCAACAAATCCTAATTACTTTTTTTTTTTAAAGAAAATCCTAATTCCTTATCTCCAGAATGATTATATTTACCGAAGGAAAGGTATATTACTTTCTTTTGATATGCTATTTTTATCTCTGTTAAACTTGGTGTTTCACTGGTTTAACTCCTACAAGTTATTACACCCAAGTGTATCGAGCTGATATTGGCGCCAGTGACTGTTCTTATAACAGTTGAAAAATTCACAAATATTTGGGGATTTGACATCCAACAAGCTGAGATTCGGCAACCATGGAATAATGCTAGAAGGCGAGCTTAAATAATAGTCTTTTTCCTGAAATTCATTAATTATTACTGTGAGTATGACATCTAAATGATTTTCCACAAAACTTTATGCAATTTACTGTGAACATGGCCATTCATATAGTTCGTATCGTGAACTAAAAATGTATCTAATGGTTTGCATGATGCATAAAATCGCATAACGATATGAGAATTATATAAAAAACTGAGTTTCATCCGTACCTTTTTGCCTATAGTAATAACCTTTACAGTAATTCAAATTACCTTTAGGTATTTAGAATGGTATACTTTTGAAAATCCGATGTACGTAGAAATAGTAAAAAAATTTATGGATTTATAATACCCACGATCGAACTGATATATGTAATATACAAACAGAGTACAATTTTTTTCCTTAATAGTGATGAATATTTTTACAAGTGATAAGACGATAAGGAAAACTTACCTAAGGAAGAAGTGCTGCTGCATTTCATGTTGCCGTTAGGTACAAATTTTGATAGTAGAGTTGATTAAAAGATCTGACATCACCATAAGTTTCTCAAGATATTAATTTGTGGATGTGTTCACTCATGATATTCTATCTAGATTTTTGTTTTTAACTATCTAATTTTCTATTTTTTATTTTTTCAATTGTTGTTGTTGGTTTTAGTTTATCTTTTGCGAGAGAACTCAGAACCTCTCGATGAGTAAGTATGGAAAAGACTTGAAAATAGTTAGCCAGCTTTAAAATGCAGAGTAAAAGCTTATACTATTTGAAGCTTTCAAGTTTACTTTTTCTGCGAATGCTTTCGGAATTCTCATCCAACAATAACATCTCAATCTTTTAGTTTTATCGTTCTATCTCATAAAAGTTGTTTTTTTATGTGATTGCCGTTTCTGGCCTTACTATGATGAGGTTGGATTGGGATCCAAGAATCTACGATGAGGTTGGATGGATTGGTTGATTTGGCCTACGGGCATTTTCCCCATATACATTATTGATACATGTCCATAATAAAAATAAATTTGAAAAGGAGAGGGATTTAACCATCTCAATCGGGTGCACAGGTATCTTGCAAGCAACACACTTATCTCGAGTTCCATCAAAACATGCCTGGAGCTTTTTCTGCTGGAATAGCCTATAAACTTACAACCCAAATGATAAATAAACTTGGAAATATCGATCTTCGTATCTTTTACATTTAATACATAGACGCTAGATGTTCAGAGGAAAAACAACAGAAAGCAGTGACAGGATGCATGGATGCAAAGATGAGTCTTTGGTTGGAATTATGAAGAAAAAGAGTATGAAAATAGTCATGTTTAAATGTTACAGTTCTTATAGTTTTGCTCTTATGCTACCATTAGAACAAAGAATATATTATTTTACTTGAAATGTTATTGTGAAGTAGTTTTTCGTGTAATAGAAGATATTCTGTATTATTTATGGACTGAATTGCCAAACAATGACGCATCTCAGAAGTCCTCCCAGCGCAATGACCCTTAATTTATTAGTTTTGTCTAGAATACTTACAAACTGATCGTAGGTAATCAATCTTCCCATCATCCTTTACATGGTGTGGGATAATTACCATATGAATTTAGATCTATACCGCCGTAAATTTCAAGTACTAAATCAAGTAGTAAATTTCAATAGCTACATTATAGATTAGGGTAAAATAAACAACGCGTAAAAAGATATCTTTCTTACCCTAAATAAACCACGTCTATTTAGAAACCCTAAATAAACACGAAAGATATCTTTTTCGTGTAACGAAGATATCTTCAGAATCTAACCAAAATTTAGATAAAATATGGAAACAAAATATGGAGAAAAAAATATTAACCCCTAATTATCCTATATATATAAAAACCAAGTGTAAGCAATCTTTAACCCAAAAAACAATAACACGATGAAGCTAGAAGAGCTTCCGAATACGAGTATCACTACATACACGCGGTAATCAAAAAGATCAACAAAAAATGGCTGAAAACAACAAATTCAAAAAAGTAGAACAAAGAAGACTTGCAGAACAGTATGAATAGGTGCATCTTCGATTCGATGCGAATGGTATGATTTTATTCAACCAACCAAAAGAAGTTTAATACCTACCAAATAGTTTAAATTACCTTGCTTGCTATTTTCAATCAATTCTTTGTTATTTGCAGAGCTAAAAAAATAATAAAATTTTATTACTATCCAGAATTTTGAAATGTGCTTTAAAGTTTGTTTTTGTTTAACAATAGCTTATAATAAAGATAATTCTGATAAGTTATGAAATTTTGTTTATTTTAATTTCTTGCACACTTTGGTTTTTTTTTTTGAAAGAAAAGGCTTCATATATTATAAAGGAACTTCTCTGGGGTATAGACGCCCCATGGAATCATTTGCTACAATTACATTTAGGAACGTTGGGCAAGTGTTGTCCCATATATAAGTATTACAATTTCCTTGTTGTTGTAGTTGCCTATCTATTGCATAGTTCGCCAACCCGTCCGCACCTTGATTTGCTTCTCTGTATGCATGAGTGATCTTGCATTCTCCTAAGGATTGAAGGTTTTGTTGGATTTCCGATATCATGTTGCGTATGTTCCACGGTGTCTGTGTATCTAATCTGTCGATCAGCTTTAGCAGAACGATCGAGTCCGTTTCAAACCACACATTAGTCCATCCTTGTGTTTTTGCCATTTGTGTCGCTAGAAGTAGTGCCCATGTTTCTGCCAGCATTGCCGTTGCCGTTCCAATTGGTGTTGCCATTGCCATTATGACTTCACCTTGTGTATTTCTGCAGAGCCATCCCGCCCCTGCCAAGTTTTTAACTATTCCCTGAACGTCTCTACTTGCGCCATCAGTGTTTATCTTCCTCCATTGCGGTGGTGGTGGATGCCATTTCACCCAAATTATTTTTTTCAAGGCCAGTTGATGATGATGTTGTTGTCCTTGGTGAGTCTCCATGTTTGGAGGTTGTTGACGAAACAGTTGTTTTTGGGCCCATAAATATTCTTGAGATAGCAGTAGTGCGATCTGGAATGTTTGCCGTGGAGATTGTATTGTTTGCTTGTAAACCCTGGCATTTCGTGTAAGCCAAATATTCCAAACCGTAAAACAGGCCAATGTGAATGCCGTTTTATTTGCTGACAGTTGGAGAAGGCTGTTGAAATCAGTTGGTTCTTCCCTAGTAGACGTGTTATGTTGTCTCCTGGCGGCACCTTGGTTTATGCTTCTTCCTTGACAATGGTTTGGTATGTGATCAGTATGTTGGGCTATTTCATTCTGGAGAGGGTGTGGTGGGATAAGTATGTTGTTGTACGGATTGCACCCTCTGTTTTCTTCCTCTGATTTTAGGTGTTCTTTCATCAGCTTCCAAGTATTCTTTGCATGTTGGCATGTGAACAGACTGTGTTGAACTGTTTCTTGTGCATTGTTGCATATTGGGCAAGTATCATGATCCATGATTTTCCTGGTACGAAGTGTTGAGAAAGTCGGCAGACCATTGTGACTTATTTTCCAAAGGAAAAGTCTAATTTTTGGCGGGCACACTTTGGTTTTGTAATATATTCTCTATATAAAAAGAGCATTAAATATTCCATAAGCAATAAACAGACCCGTGCATCGCACGGGTGAGAAACTAGTTGTTCCAAAATGTAGGTCTCCTTGACACGAGAGGTGTTCCGTGTCACCGGTAAATTGCTAATTACTACAAGGTAAATTTTGAGCGACATGAAAGATTTAGACACTGGGCAAATTTTACGAATTCGAGTTGCCTTGGCAAATTTTTGGTCATGTGGCAGATTTTAAGTTAGTAATCCAAATATAGAAGATATCTGAATTGATCAAAAAAAAATATAGAAGATATCTGACTCGACAGACATTTCTAGCTATCTTATGAGTCAGTATCAACTCAGACGAAGAAAATCCAGGGTTCAAAATTCAGCGTCTTGATTCAGATTTCACACCAACCTCTTAACCAATACCGGATGTGTTGTAATCACTACCACTTGTTCAGTCTGATTTCCTTAACACAGAAAAAGAAAAAGAAGAAGAAAAAAATGACTTATACCAAAGGAGAACTGAGAGAAAAAATGACAAAGAGTTCAATCAGCTCATGATTTGAATCTCCAACAAGTTCACCACTTTTGATCCAATCAATGTCTTTTAGACTCTGGGGCAGAATTATTCTATTGTACAATGTTGGAAGGTGATCAAGAAAATAAAAAGAGCTTAACATTGCTGTTAGTTCCATCACATCTTATAGTTTTGATTTTAGTTAAAATTTCTATGAAAAGGGTGTACCATTTACTGAAAATTTTGATTTTTAGATGAACTTTATTGACAGGTTATTAAATTTTTGTGATCAGGTCTGTTGTGTGTATTGGGGATTTGGGATTGTGGACCAGTTTAAAGTTTCTCTCAATGGTTGGATTCTGCTCGGAAAAAGGAGTCTTCCTAACTCTAATCAACTTTCAGGCAATCAAAAGAGTTCGATTATAAGGTCTGGATTTAACTTTATCATGATTAGAGATTTTCATTTTTTATTTCTTGTTTAGTGATGAAGTAAACCAAAATTTAGGAATTGACTTAACTTGTTTGAATTTATTTGAAGAAGCATGCCTTGAAATTCTATAATTCGGGTTTTGAATTAAAATGTTGATAACAGAACTAGTTGATTTTGATCGGTAAATACTACTTAGGCCTCTCATGAACCTAGGACTGTGTCTTTTTAGTATATCAATGAAGGCTCTGGGACTGTTTGATCACATTGTATAGGCTGCTCCAAGGAAAATATCTGCTAAGATGTCTATTGCTATGTTAGGTAGACTAAAGATGTGCACGAGAGAGTTGTATTTTCTTCTCCCCAATTCCCGAATTTGATGTTACCTATCGGTTACTATTAGTGGACTTGAACCTGAATAGATTTCCTGGGTCTTGCCAAGGAAGTAGATGGTGGAAATAAGACGTCTGATGTGAAAAGGTAATCTTTGGTAAGCTGTATTGTAGGTTATTAACAGTTGACCGATATATGTTTCTGCTTCTAACTTTCTTGAGCACTTGATGGCTTTGTTGTTGCAATCATTGTTTCGGCTTTACAGCCAATATGTTGCATATCTTACATAGGCCATAAACTAGATGAGATCTTATGTTCTTCGTATTAGCAGTCGAGATACTTTGGCAATCCATTTCTAGTAGTAGGAATCAGAAAAGGTCTTATATGCATCTCTCGTTTCAAGCATCAGAATGTGTTGTTGTGAGATTTTTGGTCCCATCGTTTAGTGTTTGTTGGAATTACTTCATAACTGGATTACTCATTCATGGATTTTCTGTACTTGTTTTGCACCATCTTATGATGTGGCTCCATTTTTGATGTACACCTTGTACTTGTAGCATTGCAGAACAAGCACGTGAGAGGCAGACTGAATAACTCGATAATTCCTTACACAGATGTTTTACTTGTTTTCTTCAGACCTTTATCCTCCTATCAAACAGGTCAAGTGGTGTAAATTTCAGTTGCTGGACATGGTATTGAACAAACTGCTGGCACAGTATTGTTTTACAACCTTAAAACCGAATTTTTCCTTGTTAAACTGTTTATCTGCCACTTAACCAATTTAGAATTGTGATTTTGTTTCCCTTCTAATATTTTTCCAGTGGACTAAGGACTATTTCAGCAAAAAAGGGCTTCAAGTACACGGGATTGATGGTTCTGCAAAACAAGATGAAAGAAAGAGACAGGTACATGCTATTGTGCTGAAAGATTTCTTCCTAGATGTTTTCTGGAATATGACTTTCTTAGTAAATCTGGTTACTAGCAAAATTCAGCACCTAGGCAAGCCAAGAGAGTGTATTGCTAGGGAGTGTGCAACAGCATTCCCTGTACACTTGATAAACTTAGATTTAATCTATGTAGCACTGTCCTCATCACTACCATCTATTCACTCAAATTCCTTTAAACACCAAAATGTGAGATATCCTTGTTTTGAGCTTTTACCAAGATCCCCATTGGGCACCGTTATTTCACGCTTTTGAAAAAGCCCCAATAAAGAAGAATTTGAAAAAATAGAGAAAAAAAGACAAATAACAAGATGGTTGTTCAATCATAACTCAATCAGCTCAGGTTTCAGTCTTCAACATTTTCACCACTTTTGATCCAATCAGTGTGTTTTAGAATCTGGGGACTAGTGTGATTTGTTGGAAGGTGATCAGGAAGATAAAGAGCTTAACATTGGTGTTAGTTTTTGCGCTAAGTTCAATTCATTTCTCTCTTATAAATTTTGAACTTTGGTTGAATTTTTTATAACAAAGGTGTACTTTTTGCTGAAAAGTTTGATTTTCAGGTGAACTTCATTGAGAAAGTGTTAAATTTTTGTGATCAAGTGTGTATTGGGATTGTGGACCAGGATAATGTCTTTTGGAATATTCGATCACATTTCCTAGAAGTCTATTTCCTGAACAGAATTCCTGGGTCTTGCCAAGGAAGTAGATGCTGGAAATAGCACGTCCGATGTGAAGAGACAAGTCTTGGACAAGCTATATTGTGAGTTTAATAGTTAACGGATATTTGTTTCTGCTTTAACAATAATTCCTTGCTCAGATGTTATGCTTGTTTTCTTCAGACCTTTATCCCTTTCTACATTTTTGCTAGTTGAATAGTGGTGTAAACTTCAATAAGATGAAAAAGACTGTATGTATCAATAATGTTGTATTTAGAGCCCAAATTTGTATCCAAAACGAAACAGTAATTTCATTATCATATTTCTATACATGTATTCAATATTTTCATTTGTATACACTGTATTTCTTTCTTGACTACAAACAAAAGAGAGAACTCTAAAACAGAAAGGAAAAATATATATTTTTTTACAGATTTGTGTTGCACCAGTTGGACCAAACTGGCTGCCTACATACCCTTTGAGGGGGACTAGACCTTGACCTCATTCAGTTAAGGGATCAAACACATGATGTAGTTCTATTAACAAACTATTACTGAGGGAGCATCCATCCACTTGCTTTACTGCACTTGTGGCCGCTGACTGGGGTGTGCTTAACGCGTTGGTACCATTTTTCAGCTGCATCTTCTTCTACAATCTTTAAAAGCTTTGCTGGGTAGCTTTCAGGCTTCACCAGTATTATTTCTTCCACTTTTGCTTGCTTGGTCAAGTGGTCCGCTGCTTTGTTCGCCTCTCGCATGATATGTCGACAGCCCCACCCATCCAATGGCTCCAGAAAGTACATGACTTCTACCAACGTCTTCATTAGGAATTCTAGCTTGCTTCCTTGTAGTTGCCCATCCTCTGTCCACTTTGCATGATTGTTAATAACCGATCCAACATATGTTTCAAAACCTTTGTCCTGCTTTGGGCTAGTGGCTCTGATAGGTACTCTTGACAACTCTTTGAGGTAGTTATGGTTGTTGATTTTGCATTTGTTAACCAAATTCGAATACGCTGCAGCAACTGTGTTAATCATGCTCACAGCAATTGTAGCATCGGTTCCTAGAAGAACAACTTCAAAATCCGCTGTAGCCGTAAGACGTAATCCTTCGTGAACCGCCCATGTTTCTATGACGTGTATTGCCATCTTCTCGCAAATGGGAGCTGCATAAGCTCCTAAAGGTTCTCCTTGTGATGTACGGCATATGCAACCTATTCCACCTCTGTCTTCTATGAAAGACCATGACCCATCAGTGTTTATGACCGTGGTATTCGGATCCAATGACTTTGGCCACCTACATTCCACATGACCGGGTCTGAATGGGTTGGGTCTTGACGGACATCAATCCAATCAACTACCTGTTCGCTTATCAACCTGTGCCAGAAGAAGGGCAAGGCTAATCAGCACACAATCGTATTTTCCCCTGTTTATGATAATGAAAATGCAATACATACTAGCGCAAGTCAGCGGTAAAGCAAAGAAAAAGAGAAAAAAACTATGGACATACAGAATATCCACTGGGGCCAGGTTTTTCTATGGACATTGCTTTGCTACAAGCTTTGCAATTTCATCGTGTAAAAAGGTAAAAAAATAAAGTAAAAAGAAAACAAAAGAACCAGGAATTACATACCTTATTGTCACATCAAACTCAAAGCTCACTTGCAACTTGGCCCTCTTCAGCCAAAACCTTGGAGTCACAAACTCGCACTCGATTTGTAAAACTCTACCTAAAGCCACTACTTGGTGGTAGATAGCCGAAGGAACTTGCGAGAACCATGAAATATCTCCGCTATTTATTCCATATCGATTGTACAATCAACAATTCTACCACTACGGAGAGTGGTGACAGCATTCGCATGACTATGTGAAGTTTCATTGCAGGTAGAGGAGCCTGCTTGAAACACATTCTTTGGATTTTGTTGGGGTTGACTAGGAAGTTTGCCTTTTTCTCTCTCATTCAATGCATCACAGATTTGACCCATTTTAAGTTCTAGATTTGTGAAACGTTGGTCGGTTGTTTTCTCAAGTTTTGAAAGATTTTGGGTTAACATAACGACACAGTCTTCAAAGCTAGGCTTTTTCTCTACAGGGTACTGAGTGGGTGGTTGTACTTGGGGGTTTCTAGGATATGAGTATCCTTGGTTGTTATTTGTTGGTCCCCCTTGTACAGTCCTTTAGACCATGAGAAGTTAGGGTGATTCCTCCACCCTGGGTTGTAGGTTTGAGAATACGGGTTGTTCTCTTGCCTATGGTATAATGCATTGGCTTGCTCGGTTTTGGACTCTTGAAATGCATGTAAGTCTGGACAGCTGTCCACTAGGTGGTCAGAGCTTTGGCATGCGGCACAAGTGGCCAATTCAATTTGGTCACGGAGAGTAGGGGCATTGGATTTTACATTCTTTTGCAACTCAAGCACTTCTATTCTCCGGGCCAAAGATGCCATTTTTGCATTTCCCTCAAAGTCAGACTCGATTCTATGGACATTGTTTACGGGGGTAGTCCGTTTCGGTTCACGGATGGACTCCCACTATTGAGTCTTTTCAGCGACTTCGATCAAGAAAGTCCAAGCGTCATCATCACTCTTGTCAATAAATGCACCATTGCACATTGACTCGACTGTGGTTCGGGTTCTAACATCTAGACCCTCATACAAAATTTGGACGAGTCTCCATTTTTCAAAACCATGGTGGGGACATTGGAGTAATAATTCATTGAATCTCTCCAAGTACTTTGCTAGAGTTTCGTCTTCTAATTGCACAAAACCATTTAGACTTTGGCGAATTGTCGCCGTCTTATGGTTTGGGAAAAACTTTTTGAAAAACTCTTTTGTGAGGTCATCTCATGTTCTAATGGACTGTGGTTGTAGGGCATGAAGCCAAGACTTGGCTTTGTCTTTCAGAGAAAAAGGAAACAATCTCAATTTGAGGGACTCCTCTGGCATTTGGTTAAAACGCAGAGGCCCACAAATATCCTCAAAATCTCTCACGTGATGGTAGGGGTTTTCAGCATCAACCCCTCTAAACACGGGTAGCATGTGAATGGTGCTTGCTTTCAGTTCAAACTGACAAGCATCGGGTTTGCGTGAGAATGATGCAAGAGGGTCTGGCTTGCCCTAGTTGGGTACATGTAGTCCTTGAGACTACGGGGTTGGTTTTGTTCATCACCCATAGTTTACATTTCGATGGGCTTGGGCTTAGGCTTTCGGTTGAAGAACTGGGTATGCTTACGATTTCGTCCGGGCGGATTCTAACTAGTCGATTTGTTTGGTCTCTAAAGGACACAATCATAGCCTAGCTAGCGCATCTAGCATGTTAACAAACAATCAAGCTCAACACAGAAAAACAAAAACTCAAAAATGACCCACCAATACAAGATTCAAGCCCAAAAGATTGCTTTTTGATGTGTAAAGCCCAACTGAATAGGTTTGATTCAGCCCAGCTTATGACAGTTGCACAGCCCAGGTTATTGCCTGGCCAGTTGTGTGGGCTTCAGTTGTTTGCAGGTTAACAACCCAGTTTGTGTGGGCTTAGTTTGCTGCACAGCCCAGTAGTTGGCAAAGCCCAGAGGCTGGTTGGGACAGAGCCCAGTTTATGTGGAGGTTGGCTTGGCAGGTTTACAGCCCAATTGTGTGGGTTTCAGCTTATACAGCACTGGCAGGAAAACCTAGTGTTTTGCACAGCCCAGTGGTTATGCAAAGACTAGTGAGACACACAACAAAAATCACACACAATTTCTAGCAGAGCAACACAGCTCACACAAAATGCCACCTAATTGTCAGAACCAAGCATACAGAAATGCTGGTTATTGCTGGTAGGGACTACACAGGACTGGCTATGTTGGATTTCACAGCATAGCACAGGACAGTTTAAGAGCAGCTGCTTATGCACAGCCCAGTTTTGGCAGGTGCATAACAGAAGTAAAAATTGTGTAAAGTGCACAGGGGGATGGGATGTGCTCACTCAATGGTGAAGCATGTGCTAGGTTGTGTGTTTGAAAAACAGACTACTTGCTATCTCTAATTCTGCTACTCAACACTCACTCAAATACCAAAGATTCACACACACAATGCAGCTGATGAACATTTTACAGCACAAGGTATCAACAGCAAGGTATATCATTCATACATTCATCACAGATTAGCACAATGAAGATATAGATTTCACAGATGGAGCAAATGAACAACAAATGAATACTGTCAGCACTTTACAACATGCTCAGATTGCCAACAAGGTCAAGATATCTCAATTCTCAGAAGTTGTACATAATTATGCAAAATTCAGCAGGGTTGTGTGATCACAGCATCACTTCAGAGCTAAGCTCTTATGGCAATTAGCTAAGGCAAGGTAGCAATAGGGTCAGTTGACCTCAATGCTCACAACTTAATGCACCACCAACTGCAGGGCAGATGGCTTAGCTCAGTCTCACACCTTCAGGGGCTGGAGCTGAGCACAGGGCAGGTAGTAGATGGGTACAGATTCACAAACAGAGATGGTTTATCATGCATTCAGGGGCTAATGAATCACAGGGGCACAAGGAAAGTTGCTCATCACAATTTCAGTTTTGCGCAGATTATACATATGCATACAAGTAATATCATACATACATCCAATTGAATTCACACACAAATTGCAGAGTTTGAGACACAATACCGCCGGTACAAACCGGGTTTAGGCAATTCCACTATTGTCCTGCACTTTTTCTCTTGTATGTAATTCAGCTCCAACAGTACCTGGTAACTCAGAGGAGAACTTCAGTACATAGAAATGAGCAAGTCATGCAAAGAAATACTAAAGTAGTGAATTGTTTTACTACTACCAGCAAGGCAGGAACTGTAAACTATGCAGATGTGTTAACTGAGAAACTAAGCTGTCTCCAATTGACAAAATTGCACAGGAGAGAATGGAGCAGAAAGTGTGAACAAGCTTCAAATGGAAGATGAATAGAAGAAAATACAGAATGCTTGGATATATTACAGGGGAATGAACTCTAATTTAATGATTTTCTTAACTTCTACAGATGCAAATGTTATGATAAATCTAAGTTATGCTAAATTACTCACATCTACAGATGGCTTTAAACAGTTAAACTATAATGGCAGGCTACAAATTTCCTAAACTAATTAGCATAGTTCAAACAAATTACAAAAGTAAAGATGCATGGATGAACTTGAATGCAGAATGGTTTAAGTTACAAACTAGAACTACTACAGAATGCAATGAAGCTGAAAAGAAACAGATGTGACATACTAAATCAGGCAGGCTTAAGCTCAACCTAGGCCAGATGCTTGCTGAGATAGTAAGTGCAATGTAATACTATTTTACAGCTGAGAAATTATGGGCTAAGTTACTGAGATAATGATGAATTAAGCTAAGTTATACTAATAGCAGAAGAGAACAAAGGATATATATACAATGGATGATTAATAACAAAGTTACACTAAGGTGATTACTAACAACAATTTCAGGGCATATATATACAAAGATGGGTTGAAAATCAGTGAGGGAAGCAACAAACGACAGGGCACACTACCAAATCCCCGGCAGCGGCGCCAAAAACTTGGTAGGCTTGGGAATGGGGTTTATTTTTATGCCTACTTGTGATACTGCAAGTGCACATTGTCTATTGGAGACACGGGCAAGCACAGGTCGATCCACAGGGAATTGGAGTTGCTATGAAGTTGAAATAAGGCTTACTAACTGTTTTCTAGGGAATGTAACACAAATATGGACTGAACTTGGTGTCGATACGACTGAGTTGGAGGTTACAAGACTAAAAGCAAAATGATATATAAGTATTGAGATTGCAGGCACTAGGATTATCAAATCCACCTCTAATTCAAGTTATGTGATTCAACTAATTTGAGTGTCTCTGTTCTGTGATGTATAAGGAAAGTGTGTCGGCTATCACTTATCTAAGGGTTTCACCAGGGATAGTTCTATTATCAGCTAAGGGTACTAATTCGAGCACTAGTTGTCTAATTAAGCACAACTAGTCAAGGAGTTAGCACTAATGGTTAAAGCTTGAGCTGAAACACACTCAATACAGTGTTTACCTAACTACAATGAATACATGGCATTCATTGTGAGAGCAAAGTATTGAAGGTGCTAGAATTGAACTTCTCTTGAAATTTTAGCATGCAAAAACAACTCAAATAAAGTTGAACAACAGAACAAAGTACTAGGGTTTCATTGTAATCCTAGCAGAATAACTTAAAACATCATAAACATGATAAGCATACAATTGAAATTAAACTCTTTTATGAACCCTAAAAATTAACTTAGTTTCTCTCACATGCAAAACAACAATTTATATCTCTCACAATCACCCGAATCGAAAATTAAACAATACCCAGACCTAATTTTGCTGCGAATCCGTCTCTGACTTCCTTGATGTTGATGTTAGAGAAAACCCTAATTCTAGCTATCTCAACCCTAGCTTCTAAGTTATGGAAGAAGCAAAGGGTAAAGATGGCTAGAACTAGGGTGATGGAGAAGGTGGCCGAGGCGGCTGCTGTGGTGACAGGATATGGAGGTGGTGGTGATGGCTCTGCTCTGCCAAGGTATGGTCGGGAGAAGAAGGGGGATGGGTTCTGCAGGTGTCGGGGGAAGAAGAAAGAGAAGGTGAAGAGAAAATGGGTTTTGGTCGAGGGGTATAGGTGTTGGTGGTTTTGATGTGGAGCGGAAGCATCGATATTTGATGAGCAGGCTGTAGCGAGCGTCGGATGAAGAGCCGATGATTTTGCTGCTGAGCAAGTGTATCAAGGGATGATGTGTAGGGTGGAGCGACCGTAGGATGAAGATGGGCGAAATCTGACGGGCTCGGATCCGGGTCGTGGGTCAGGTCTTGGACTGTTCAAGCCCATGTCTTGTAGATGGGTTGCTCCTTGCTGTGTTGCAACTGTTGCGCGCGCGGCCTTTGGCTTCCTGTTCCATGGGCGCTCTTCTCCAATTTTCTGCTCTTTTGGCTCCTCAGATTCTCCGAACTTTATATACTACCTAAAAACACAAAATTAATTAGTACAAATATTTATTCTTGAAAACAAAGAAAATACATAATCTGGGATAATATTTGATTTCTGAACACAAAAGATGAGCTAAATGCCAATAAATAGATGTAGAAATATGCAATATTTGGCACTCATCAAAAATAATGCTGGTAAACAATAATGTTCTTGCAAGTCTGCCCGTCACTTCATGTCATTAATGCATATGTCAGTGGTTGTTGAGAATGAGATGATAATGACCATGAGGGACTTCTATCTTATGGGGAGTTACAACTAGGAAGATAATAATTTGTTGGGTTGGCATGGGGGAAAATGTGTGGACAAAATGATATGGGAGATTTTGCTATTAAAAGTTTAAGAACAACAAATGGAGATCTACTTGCAAAATGAAGCTAGAGACATTCTAATGAGACTCGTGTACTTTGTAAAATAGGTATCCAGATAAACACAAGATTTATCAATTTTTATAGCAACGGGCTCAAAATGATGGACATATATTGAGTTCCACCATATTATATTATTTAATATATAAAATCAAACTAATATAAAGAAAATATTTACTTTTGGCCGGTCACTAATAGTTGATCATTTAATCTATCAAATCAACTAATATAAAGAATTCTTGTGTCATAATCCATGTTCTAACAAATTGCAATCATTTTTTGGTTCGTATGGAAATATAGATGCAAGGTTGTTTTCAGAAAAAATCGTTCTGGATCCCTCCTATTTAATTCAGTAGATAAAAAATTGCATCCAGTCTTCAGTTATCAAGGAAGAGACCAAATCTCAAGGCATCCGAAAAACGAAGAGTACCAATCACGTGTAGAACAACATCAGGTCGGATTGGATAATTTTCATTAATGCGTCCTTTAAAAAAGAAAATCTATCCATGGGATATGCCTTCATTCTATACTCGGCAGACCAAGAAGCTTTCATTCTGACTAATTCAAGAAATTAACTAAATAAAGAGCCACTAAGAATCTAAATCATTCACTTAAGCATTCAATTAAGAAATCTGCTACAAAATTCAACCCAAAAACTAGCCCCGCTCTGAAATATTTATATACAAGAACTCCACTCAAATGATACATATACAATAGTCATTTGGTTTAAAAAGAATATATAACAATATAAACATAGCAGAAGCTAATCAGCTAACGAACTCAACCCGTGAAGCTTTCGCTGCGCAACTCTGATCTGTCTCTGAAACTGAAAGTGGGAATGGGTGAGCACATCATCCCTAAAGGGGTGCCCAGTAGGAATAACATTTAACTTTCAAGCAGTCACTGAAGTGATCTAGAAAACATTACATGTTTTTCTTAAATATTAAAAGGCAATCATGTATATGGAACTAACTCCTTCTTCAAACAATGTATATATCAAGTGTCGACCAATTCCTTACACACTCTATTAGTTTATATTAGTGTCGACCAATTCCTTACACACCTATTAGGCATAAAAGCTCGAATTCATGTAGATATAAATGAAGGAGCAGTATCCTATATACCACGCATGGAAAACTCTCGTTTTCCAGATAGGAGTCGACCAATTCCTTACACACCTATCATTTTCCTAATAGGTGTCGACCAATTCCTTACACACCTATTAAGCATACAAATGGAAATTCTTATTTCCCAAACATTTCATAAAGACATACAAAGCATTACAATTCCTTTCCAAGCAATGGAAAGATCAAAAGAAACAACAATACTTTCGGAATTCAAAATAAAACAATGCAAGGAATACACAAGCAGATAATGCATGAATTTGTTAAACATAAACTTTTGTGAAAGAAAACAACAATAATCACCGGAGAGTTAAATATAAATTCCCACCTCTTTTGATGACAAGCCACGCCTACCTCGAGATCCACGATCCACCGGTTCATCCTTTGAATCGATCGTTGTTAATAAGGACTAATTGTTAATCACACAAGAACTCTAAGAATCTAGCCAAAGTGTCTCACACAAGAATCATACAAGCCTATCTAAGGTTTACTAATTCAATTAAGTTGTAACTATAGTCAGTTAGCTAAGTCTCATGAATGTCTGCTACTTTGTAGAAAAGTCAAAGGCTAATTCGAACCATAAGGGGTCCAAATCATCAAAATAGGGAACCAATACTAAGCACAAGGTCTGACCCAACTGGGTCAACTAACGGTCACTGACGGTCAAAGGGTCAACTAACAGTCAACGTCCGTCCAAGGTCAAGTCCAGGGTCAACTAGTCAAGGTCGAGTTGGTCAACTGAGTCATCTCGGGTTAAGCCGATTCAACTCAGGTTAATAAGGTTAACTTGACTCAGTCAGATAACTGAGTCAGGCGAGTCAGATCATACAACAATCTGGCTGGCAGGAAAACACCAGGCATGAGCTATTGCTCAAGCCAAATAGAATTGTAGTATCCTTTCCCAACTAATCTCATATACCAAAGTTGTATCCCAGTTCAACTTCAACAAAACTCTTCATTTACATTGTTACACAAATTCTAAGTCCACAACATCATCATAATACATTCATTCAAAATAAAGATTCATAACCCAACTGCAAAACCAAACTCAGTTTACCTGCAATGCAGTATTTGCAGGCTTTCAAAGAGATATTCAACTCACACCTTCATCTAATCTTCATTCCTGCAATGCCACACATAAAAACTGAAGCTCTGCAACTTAAGTAGTTACAACTGTAACTCAACCTCTGACATTACCTTAACTGTAGAGAATATCTCAATTCATCCATCTACTTCTCATTATCAGTTGAGCAAAGCAAAACTGCATCTCATACCACATGCCTTGAACTCAATTCAACACCACCATAAATTCACCCCAACTACATCATCACCACAAACTGTAACTTGAATTACACATTCCCTGCACTGACAGTTCAACTCAAGCAGCCCTTCACAACATAGATCAGCACATAATAACTTTGTACTTCAGTTACCCATTCTAAAACAAACTCAATATAATCAACTCAGAAACTCCATCTTCATATCTACCAAACAACCACAACTACATCTCAATTACTCATTCAAAAACAACCTCAACTCTTTATCATCTTAATTCCTAGTCCAATTAATGAACTTATAACCTCAGAAATGAAAATCAAATAACATTACTACTTTATCTAAGAAGAACAGTTACCTCCAATAATTCCACTCCTGCAATTGAATTCAGATTCCTCTTTCCCTTGACCCAATTGAGCAATCATCTCAGAACTATCAATAACCCAGCAACCCTCATCATCATCTTCAATTCTTCATACTCATCTCTGAAAATCGAATCCTCGAAATAGTATAATCATCTTCATCTTCAATGTTATACTCTCAAAACCAATCCTCGATTATTCAATTCCATATTCAATCTCTGCCATAATCAATCACCAAACTCCAGAGCAAACCCTAACCTTCAATTCTCGAATTACACTTCATCCTTGACCCCAATTCACTTAATTAGTCAAAACCCATCTCAAATCATTCCTCTAGACTCTCAATTTCAACTTTTACCTCTTCTCTAAATAATTTCCACGAAACCCTAACTCTTAATTCATTTTATCCTTCTAATCTGAATCAACAACAGATAACATCATCACTACAAACCACTCCATGATCTTCTCCGCCTCCTGCCGATCACCAAACCTCCAGTAAATCTTTCACAAACTCGTAGAAGAAAAGAACAGAGTAAGAAGGAAAGAGAAGAGAAGCAGAAAGAAGAAAATGAAGAATAAGAAAGAAAAGAAAAAAGAGAAGTCGAGTTTATCTCCTCGATTCAGCTCGGGATAAGGTCGACCCGGATTGCTAAAGGCACCCGACGAAAAGGTAAGGGCTGCCAAGTCGGTTAACTATTTTGCCCTTCTCACGATTCGAGTGATTTCTTCTTCGTCCGGTATCCGAATGACACGTTCGAGCAATCCATTGCACGTAACTTTTCGAAACATATCTAACGATACTAGTTTCATATCTAAATCGTTGTTAGATTAATTTCTATTAATTAACGTTCGATATTATCTAATCGATTCCTTAGCGGCTAAGACGTCTCTTGACTAGTCTAATAGCGTTGACGAGCTGGAGGGTCTTTACAATATTTCAGTTGGCTCTGATTGGGCTTCCTCGGCGTTACATGCTGAAGCAAAAGCGTTGTTAAATGCTTTAAAGTGGCTATAAAATAATATTCTTTCTAGCGTCTGTATCGTCACATACTGTAAATTATTTCGGGATTCTATCACCAAACAAGGTACATAAGCTTCATGGGTTGCAGAGAATACTATTAAAGAAGCAATTTACTTGTTGAATAAACTTCCTCATGCCCAGGTTAAATTTATAAACAGGGACTACAATGCTGCAGCGGACTCAGTTGCAAAAGAAGCAAGGATCAAAAGACTTCATCATATGTCAACACACTTGTGTCAACGAGTGCGAAAAGAGAGTATTACTTCTAATATTTATGATGAAATGAAATTGTAGATCTTCTGTACTACATTGCTTAAGTTAATATATTAGCCTTTTCCATCAAAAAAAAAAAAAAAAACTAATATAAAGAAAAGCTTTACTTTTGGCCGGTCACAAATAATTTAGTCTAATTGGTGATATTACAAAAGTAACCTCGCTTCCAACATCACTAATTTATAATAACTAATAATATTTTACATATATTTTTAAAGGTAAAATCGTACTCCCTCATTCCCCTATATGTCGGCGGAATATGCCAAATCTCTTAGAATATGAAAAATTATAGATTGTAAAAACAGAAAATGCCTTCTCTATCATTGTACAACTGCTTGCCTCTTCCTTTCACCTGATTTCTCTACCTCTTACCTGTTTCTCCCTTTGTCGGCTATTTCTTTTTCCCGTTATTTCATCTGTGGTGCTGCAACGGCTATTTCCTGCCGGAATAGCCAGAATTTTTCAGTTTTCAAATTCCTTTATCTGATCTTTATGGTTCTCGCCTAGTTTGCTATGAATTCTCATCAAATCACTGGAATCATAATGAGTACCAACACCACAATCATGGCAGGAATCATAATTTTTACAATCACAGGAGAAACAACTGCAATCACTTACACTCATTTTAATCAGGAAAAATATCAAATTCACAACGACATCATGTCTCTCTCTTACCATCCAACCACCTCAAATCCAATTATTCATCACCTTGTGCAAAATCTTAATGCAACTCAATCTATTTTGCACCTTAAACCCAAAATCTCTGTCAAGTACACACCTTATACCTTTCTCCTAAACCCAGTTATCCTCGGTAAAGAAACCCAAACCTATAATCCTCACAATCCTAATCTTATCAACACCAAAATCCTAAGTTTAAACACTAGCATAGTTCAATTCCAAAATCCCAGACAAACTTCTTACTAAATCTCTAGATTCAGTTACCAAAAATTTCCTAGCTGATTACAACAATCACATCAAATTTCACAATTATAGCCACAACAACATTCAAAACCATTTCAGATCTATTCTTAACCATACTAAATATAATCATAAGAAAATATATGGGATTTCTCATATCAAGTCTGAGAATCGTTATACCAAATTCAGAATCCACACCAAGTCCAAAACAACAAAATATCCAAGAAACAAAAGAATTTGTTCAACACCTACAAAAAAAAAAAAAAAAAAACCACAGTCATAAGAACCATATCCCCACAACCAATTAAAAACCTTCATCTGAGGCTAAGTATTTAATCTCTGGACAGATGGAAATGGAGATAAGAAAAAACCATAATTACTTATTTCCTCTGTTGTCGAGTCCTGCTCCAAGTTCCCTGGATGACACTGCGAGTCCTGCTTCTAGTAAATCAAACTGATGGTCCTTGGCTAGGCACTACCTGCACTGGCGATTGGTGCTCAACATGTGGTTTGGGGTTCTCACGATTAGTTGGATCGGTGGAGGCAAGAGTACTATCATCAAGTTCGGTCTTTGGCTGAGTTGGATCGGTAGATGGTTGATTCCTTCTGGAAATAATCTCTCGACCAATCAACCATGTGACATGACACAGTGCATCCAACACCGAAAAATACATAGGTTCATCTTCTCGCAAGAAGAGTAATATACTGAAAACCAATCCTGCTAAGTCCAGACACAAGGAACCGATCATCAACAATTGTCACTCCTTCATGAACTTTGAATGGGCCATACTTGGGATGATAGGAATAAAAAATCCAATCATCATCACTATCTGATCCAGGACTGAGAGGCTTAACTTCATGAGAGGGAGTAGTTTTATCATCTTTATCCAACAAATCCAAATAACTAATATTACACTCTCCTTGTTGATTCTATGTTGCACCTCCAACACCAAAACCATTACGAATACTACTACCAACTTCATAATTCTGAACTCGAATTTCAAATGGGTTACTAGTGTATTGATTGATTGGCTCATGCTTTGGTTGATTAAAAAACTGAGCAAGCTTTTCAACAGGAGAGTCTACTATCAGTAGATGATCAACACCATGAGAGTCTACTATCAATATTTATATTAACATTATGTTGCGTATCATCCAAGTACCATGCAAATTTTTGTTGAAAACCAGGAGACTCACATCCTTGCGGAAACACAATTCTATATGGAAAATATTCAATCGTGTATTCTAAAGGAAACCAATGAATCTGGGGATCAATATCAACTTCAAGCATCACCTTCTTGCCTTTCTGCAAAGTCTTCTTCTCCTCCTCAGTTATATTGTTTTCACTAGACATGATGTTGTTGTTTTCAAAATTTTGGGCTTTTCTCTCCTGTTCTACAACAATCTTGAAGAAGGAGATGAAGGAATGGAAAAGCAGATGATGAAACAGTTAAAAAAAGAATTAAGGATTATTCTTATAGGAGTTATTACTATCTTGTTTAGGGTTTTTTCATCATTTAATCGCAACGGTTCCCGAAAAGATACCTACATTTTCAAACTCTATAACCCTCCCTCGCCTGTCGTTTCAGCTTTTACGCATCTAGCCTTTCATTCCCTATACCCTAAAAGCAGAAAATACATCCATGATATTCTGATTGTAAACTTCCTTCTCTTTTTGATAAATTACGGCACACTCTCTGTTGAGTTGACACCTTGTGTATTATATATGCAAATTGGAGTGCAAATTTGTGCACCCTTCATATACCGGGGTGCACGTTACGGCTACACTGGTTGGTTTAGAAATCACACACCTGGTTTCCGGTTATGTTATTTTACTCGGTAATTTTTATTTTAAAATTGTTATTATGTCTAATAAAGGAAAATTAAAGTCTGCTACCGATAATCCTTCTCTTCTCTTTTATCTCTGGTCTCCTCTGCTTCTATTTTCTCTCTTCTCTTGTGTTCACCCAAAACCAAACAGATAAAGTGATAGTGGTGTTGGAATGACTAAAGCAGGCGCAAATTACCAAAACCATAATCGCGATCTTGAATCTTCTATGTTGGTGATTTTCAGTGGTATTGTTGATTTTATTTAGAATCAGTACTGACTTAGCCTGTCTCGGTTCTACTGAGTGCTCAATAAATTAGTCCAATTTTTATTTATCATGTATTGTAGTTATTTGATTGATGACTTTGATAAAATGCTATGCCCATGATGAGTTACTGTGAAGATCGGTATTGATCATTAAGTTCGCAAGAACCCAGTCAATGTCGAGTCATAGTGAGTCGATCTATTTTTATTAGTGGTTTTCGTGAGAAGTTGCATTACTCTTCCAAGCTTCGTCGTTGCGGGCGGTTATGAGTTCTTCTTGTAATTGCATTTGCGGCAGGTTCTTCCTACTCGGTCACATTTGGCATCGGGTCTGGATTTTCGTTGCATTTACACTTCGTAACAGTTGATTCTTACTCCTCCGGTGAATGAATCCGCGCCTCCATCTTAGTTTCAATACCATCTGCAAATATTTCTTCCTTACAGAGAAAAGAAAAATCACAGATTCACAGAATTTAACCTCCATTATTGAATCTTCGCGAGATTAAACAACATCACCTTCAACCAATAACAAAAGGAAAAAAAAATCACATAGACTTCATAAACTCCTGCAATACCATGTAGTTGCTAGGGTTTTCCAAAACTGAAGGAGATTTAGTCGATTCATTTTCTTCTTCGTGGGATGAGAATAGAGAGAGAAAAAGTTAAAAAAAAAAAAAAGAATTGGTAGAGACCTAGAAATCAGGCGCAAACTTTAATTTTCCTATATTAGATATAATAATAATTTTAAAATAAAAATTACCGAGTAAAATAACAAAACCAGAAACCAGGTGTATGATTTCTAAACCAATCAGAGTAGCAGGAATGTGCACCCCGGTATATGAGGGGTGCACAAATTTGCACTCTGCAAATTGGGCAATGATTAGAAATCTTTTAACAATGTCAAATGGCATTTCCTTAATGAAATCCGTCAAAAATATAGTCCTGCATATTGATTTGTCTTACAAATACACCAAGTAGTGTTCCCAGGTAATTGAAAATGAGATTTTTCATTTCGATGTTCCATATTTAAGCAATGTCGACTTTTATCATGTAATCTGCACTAATGCTAATGATGATGTTGTTTTCCAGCAAGTTAACTTCCAATCATGTTAAAGCTTCATAAACTGCAAGATAATAACCATATTCTCCATAGTCTCTTCTTTGGCAATCACGATGATTAGTATGTTACCTAGTTTCTGAGTGAATGTTGAAATCAGATATCAGATCCACCCTTCTTTAACATATTAGTTAGAATTTGTGCCACAGGGGTAAATAAGAAAGGGGACAAGGACTCCCACATGTCTCAAATCTTTTGATGTCCAAACTAATTCGTGAATCTTCTATTTACCAGAATAGAAAATTGAGATGAGGTTAAGACCAAGATGACCTAATCTCTCCACATTTTACCTAAGCCAGCTCCCTAAAGTATACTAGATTACTGCTACAGCAGTGGGAGGCCGACGAAGAAACAAACCTTTATACCTTTTTTTTTTTGTACACATCATTTTTCGTTGTCAATCCATTTATTAAAGAAGAAGAGGGTGTAAGAAAGTTCCACGGATACTGCACTACGAAAATTTTGTTTGGAAAAGAACTACTGAGTTTATGAGGATTTATGGTCAAAGAAAACAATAATTTTAGATACACTGGGATACATCATGTGTCACGCAAGGAGATTCAACGGCAGTCTGCCCAGCTTTATCACTGAAATAGGTGCAGAGTAGAGAGTACTCTCTCTTTCCCAGGATTTATCACGGGGTAAATCCCTTGTGTATTAAGCATTTTCGTGAAGGAAATTGGATGCATGAGTTAAATGAGCCTCAAGACTATGGATTGGTGCACAGCTGAAAAGAGAATTCACGAATCCAATATCTATTGATTCTATTCAGGCGTAGCCGCGTAAACTTCAAATACTCTTCGTAAAGAAATCTTAGAATTGGATTAGAAGCATACTTGGACCATATTTTTCCTAACAAGCTTGGTAAAGGGGCGGCAAGAAATGGTAGAGGGGCGGCAAGTGTGATAGCAATGTCCCTCTTATTGGTTAGGGGGTGTCTTATTGGGGGTGTAGATTGACTAGATTACCCTTTTCACCTTAAATTAACCAAAATCAAATCAATTTTTTTTAACCCTAATGAATCAGAAAAAATCAAATCGGTTTTTTTTTCATCTTCTTCTTCATCTTCTCTTCTCCTCCATCAACCCTAACCTCCATTAAAACCGAAAATTTCATCGTCTTCGATTAATCGACGATTTGAAAAATGTTTGGAAAAACCCAGTTAGGGTTTAGTTTATCGTGTTGGATTTAAGTTAATTTTGTATCAAAAATTAGGGTTTTGTATGAAATTGAAATTGAAATTTCTGGGTTTATGCTAGTTACGGTTGGTAATAACTCAAATAAGAACCGTAACTGTAGATTGGGTTGATGTTACGGCTGGTTTAAACTCAAATACCAACCGTAAGTTCTTAGTTTTGAGAATATGTTCAGTTACGGTTTTTATTTGCATCATATTTATCAACCGTAATTGAGTTACGGTTTGTTACTCAAACAACCATACCAACCGTAAATAATCTGGTGTCTTAAGAATTTATCAAATAATGATTTACGGTTCAAAAGTTAAGTTGACACACCAACCGTAGGGTAGTTACGGTTGGTCTCGAGTCATTAGTTACCAACCGTATGGCAGTTACGGTTGTTGTCCAAATTTAATTACCAACCGTAACTGGTTTTACGATTAGATCTTCCCCAAATTTAACCAGTTATGGTTGGTATTCGATAACTTACGAACCGTAACTAAGAGTTACGGTTGGTCACGAGAAAAATTGCAACCTTAAGTTCTTCTGAAAATTCAAAAGTTTTGATTTTGTTATGTAATTTAGATAATTTTGAGCGAGAAAAAGCTAATTGGAACTAATTTAGAAGTATATCGGGTCACTGGAATCACTCATTTTGGTTGAGTGAATCAAAATCTAGGGTTTCACAAATATCACATAAGTTTTCTTTTTCTTCTCCTCTAATTTTTTTTTTTTTATAACTCTAAAAATCTGATTTTAGAGTTATAATAAGTGAAAATTAATTATCAACACTAATCTTGATTATCAACAATAAGGGTTAATTAGTCATTTCTAGATTTTCATTGATAAGGGGCACTTGAATTTCCTTGTAATGACCTTTTTTGTCTTATTAGGTTGCCGCCCCTCTACCATTTCTTGCCGCCCCTTTACCAAGCTTGTTTCCTAAACACCTCTCTCACTTATTGTACACCTGTCTCACCTCCAGGTCCTCCACAACAGCTAAAGCATGCTAACCAGATGTACCAAACTTCCAAAAATTTACAGGGTATTTTCGGGCATCACTTTCTTAAACTTTCATACACAATCCATTTTGTCTCTTCTTCTTCCAAAATGGAGATCTGTAACTCCACCACTAAAACACCACTCTACACTCGAAATAAGCTGTATGTTTTTCTAGATTCTAAATTTCTAACCCCCCCAATTATCCAATTACGCCGACTGAACAGAATAGTCATAGAGAGACCAAAATCATCGATAAGAAGAAACAGTGCAGGTTTATTTATGGAGGAATAATGGAGTAATTGAAGGTTTAGAGAAATGGTTCTCTGTTATTTAATTTGAAGTGTGATTTTTTTGGCCATTAACATAATGAAAAGTTTGTATTTGTTCCCTATGAATTAGAATCACAGAAGAAATTTGTTGTTGAGAGATTGTTATTTGTAAGAGAAGGGGGAATAGAAAGAAATGGGTCGGGTCTGTAAAGCCCGTCGTCTTCTCACCGGCGATAAATCCGAATATACTATTCTTGCTCTGTTTTTTTTTCCTACAGCATCGAAAATTATTTGGAACTGTGAATAAAAAGATTCAATTACTTTAGCAGAAATTTTTATTGTTCTCTGTGGTTGGAATGAAAGTAGATTTTAGAGTTATTATCAAGTCTTTCTAAAAAAAATCAAAATCCAGAATTGATGTTTTTTTTTTTTTAAGTTGAAGGAACGTGATGGAGAAATTAAACGATTTAATCGAGTTTTTGAGAAATTTTCAAGTAGTAATCTGTTTATGTGATCGTATCTAAATAAAATTGTTCATCAATTTGACTTATTCTATGAAATCTCATCTTAATTTTATGGAATTGTGAGATCAAAAAATTGATTTCTATTTCCTGGGACAAACTTTGTGACGGACAAATAACAGCTAAGTCATCGTATAGAAGGCCTCCTAAAGTCGGCCAATTATCGGCAAAGTGGAAAAAATAAAATGTCTAAAGATAGAAAAATAATGCCGGTAAACAATAGTGCTCTTGCAATTCCGCCCTGTCACTTCGTGTCATTAGTGCAGATGTCAGTGGTTATTGATAAGGAGATGATAATGACCATGAGGGACTTTTATCTTATGGGGAGTTACAACTAGGAAGAGAATAATTTGTTGGGTTGGAATGGGGGAAAATGTGCAGACCAAATGATATGGGAGATTTGGCTATTAGAATTTTAAGAACAACAAATGGAGATCTACTTGCAAAGTGAAGTTAGAGACATTCTAAGGATACTCATGTACTTTGTAAAATAGATATCCAGATAAACGAAAGCTCTAATATTAGTGATTTATTTTTATAGATTCCAAATTTCCTCATGGCAGAGGATTCTGGAAAGGTATCCGGTAATAAAAAGAAACTGATTTGGTCCAACTCAACCTTCAAAATATGAACTAGAAGTAACATTAAGTTTTGAATGGATGCTTATGCTCTAAGGAGTACATCATCTTTAAAGATGGTCTTCAAGATCCTATAAGAGGTGATATCCCAACTCTTAATCCTGAGGCCCTAGGTTGCCAAAAAAAAAAAAACATAGGAGGCTCATTGAAGGACACAAAGTTAAAGATCAAAGTCAAAAAAGAAGAGGTATCAACATCAAAAATGCTGCTAGGATATAAAGTCTGAACAAACACAATATCTCTGAAGCTGGCATCAACCCTGACTCTATCTTCCCAAAGATTACTCTCAACATCCCCAATCATTACACATCCATTCCCTCTCTATATGACATTCAAACCAGATTAATAAGGAATTCAATGTGCAAAAAAAGTTGTTACGGGAAATAAGGAAAAGTGAGCTTAAGAATAAGCCAACCAGTAACCATAACAACTCTCTCTCTCTCTTTAGACCCAAAAAGGAAAAACCTGATGATAACCTACACCTCTAACCAAAACCTAAAAAACTTATACAAAATGCCACCATATAAGAAGAGCAGCACTCAGGATAAATATCTGAGATGGAGCACCTGACAAACATGACTACTAGCAGCCTTGTGGGAGCTAATCCATTCCAGCATATTGAGGTAAAATCTATTCTCCAACCCTTGAATTTACATATTTCAATCCCTTTAATTCATAGGAATGGTTATGTGAATATTACCAATCCATACTGGATTCATTATAACATGCTCAACATTTACGCATGCAACATTTTCAGTATATGCATCATTAACAACATAGGTTACTTAATCCTCATATTTGTTTATCCTAATGTATCATATTTTTGGCAACTTTATACAGTCATGACAGGGAACTGCCAAGGCATAGGGAAACATAACACTAGTTTGAATCTCAATGACATCTTAAATAAGCAAAACCCTGATATATTCTTTCTATCTGAAATCAAACAACAATCAAAAAACCTAAAGCATATCCTGAATAATATCATCAATTATCAGTTTGTATAACCAAAAGGGATGGTTGGCATTGCTGGGTGGTGGTGGTGGTGGGGGGCGGGGTGGGGGGCGGGGGGTGGCTCTAGCCTTGAAAAATAATATTAATCTTTCTATACTATATTTCACTAATAATTGTATCACTGCTATCATTACTCCAACTAATGGCAACCCTTGGTTATTTACAAATTATTATGGAAGTCCTTATATATACTATTAAAGAAAATTTGAATTCCTGGAAAATGCTTGAAAATATTGAGAGGTCTAACTCTCTCCCCTAGCTAATTATGAGAGACTTAAACCTTGTTCTTCATGAACATGAGAATTACATACAACACCCCATAGACTCTTCTGAAGCAGAGTGATGTAGTTTTTACAAGTGATAAGTAGGGAATTCGTTTCTCGGACTTGGGAAGATATTGATTTTAGACTTAATAAAATATAATGTTAAAATTAGCAAAAATATGCAAAACAAGGTAACAAGAGTAAGAGTTACTGTGACTCAGGATTTCACTATTTCTCATACTCATGTGGTTCAGAAATTAATCCAAGGATAACTATGGCTCAAATAATAAAATTCATTAACTCTTAATATTTTCCAAGATAGATTTTTGAAAGCAATGATTGTAAATCTAAAGCATAGGACATCAAATCATTTAAGCTAAGCATGAGCCATCAATTGAAATAACAATCATTCAATAAAAATCATAAAACAATTAATAAACAATGCAAAAAGTAAATAAGAATTAATTCAAGTTACCACATAGATGAAATCCAGCTTCCTCCTTTGTTCCAGTGATTGAGTTTAGCTCATCATAATAAAAACACACTCAAAACAATATTTCATAGATCTAAAAGGTGTTTTTATTGAAGAAATTGTATGAGACAGAGATTTACAACGCTGTAATGATGTTACATACGTCACTGTTACAAGCTGGGTGTTGCAATTAAACCTAACTATTACAAAGATACTATCGCAGATACTGTTCAACAACGACAGTTGTTTTGTGTTTGTTCTTCGTGTTCTTCAGAACGACACTTCTATGGTGTCGTCTGCAACTTCTCCTTCTTCTTCTCTGCTACTGCTACAGAATCGCTCTGCAGCGATTTTTGATGCTCTGCACTACCCCTAACTCTCCATCCCTTTCTATGGTATCCCAGCACCTATTTTATACTCAACAGGGCCTTCGAATCTCCTCCAATAACTCGAGATGATTTTCTTTCCTTCTCTGCAATATTACGGGAATAACTTCCCTAATTTATCTCCTCACGCATCTTCAGAGACTCAAATCTATCCAAACACGTTCAGTTCACAGAATATGATGAATTTAGCTCGTACAGACACACGCCAAACCACATGAAATCCCGACTTTATTTCTCTTTTAAACGTGCTCTCCTGTTTTGCTTGGTTACGTGGAAACTGCCTTCTTTCTCCAAACCAACTCGATTATCAGGCCTGTTTTGATCCAACAGGGTGATTACACTCCAATCCAATGAAAAACTTCGACCAAATCCTTCCCAAAAATAGCTTAAAGTCCTGAGAGTATATCGCCGGTAAATATTTATCCTGTTTAATCCAAAATCACATTCCAGCCAACTTTAGACAAATCAAACACCCAAATCAACCTTGCATAATTTTAACAGGCCAAAATCGAACCAACTCCGCGGTTGAATCTCGTTACAATTCCTCCAAATCCAATACACCACTTTCCGGCAACATTCTCCCTGTTTTGCTTTATCTCGACAATCTAGCCAATTCTAAATGAAGCAAAGACCATTACCGTCCCTGTTTGGTCGAGAAGATCAAACCCATTGAATTTCAGCACTTTAGTCTCATTAAATCACGTCTAATTATCAAACCCTAATTCTGCTGGTTCAAACCCCCATTTTCCCGCCAATACTTCAAATTCAAAAGCTTGAAGATGGACACCCCTTATCCAGCTCCGGTGTCCCTTTAGCAGTTAGGTTTCCCCTTAGTAATTAGGATGTCCCTTAGCAATTTCTGGGGTTACTTTAGCAAATTCCTTGGGTGTTTTTAACAAGTTTTCTGGGGCTTTTTTAACACATTCCGAGGGTGCTTCTAACGCATTTCTGGGATGCCTTTAGTAATTTTTTCTGGAGGTCCAAATTACAACTTTTCGAGCCAATTTCTTCATAAGAATTTATTTCTCCAAAAACACCTACAAATACATAAAATAGCAAAATAAGCACAAAACCGAGTACTAACATTACAGAGAATTGAGAACAAAATAGACACATAAATGCGTCTATCACAGAGTTATTCTTGAGGAAAATTGAGGAAGCTAATTTAACTGATTTGGGATTCACTGAATGTCCCTTCACCCGGACCAATAGAAGATTGGATATTCATCTTAATAAGTAAAGACTTGATAGGTGATTATCCACTGACAATTGGTTGGAAATCTTCCCCAATGGTACCATCTTCAATCTGATCCTGTTATAGGATCTGATCACAACCCAATTTTTCTCAGTACCAATCCCAACTGGAAGTCTGGCCAAATCCCCTTTAAATTCTTTGACCCATGGCTTGATAACCAAGAATGCAAAGACATCATTGCTGAATGCTGGAACAAGAGACAGTACGGATCTTCTGCCTTCACCATAGCAAGAAAACGAAAAGATGCCAAAGTGAAAGTCAAGATTTGGAACAAAACTTTTTATTCCAACATCAAATCCAACTTAGAAGAGAGTCTACAGCCTCTTTAATGAATCACTAAGAACCAAATTTGGCATTATTAGAGTCGAGGACATCAGGGAACCTAAGAACAAAGTGGAGCATTGGCAAGACATACAAGAAAGTTTCTGGAAAACTAAAAGTAGAGATCAAATCATCAAGCAGGGAGATAGAAACACCAATTTCTTTCATGAATTTGCCAAGAAAAGAACTACAAGGAACAAGATTGACTCCATCAAAAATGAGGATAGCAATTGGCTTCATAATATTAAGGACATTTCTGAATGCATCACAACAACTTTGAAAACATGGCAACTGCTGAAAACATCTTCATAAACCAACCCATCATTAACCTTATACCCATTATCATTACCAACTCTGAAAATGATCATCTGTTTCTTGTCCCTGATGCTATGAAAATCAAAAATATTTTGTTCAGCATGGCTGGAGATAAAGCACCTGGTCCCAATGGTTTCCCACCAAATTTATTTCAAGCTAACTAGGAGGTGGTTGTCCTTGCTATGGTTCAAAACTTCTTCAACTCTGGTTTCAACCTAAAGGAAATGAATTCCATCTTCATATCCCTTATACATAAAATTGAAAACCCAAACTCCCCATCTCATTTTAGACCCATATCATTATGTAATAATACCTACAAGATCATCTCCAAACTTCTTTCTCAAAGACTCAAACCTCTCCTACCCAAACTCATTTCTCCTTTTCAATATGCTTTCAACCACGGTGGACAAATATATGATAATATGGCCATTTCCCATGACCTCATTCATCATATGAACACCATAAATGGAAAGAAATGAATGATCCAGAGTATTATAGGCATCAAAATTGACATGGCTAAAGCTTTTGACAGAGTCAACTGAGACTTTCTCATGAATATCATGACCCATATGGGTTTCAGTACTAAGTGGTGCAATCTCATTCACCAATACATCTCAACTACCAACTTGGTTATTTTGGTTAATGACACTCCTGGAAAATTCTTCAAACCTTCCAGAGGCTTCAGACAAGGGGATCCCATATCTCCCTATTTGTTTTTCTTCTGCATGGAAGCTCTCTCCAGAAGCCTTATTAATGTAGAGAATCAGAACCTTATTCATGGAACCAAAATTTATGCCAATGCCCTGCTATCAGTCACCTTTTATTTTTTGATGACTATATGATCTTCTGTCAGGCCAACATGGAGGATTAATGTAAAAAAACTAGTCAAAGTGTTCCAGGACTTCAGCCTCACCTCTGGGAAGATGATTAACTTCTCAAAATTTGGCATTTTCTTCAGCAAGAACACTGCTCCTGATATTGCTGATACCATCAACACTTTTATAAAGGTCTAGAAAATTGACATAAAGAATAAATACTTTTTCTTTCCCCTCTTCACCAAAAAAAAAAGCAAAGTGCGAGCCTTTAAACCTTGCATTGAAAAGTTAAAATTCAGATTAGCTGGTTGGAAATCTACTATGTTTATTGTTGGGAAAGTGACTATGATCCAAACTGTCACCTCTACTTTTAGCATCTACCAAATGAATTGCTTCAAGCTCCCAAAATCTACCTGCAAGGAGATAAACTCTATCCATAGGGACTTTTTCTTGAACAAAGAGCAAGACAAACCAAAAGGATTGTACTACATCGTCTGGGATGCAATCAACAAACCAAAAGAGCTAAGTGGTATAGGATTCAAGAATATGGAATTCTTCAATAATGTTATGATCACAAAAATTTCATGGAGACTCATAACTGAACCACACTCCCCGTGGACTTGATTTATGAAGGCTTCTCATTTTCCTAACCAGAAAGTGATAAGGATGGAAATAAAGCATAAGCCTACTGATTCTTGGATTTGGAAAGATATTCTTGAAGGTATTTCCAACATCCAAAAATACTATATCTGGAAAGTTGGAAATGGAACTCAAATCCACATTTGGGAAGATAGATGGATTTATGGGCAGGTGAATACCCTAACAAACTCATTGCCCATTTGATCTTATAACTATTAATCAACTTATCAATAATACTGGAGATTGGAACTTAAGTGTATTGGCTCTTTGGTTCTCTCGGTATATCCAGAATGCCATTCAGCTCACTACCCATAATAATGATGTTGATGATAGGATAATCCGGATCCTATCCAATAAGGGTAATTTTACTGTCAAGTCCCTATATGACAAGCAAATAGCTGATAAGTATGCTAATCATACTCCCTTTACCCATTGGGGGTGTGGAATATGTAGATTGGATACCTCTCCATCTATCCATCTCTTCATATAGAAATGTGCTCATGGTATCCTCCCCACCAATGACAAAACTTCCAGCATTCTTAACTATATTGATCCTATAGGCATAGCTGCAAGTGTGCTCATGAGGACATTACTCATGTTATGGTGTCTTGTCTTGTTGCTTCTGCGGTATGGATAAAGCTCTTTGGCATTTATCATCATAAGTTTGGAAACTCCTATTCTTTTCATGATTGACTTGGTAAATGTTTCAAGCCATATGCTCCTCTTGCTAGCTGGAATGCCACCTTTGCCACTATCTGTTGGTTTATCTGGAAAGCTAGATGTGACTTTATTTTCAGAAATATCACTCCTACTGCTGACATTGCTGCAAACAGGATCACTCAACACCTCTGCTCATTCAATAGAGTGGTGCGTAATCCAGGGCACATCATAAATAACCTTTACTATCAAAAAAATCATGATACCAGATCTGACAGACTTATAAGAACTTATAAAGAAAAGTTTGGGATCACTATTAGCATTAGTACTATGGAAGTCCTTTCAAATAATGCTAATGGTGATATCTCTCTGTATACTAACTTTGCATTAATTGCTATGTCCTCCTCAGGGAACTGCATGGGAGCAAGAAACTACAAGGACAACAACTCTGGTCTTAACAGGACAACAAGATGATGCAACTCTACGAGCATTAAGAACTATCAAAGAGAAGTTCAAGGCAGATACCACCTAGGATTCCACCAGATTCAGGGAGGAAATTTTGAAGCTATTAATTTTGTTCTAGGCAACTTAACCAAAATGGAACAACATTAAAACCTATCGGCAATTAAAATAGCTAAACTGTCTATTTAGTCTAATTATTTAGAAAACTTCAACTGGAAAGGGCCTAACCTCCAACAATTATTCGATACTCTTCGGTCTATTAATATCTCGGTAATTGGCCAAAACAACACTGTTATGTATCACAATGAGGTTGTCCGACTTGGTGCTAATCCTAGCCCACCTAAACGCCACCCTGTAACTTTGAGTAAGCTGTTATTCTTTACAGCTACTCTGTTTTCTTCTAATAAAAAAAAGTTATGGATTTCATAAATACCCATTACCTTTCCTATTTTACCATTTGTCTCCCAAGTCCCAAGACAAGAAACATTAACAAATTTATATTCATACGTATAATAAATAAGGGTATAGATGGGAAAAGCCGTTTCGAAATATATAGGAGTTTTGCCTGTCTAATGAGACAATGAAAATCCAAAACTCTGCCTTTATATAAAGGACGAAGTGAGTATATATCACAGAAAAATACATGTTATCAGACCATATTAACATGATCGATAAAAAGGGCTACCGAAATTAGCAGAGGGTACCGTTTGAGTGATCCGACGGTTAAGATCAGAATAACTCTTTTGTCTCATTTAAAAAGATACCCCTGCTAATTCCAGTAAGCCCTTTAGCAATCGTGCATATTAGTATCATATCATACATTATTGGAAACAACCACAAGTTTTTAATGAACAAAATGAAACAACAATCCAGAAAGGAAGAAAGAGAAAGGAAGAAAAAAAACACACACAAAAAAAAACCACAATATGAGCTGCTGCATCTGGAGGAATGTGCCAACAGATAAGATAGTTGGTCTCGGTCTTCTAGGCTAGATATCTCTCCTCGTTTGCTTTTAACAAGATGGACCAGCGTTCTTAATAACTTCCTCCACCAACGTCACCACACCGTTTATTTTTGGCCTCTCATCCGGAGCTTCTGAAGTACAACTCATTGCTATCTTTTTCATTCCTTCCCACTGTTTTTCTATTCTATGAAACTGCTCCCTTAAAATAACGTTGTTGATACCGGACGATGATGATCCATCAGAATTTAATAAAGAAAGATCAAGTTTTCCATATAAAAGTTCCACGAGAAGGGTTCCATAGCTGTATATGTCTGATGCTTGGGTTGGCTTTAATCTGAAGTCGGCATCAGTTATCATCTCAGGGGCTAGATGTTTATGTGCCTCGCGATCAAATGGCAGCACCGGTGGGAATAATATATTTTGACCGAGGTCAGAAATGCAGTAATCATTTTGGTCGTTGAGGAAAATATTTGGGGATTTGATGTTTCCATGAACAAGTGTTCCGTCGTCCTGTCTGTGTATACATGTAATGCCAATCGCTACATCGATAGCAATCTTTAATATAGCGTCCCAGCGTAGAGGACGAGAATCTTTTCCTGCAATATTTTAGTGTAGTAACTAGTAGATCAGTGGAGTAGGGTGAGTGTGTAGATATCAGACTGGGACGTTTAATAAACTGTTGAATATCGATCAAAAAGAGAAATGACAAGTTATAGCTAATTTCTATGGCATGCAGAAAATGCATCAAAAAGCTATAATAACAGCACTGGACAGTTTAAAAGACTGTCTTCATATGAAGGAAATCTCAATGCCTATGGTATACCATGTTCTCAATGAACAAATCCAGACAGTTGTTAAAACGGAAGCAGAATCTTATTGGTGCTAAATATTTTATCCAACACTACTGTCGTCGATTTTCTAAAGACGCTAAATGCAGAACGTCAGCTAAGACAAGGCATAGTAATCTATGGTCATCATAAACAAGCAAAACAGATCATGAGTCATAACATTCAGCCACACTCAAACGGGGATTATACAAATACCCTTATTCTAGGTGACATCTAAGATATTCAACAACTACAAATTCAGATATAAAGAGTTACTTGAACCTTTTCAATTTGGAAGTAGTATAAGGTAATATAGGGAAAAGTTAGAGAGATACCGTGCAACATGTAGTAAACACTGTCCTTGTCGTAGTAATCATACACAATAGCCCGATTCTCGTTGGAATCAGAAAAGTAATATGCTCTAACTGGAGCGACGTTTGGGTGTCTAATGTTACCAACTATTGCCATGTGTTTTTCGAATTCCTCTTTGTTTCGGGATACATTTTTCTTTACCACTGTTCGTAACGTGGACGCTTTTATTACCATGTTTTTCTCAGCAGTGTAGTAGAGATACGACTTCCCAAAAATCCTATGCTTAGAGCAATCATGCCAGAGAGTTTCGAAACTAGCTTGCAGCAGAACCTTTATATGAAATTCTTCTGGTAGAGTTGTCTTTCCAATTCCATTAGGTGCGCAATATTTAGAAAGACTCACATCATCCTTAAAGGGAGACTGATCATCACTGGGATTAGCTGCAGCAGCTGGTAATCCTTCACCTGGTGTGGGCAAACTAGCTATTTGCCGAATTATTTCTTTTTGATTGGTACCTAAACCTAATTTCTCATTTATTTGTCCAACACCGATGAAAGTTCCTACCTGCACAACAACATTCAAAAAATCAATCAAGTATGTCCCCAGTTCTTTCATTTCTTTTGTACCCGGGCCCCTTATTAGTTTCAGGCAGAAATTCCATGATTGAAATTCTTCACACCTCTGAATTAAGTTCTTCCCTTTTTCTAACTCCTTGTTAAGTTCATCAAATTGGTGGCCCAATTTTGGATAAAGACGTCTCATTTCTTCAATTTCTTGGAGCATTATTTCGACCCGGAATCGAAGTCTTCGGAAGTTGGCTTCGAAATTCTGAATATCTTCTATTGCCGCTACGAATGCTTCCAACAATTTCTTCACAGTTGGACCTACCAAATATCCGCCTATCAACTCTAAAACCATCTTCTTCTGCTAATAAACGATAACAAGTATGTTCGTTCAAGGAAAAGAAGAGATCTCAAAACCTAATGATAAAAACCTTTTTTGAGTTATAGAAAAGGTTGAGTATTTGCTAATACTACTTGATCAACATTATATAACTCCATTTTTTAAATACGACTTGATCTATGTTTTTATTCATCGTTTGAGTTTACCGAGTATATGAAAAAGATTGGCCGTTCGTAGTAGTATAAAAGAATATCATAGGGCCGAATTGGTATAGACAGTGACTTGGGAACTTAGCTATTAAGCAATTTCATGATCTCATCTAATAAAACACTTGTTCCCTTTTGCCTTGTTCAAGATATAAATATCAACTAGCACGAAAGTTGATATTTGCAATTAGCAGGTGACAAGAAATTAGAAATTTAGAATCAATAATAAGGAGACACGCAAGCAGCCATAAACAATGCCATTATTACCAGACCATTTCAGGGATGACTCTTAATTAAGCTCTTGAACAAATCACCTTTGGTTCTTTATTCACTATTTTAAAACCATTTAAATGAGAATGGTCCACTAAGTTTGGTTTAAAGCATGCTTGCAGAGCTTTACTTAATACTGAAGGAGAGATTCACCTCGGCAAGAAGAACACTACAGTCAAGAACTGCAGTGGTGGGGTCCATGGCAGAATTCTGTGATATATTACCTCTGTTTCTGGAAAAGTGGTACTTTCACTTTTACATTTTAGCCTAAAAATAAGCTAAATTGAAAAGGTGAAAGTAACACTTTTCCAGACACGGAGGGAGTATCATTCAAGTTAACTTTGGTTCTGTACACAAGAAGGGTTTTAATGTTAAAGGATAAGCTTGATAGAAATCCATAAAAAGTGTTTTAAGTGATACAGGACGTACTTCCTTAGCATTTTAGCTGAGAGTTCACTTGGATCCATAACATCAGCAAGCCACCCAATAGACTCATCTATCTATAGACTTTCAAAAAATCCTCCCTCTTTTCCTCTTTTAGAGTCTTTGAATCTGACTATAAAAGAGAATATTTACCATGAATATAAAATCATAACGAGCTAGAGTACAAATGACAAGAAAATATGCACCAAATATATGCATGAAAACATTAATCATGGTTTAAAAAAGCATTTGTGGGGCGCGCTTTAGGTCGCTTTTTTGTGCTCTAGGTCGTGGACGCTTCTAGAGCGCCGCTCTATGAATTGGTATATGTTAGAAAATAAAAGGTTGGGCTTTGAAGCCTAATAAGGCCTTTTTCACGTTTTCTAATAAACCTAATTTTTTTTATTCCCTTTTTAAGAAACGTTTCTTCTTCTGCCTCTTCTTCTCTTTTTATTCCAAACGTTTCTTCTTCCACAGCTTCTTCTTCTCCTTTTTCTCTTCTTCGGCGCTGTGTGATCAAAGTCCAAAATCCTGCTCTTCTCTTCTGTGTTCATCATCATCTTGCCTACAAATATGGCTAGCAGCAGTACTAGCAAAGCTAAGAAAGATATGAGAACAGATGCTGCTTGGGTAGAATAGTCAGTATCATGTCATATGCTTAGTTTAAATTGTTCCTTTTATTATGTTGAACTTCTTAGTTCTTAGTTTTCTTTTATAAGTTTTATTAGGTTGACAACTTTTTATTTAAATATATTATTATATATTTTAAAAAGCTCGCTTAGCACTTTACGCTTTGGTATTACAGCGCTTCGCCCCACGCTTTCGCTTTTTAAAACCTTGACATTAATCATGAAATAGCATAAGTTCAATACAGTTAGTACATCAGTACAAGAAGGGAAAATTCAGATTTTTGCAACCGATGCACCAAGGACACATTACTCTGACATGTTGCAGCTAAAGAACAAACATTTGGACTCCTTCAATACTCTTAAGTCTTAACTATAAAAACTATCAAGCAGATGGATAACAAAGTTAGCACAAAATTCTAGTCCTACTTCAAAATTCATCGGTGAGGTATCAAGACCCAGATGACAATCAACACAATTATTTTATATCCAACTGAAGTCATTCTTAACAATCCTCACTTCCTTTTAGTGTTTCATTCTTTCGTGGTACTTGTTAGATGACACAAAGTTAGGATTATTTAGACAATGAAACATGAATCTATTTATTTCAGAAAAATCTCACTCACTGACAATACAAACTAGTATGATGGAGAAGACTATTGACTGAACTCCTCTGAAACTAGATTTCAGCTAACCTTCTGAACGATAGACCTTCACTTGGTTCCCGTATCCAGTTTTCTCTCCAGAGTTCTTATTTGGTGTCTACTTTTGTATACCGAAATCTTGCAGTTCTACTTGTGAGCTAAAGCTAGTGAATTTCCCAAATTTCTGTGACATTCTAGCAACAAGTGTCTAGGTGATACATGACTCCCCTATTATTCTCCTAGTGTTCATAAACTCTTGATTTTAGTTCTCTGGGATGGAACCTCTTGTCAAAACATTTCTTCAATCGGGAAAAGACCTCACCCTTACTCGTCTTCGACGACAAACAAAACATGTTGGAAATTCGAGAATACACAAAACCCAGATACCAAAAATCAAATTTTGACATACAGTTAGACCTAACCTGCAAAACTCAAGGTGGATAGAGTATTCTGATATGAGATTGGACAATATAAGCATCCATAAACCATGGGACCTGAAATGTTTCAAAACCCATACATTAAATCACAAAACCAATTGAATTAGAAGCACATCAAAATTACAAATTGAAGGAGAAAAAAAAATGGAATTACGTAGACCTCTACCAGCTTCATCTATCCCCGTAAGACATGGCTCTGAAGCCCATTTTGGGAGAGGCTTCGACGGAACATCTTCTGAACCCACATGTTGTTTGTTGATTCTGATTTCGCGCCAAAAACACTATCTCTTCAGAGGTTTAGACTGAGTGATTTCAGCTGATGGAAAGTTTATTATACTGTGGTTCCTAAAGGACGTCAAAAGGTATAATTGATTTTAGTGAGGGGCAAAATTGGGTTATAAATGCTTTTATGGGGAAATGTTCCCGCGCCTATTCACAGCACAGCCGGATCCTTTTGTCTAGCTGAACTGTTGAACCACTGACCAAATACTGTTGGACAGGAATAAGCAATTTATGGAGAACTTGAAAATTTTACATTTCTTTCTTGCAAATCTCTATTTTCATTACTGCAAAGTACTAACAGGAAGATAACTCTTTTAGCTACACGAGTAGAGAACAAAAAGAATTGCAAAAGCACGATAAAAAGCTTAATGAGAGATGGAATTTTCTGGTTTATTGTAAAAGCATCAATATATTACATTTTCTGCAACAGATTAGAACTTAGAATCAAGTTTTGGCTTTCTAGAGAAAACTCTTCCATTCTTTGTTCACCTCCAATTTATACCATGTACTAAAGAATTGAGAGGTAAAAGTAAAACACACTGAGAGAAAAAAAAAATGATACCCCAGGAACAACTGAACATGAAGTTTCCACCTTGGATATAACAGAACTAATCCTATTTACTAATGCGAAAGAGAGATGAGCAAGTACTGATTTATTTATACTCTATACACATCATCATGCTGCTGCTGCTGCTTGTAGCTGTCAGATCTTTCCAACTGACGATCTTCAGTTGTGGGTGTTGTTGGGGTGCCTCTGTACTTAGCTAGAAGATGTTGTGAGGGTTTACGGTTAGAAGATGGACATACAGTGCTATCTATACGAGTCATCAAAGTGCGGAGCATTGAGTTGACTCGTTCTGCATTACTTGCTGTAGTGCATTTTGTGATCAAGCTGAGGTATAGAATGGCTTCCCGAGGAAGGAGACCTGAGATTAGGAAGTGAAAGAGATGAGAGTGAGTACCCTCCATTACTTCCAAACATTGTTCTACCATTCGATCCTGCTGTTCTCCGCTAATTCCTGTTGCCTCTAAAAGTGGTAACAGCTGGCTTTCTTCCTCCTCAAAGTGTTCTTCACAATGTTCCTGACAGAATTGAGATCAAATCAGTTAATAATCAACACTGCAAACCACCAGCATAGCTGTCTTAACCCACACCACATTAGGTTACTGTATGACCAAGAGTTTCAAGTCCTGCAATCTTATATCAGTTAAATTGTAATATCATATTCAGCCATTCAGGGCATTGGCTATATTTAAGATCTGTATTTCCAAGACACAATAAAACGTTTTCCTAACAAATTGGTGATAGTGGAATAAATCTAATGCATTCCATTTTAACTTTTGATTGTAGTATAACAATTGCATGGACATACATATGAAGTATACCATATGATGAAGGAAAATGCTAGCCCTCCCCCCGAGGAACCACGTCAAATCTTAACCGTGAGGGTGTGGGTGCCAATGCATTTAGGATCTCTGATGCAGAAAGGCATGTGGTTCCTAGCAGGACATCTAACTTTTATTAGAATGAAATGCACATGGAGCTTGCATAATTGGCTAAAAGTCTAAATCTAACCAATTAGAACAGGCGCCATTCACACAGAAGTCTTCATATACCATATATTATAACTGTACTCAATATGAGGTGGTATTTGAGTCATTACTTTCAGAAAGAACAGACCGAAAAAGGAGTTTCAGGCCTAAAAACTAAGGAGCATAAAACACATATGGCCGATGAAACAAAGTCATTTTCCATGACTTCAAATTCCAGTGAACCGATATTTTACACTAATGTAAACTCGAAAACAATTTTCGGGCTTAGTACACAATCTTCATTAAGATATCCAAGGCAAAACGAAATGAGAATATAACACAGCTAGCACCTGTAAAGTTTTCAGCTTAGACGAAAGACTGATTAATTGTTCCTGGTAAACAGGATTCCCAGGATCTAAAACTCCAATGGATTTGATTGTTTCTTTGATCCCATTCATAATAGGAAAGTCTCTTGCATGATCCTCATTGGCAGCTTTAGATAATCCTGTCAAAGCAAATGCTCCATTTCATTCAAACATATCCAAAATCATCCTTGCAAAAAATATTTATCTGAGTGGCTCATTACACAACCATGGGTGTTTGGTCTAGTGGTATGATTCTCGCTTCGGGTGCGAGAGGTCGTGAGTTCGATTCCCACAACACCCCCACAATAATTTTTATCACAGATCCCATGACCAAAATTTTCTCAATTCTCCAAATGTTTTTTTGCAATACAAAACAAAAATACTCCAGAATCAACAGAAGAAAATGAAACATGGTTATGAAATTTTACCTCACCAAAATTTTCTCAATTCTCCAAATGTTTTTTTGCAATACAAAACAAAAAGTACTCCATAATCAACAGAAGAAAATGTAACATAGTTATAAGATTTTACCTCTATCAGCCTTTTCGAACACAGGAAAAAGAATCCTCTCCTCCATTTGAGCATGCTCCAGCATCAATTCCAACAACTGAGAATAACTTCTCCCAAATTTCCTCACTTCCATAACAGGACTACCCATAGAAACATCAACAACAGCTCTTCCCCCTCCTCCTCTAACATTCATATCCTCAACCCATTTCACTAAATTCTCAATATAATACAACATACACTTATGTTGAATCTTAACAACCATAGAAATCCCCCCTTGATTCCCATCAAATTCAATCCCATCCTCCTCCTCAAATTCATCAAATAATTTTGGTTTAGGGAATTTCCCTTCAATATAACGAAACAACGTTTCCGGAGAACCAGTTACCGTATCAGTACCATACTGTAAAATAGGATTATTATTCCCTAATCCATAGTTTTCTGATGGAACAAATTTCACAGCTACTGATTTATACTGAAGTGCTATTCGTAAGAATGATATCAATGTACTTGATGCAGATCCGTATAACCTAACTGTAGTATCAGTAACGAATTCTGAAGGTGCTATTTCGGATAATGATTTATTAGGTTTTGGTACACAATTTCCCATTCTAATTCAAAGATATCAAATCTGTAATCAACGAATAATCAAGAACAAAACACTCAGAAATGAAATCAAGAAAACCCTAGAAATCGGAAAGAATGGTACCGGATTCGGAGGTTTTGTGAGTTTTCCGGCGACGTGGAATCGAAGAAACCTTTTGCTTTTCCCTTGGAGAAGAAAGAGAGAGGGACTGTAGGAGTAGAATGAGCTCTCGAAGCGATTCTTATACGAGTTTTTGACGCTCCACATCTTTTTCCTGACACGTCATCGGACAGGTCAGCAGTTAATGGCGCCAAGAAAAATGAATGGAAATTATGATTACAGAAGGACCCTTGGTTTTTGATGTAATTGTAGTTGAGGTTTGCGGTTTTATGTGTGAATGGTATTAAGAAGAGAGGTTATTTTGGGGAGTTCAAGTAATTTGAAAGCATTCTTTTCTAGGCTGAAATGGGGTATGAGAAAGTTTGTTGTAGTGGTGAGCGTTTCATTGGGTATACAACGGTAACCTTATTGGTATTAAAAGAAACGAAATTAGGGCGGAAAATTAGTTGATGCCGTTAGTTTAGTCAATTATAATCAGCTCTTATGTTAGGACTTAGGATTAGGGAGGTGAGGTTTTATAGATAGAGATAAGCAATTTGGATTATTGTTAGTAATGGGCCCACACAGTACTTGTAAGTCGTAAGACTTACGACCAACCAAGAGGTTGACTGATATTTGGGAGTCCAATTCTGTGCACATTTTCTGGATTTCTCGGGAATGTTGATCTTTTATAAGTATATTTTAATTATAATCCTTTGTTTGTATTGAACCGATTTTAATGTCTTAAATTTCTAATTCTATGTTTTCGCAGTCGCGGATTTACGACCATGGATTTACGACCATGTTAAATGTTTGAGGCCACCTCGGAATGAGAAATGGGCTCTACCCAAACCTATTGGAGGAAGATACCCCTTTGTAGGGACCTAACGTAAAGCTAAGGAGTCACAAATGGTCGACATTAGGAAAAAGTTGGACGCTTTGACGTTGAGTGATGTTGTTTTTGACCCATACTTGAGACATGATGAGAATAAAGAAAATGAAGTTGGTGATAGAGTATTTTCTGAAGTGGCGACCTATCATGGACCTTTGTTTCATCCAACCGGGTTCGTCATTTTAAATCCTTTTAGAATTTTTCGTCAACTTAGTATTGTCCAAAAAAAAGGTACCTGAAAATACTCGTTTTAAACTTAGGAAAGACAAGTGCCAGTTTAATGAGAAGGATGTGAAATTGACCTACGAACCGTCACCGAAGATCTCACCTGTTTGAAATTTTGTTACTCTCCAAGGTGATTTGCCACTTCCGATGAAATTCAGTTTTGTACTCATCTCTTCACCCATAATCTGATTCGACAAATTCTTTCTCTCTTTTTACTTTCTCTGCTAACTGATTCTTATTCAAAAACATTATTATCATCGGCATCGAGATTAATCAAAATGGGACCATTAGATTGATCAAAAACATCATTATCATCATCGACGTCAAGATCATGTTTATTACTCAAGATTCAAAAGGTAAGAAACCAGTACCGGTGCTTGTGGAAAAAAAAAAAAAAAAAACTCCCATTTAATTGAATAAACACGTGAACTAAAGTCTTATTGCAATCTTGAGTAATCTGGCTTTTCTTAAAAATGTAGGGAAATCCGCCGAATAACCAGTTCCGCGGAGGAGAAAAGATGAGAGAGAATTTTCACGTTGCATATAAGGAGAATGAATGATCAGTAAAGACTAGTACCACTTTTCGATGGCTAAAAGACTCAAGGTCTCAACGTAATTAACCAATAATTCCAGATTTCTATACAATTAGAAGGGAAGTACTGTAAATAACATATTTAGATTTATTTTGTATAAGTTACACTAATTGCAATAGAGACTTATAAAATGAATGCAAAATATTATTTGTTTACTAATCCCTAACCTCTATACTGGGATACAAGTTAATAAAAGCCAAGTAAAGGCAGAAGTCAATATCACACATCGAAAACTCTTAAAGTTAACTTTTCAATACGCACTATGTATATAAATATGTACTTGGAATTCGAGTACATAATCTTAAATGCTAATAATTGCTTACTGGTTTGAGGTGAGGTGAGGTGAGCAAGTAGTCTGAATCCACTCCCACGAAGCTTCATCAAAATGAAAACCGTATCTATCCATCAGTTGTGCCATTGTCCTCGTTCTGTAAATGATTTTTTGAATGTCATTTTTCTCAGATATTGTAGCCACTGCAAAGTAAGAGTTAATAAATAAACAAAAACCACTGTGATGTAAGTAGGTCTTGCTCCAGACGCAGTTCAGTATTCATCCTAACAAGCTTAGTTCTATCAATTTCATCTACTTTTACTCTACATTCATTACTTTACTAATTTCTTTCATCAAGAACATCATCAGCTTGTGCACCTATTTTACAACATTCATTACTACTGAAATCAGAAGAAGGAAAAGTACCAACAATTACTTTCAAATTCATAAAACTAGCACTTGCCATAATATTAACATTACCTTCTTTCAAACCAACCAGAAGAACTTACCTTGTTTGATTATATTCAAAGAAAGAAAAAGCAAGCAAACCATTACTTCTCCTAATCTGATAGTTAAGCAGTTCTATTACAACTTTCCTTTTTACATAAAACAAAATCAAAGCTGCAATATTACAAGACTACCTGGAACTAAGACTTCAGCCAACTTAATCGTGGAGATCTCCCTGTCAATCTTTCAACCCTGCATTTGATGCACACTAAACCCCAAAATCATCTGAACACCCACACTTCCTCTCCATAATCACTATTCACCCACCCATAAGTATTAAAAGAAAGTACCACAAAATGTCTGAAACTGAAACACCCTTCTCCTTACATTTTTTCAGCAACACCATGTACCATCAATACCCTCATAAATTTTCACGAAGATGCTCAAGAGATTCTGTAATTAGCAAATAACAAGTCCCTATGTCCAAAGGGTTTGATTATACTTACAGTGCAATCACCAGGAATTGCCATCACTGTCGATGTTGCTACCAAAATCATCCTCCTCATAGTAAAAATCTCGACCATCATCACTGCTTGAAGAAGAATAAGGCCCAAAAAGAACCCCATATTCTGATTCCTCCTCTTCTTCTTCACTGCCGATCTCCATTTCACCAGCAAACTCAAGTTCTCCATCGATATTTAGACCCAGGATCTCATCACCGTCAGAATCCACGTTCAAAGGCTCTAACATGGTTTGAGCAAACTTCCGCGGATTACTCTTCTTCTCAGCAAGATAACACATGTACATTACATCTTCGAACTGTTGATGTTTCAACTTCTTTTTCTCAGCGGCCTTGCTATCTATGTACTATCCAATGAAGCTTCATTGGTCGCATCATCTTCTTCTTCATTCTGATTCTCATCATCCTCACTTTCACTTTCGGTTGCACTCCTGGTTTTTCCCCATGAACATCTTCATTCACCCCTTCGCTGCAACCTTTCTCTGGCTCGTCGTGCATCAATCGCATCACAATTTCTCATCCACAATTGAAATTCATCATCATTAATTTTATATTCTTAACCTTTCAAATTCCTCTCGCTCCTCCTGCTCTTTCTTTCTTGCCTTCTCCTGATTCAAAAATGGAATTAAACTCTTTATCTCAGCACTTGATAATCTTTCGATTGCTCTTTTTGCATGCTACATTTCTTTTGATTATGGTGAAAGTTCATGATTATTTCCATTTTCTATGTTGTTTGTAGGATCAACCATTTTTCTCTTACTTATATTTCTCTGAAGGTTTTCTTTCTTTTTTGGGTATAATTTGGGATAATTATCCGCTAATTCCCTTCTTCTTCTTAAATAAAGGGAGTAGTTTAGCCATAACTGGCCATTTATGGCGCTTGGTTAAATGTTCCGTCCCTTGTATATTCACGCCATCTCAAGACCATGTGCAAAACTATCAGAACCATCATTACACTTTGCATGCCTATTTTCAAACCCTAACTCTAGACCTTTCATTACTCGATAAACCTTTTAGAATCACCATTAAGAGGTGCATTGGTAGTTCACCTAATTTTGAATTGGTTTTATGGGTCCTAACTAAAGTCTATGAGTTTATGCAGATCCAGAAAAGGCAGCACCTGTTGAAAGGTAACATTGCACTTTGGAGCACATTGGCAAGGCAGGTTGCAGCTACATGCAATACGGGGTCCAACAATATCTCAAAATCCTTAAGCAGCCAAAAAATGTCCACCGCATTTGCTTCCTACTCACAACGTTGGTGAGACTTCCCTTTTTCCCGCCTTACACTTATATCAGCCCACACAAAAAGCCAAACTTCATCACCATAATTACAATTGGAAGTATATGTTGGAGGAACTATCACCACAACACAAAAGACAACTGCATTCATTACTCAACTACCACCCTTTACCTCATGCTTACGTACTTTATTCCTACAAACCACCAACCCAATACTCATATGCAAGGAAAATTTGTTTTATTGGCTTTACGTCATCAATCTCACGTGAATAATTGTACTCAGCTAGCCATAATCCATTAGATAAATCCTAAGAAAGTTTTTTTGTCTCCACCATATGGTACTTTGATACCAAAAAATATCAACACTTGTTTCATACTTTCATCTACTTTTCATTTTCTCAAACCAAATACCAGTTTCAACCCTCTTACCATACCTATTTTAAGGATTAGTCTCAAACTGATACCTTACTTCATTATCATTTGAGTATCTTTGTGATAAGTCAGTGTCTATTCACAGGCTCCATCATCACCTTGCTTTGTCACACTCATATGATTTTAAATATACACATTCGCAACTCTTATTTCAAAACCAAACTTGCTCTGAGTCTTTCTATTATCCTTCACTATTTTATGGACCAATCTCACCCTTCAAAAATCATTCAACCATCCTCTCTTGACATTCAAAACCTCTCATCCCAAATGGAAGAAAAGTTAAATTTACCCTCAACTCTAACTGAACCAGTTTTCATTGACAATGAGGTTGTTCTTGCTGAATCTGATAACAATTGGAAATAGTGTATGGTTGGTTATGTTTGCAGTGAGACATTTATTCCAACATCTTCCATTAGACATTATATTTGCTCTCAATGGCCTCTAGCCCAAACTCTTATTGTCACTACTTTTAATGGTTTGAGGAATAAAGTTCTTATAAGGTTTCTAACTGAAACTGATTTCAACAGAGTACACGATCAATGGCCTTGGTTTTCCTGTGGTTACTTAATAGTTCTCAGAGTTGTTCCACCTTATGGTTGGCCAACAAGTTATCAAGTTTCATTTTTGAAGAACTCATGGGGCTCATTATATGCAATGTCCCAAAGGAGTGTACATAATTTGAAGATTTAAATAAACTTACTTTCAAGATGGGCACCCTTATTAATGCAAAAGAACCCTTTGGAAATCATCCCTTGAAGAAGAATGTAAAAGTTTGTATGAGCATATCTGTTCAACGTGCTCTTCCCGCTGGTATTCCTTTGGTCACATGAGGAAGAATTCAACCATTTATGGCTGAATGCAGATACTTTAAAGTTCCTAAGAATTTCTGCACATCTTGTCGAGTTATTGATCATGAAGATGCAGTATGTCCAGCTTGGTTATGTAAGCAGAAACTCATTAAAGAAGAAAGTACTTCATCACCAAAATACGCTCTCCCTAGAGTGTCCAAACTAATGATGCCACCCAAAGTGCCTGCTAGAACTCTGATCCCTGATGACTCTACTGCTCCAAGTGATGTTACCATGTCTCCTTTTGATACTGTTCAGGAAACTCAAAGTGTAGAGTCTTTATCTCAAAACAACGATATAGGAAAAGTTGTTGATTTAAACAACCAAAATGCCACAGTTGATCAAGTCAAGTTCCATACAGGACCATTTAACAATCGATATACTGCTCAAGATATTCGACGTAGGTCCAATTCAGCATAATTCAATAAAACTGAATAACGATCTTCCGGTTATTATGAGTCAATGTTCGAATAAGATGGAAGCCATTGAAGACTCAAGTCTGACTCCTGAGTTGGGGAAATCAGGTCCGATTCGTACCTCAAATTCAACTAGAAGATTCAAATCTTCAGTTGTTCCTCCACAAAAGACTATCATTTCAAGAGATGAAGTAATCTCTCTAGCTGCTGAACATGATGCCCTTTCTAACCTCAAAAGGAAGATTAATCCTAGAGCTGATCTTCACAAACGTACCAGAGCCATCACTTCTAATCTTGCTAGCATTGTGGTTGTCCCGGAATCGTCTGAAACATCTGAACCTGACTACAACAATCTCTGTCCTCCTATTACTAAATTAGGACATCTCCCAGCTATAAACCTTTCTAATTGTACCCTCAATACCCATTCTCTGGTGAATCCATATGGTAGCTACAATGTACCTTCTAATACTTCAGAGAACAATGTTGTCTGCAATAATTCTCCTCACAATTCTGCCAATCTGGATCTCAATTCGGCTCAAGGAACTAATCAAATTGGTGGCACTACTAATTCCCAACTTATTGGTGGTTCTTTATCCACCAATCAGGTATACTCATCTACTTCCCCTCCTCTAAATGCTATTAATTATACTCTCAATCCTAATATTGCTTGTCTTGTCTTTAATGTTAACCTCATATGTTGAAATGTTAGGGGACTAGGAAACAAATCTGCTAACAGAGAATTAAACATTCTTTGCAAGAATATGAACCATGATATAGTCTTTTTATGTGAGACTAAAATGAAAAACGATACTGCTGCTAAAAAATTGAGAAATATGGGTTTCCCCTATACCTTTCACGTTCCAAGTGTGGGAAGAAGTGGTGGATTGATTTTGGCGTGAAAAAAAGAGATTCAACTCAACATTGCATTCATGTTACAACCAATGGTATTATCCATTCTAAACTCTGTCACATTCATTATATATATGGGGAACCCAATAGTGGTCTCAAACAAGCCTTCTGGGATATCCATTGTCAAATGCCACAAATTCCATCTAGTGAACATGTCTTATTTGTGGGTGACTTCAATGCCCTTATAGGGATTGAAGACAAAAATGGTGGTCTAGAAGTAGATGACTCTGATTTCTTGAATCTTAGGAATTTTTTCAATGTTTTTACTTTACATGATCCTGGTTTTTCTGGCCCTAGGTTTACTTGGTCTAATATGCAACAGGGTCTTGTTCTTATTCTAGAAAGACTGGATAGATGTATCATTAATAATATTGATGAACTGTTGTTTCCTAAATTGTGTGTTAATAACCTACCTAGAGACTCCTCTGACCATGACCATGTGGATTGAAGACCCTACTTATAGGGATATTATAGCTAATTCTTGGTATGTTAATGTTGTGGGATCTCCAACCTATAAGCTTAAAGGTAAATTATTAAATACTAAGAAAGGCCTCCATGATTGGAATAAATCTAATTTTGGCAACATACAAACTAATATCTCTACTACTAGAGAGAAACTAGCTGAAATACAAACTTCCAGTCCTACTGACTCTAATTATATCTCCAGACCTAGAGCCAGATTGGAATATCTCTACAATTTTGAGGAATTGTATTAGAAGGATAAATCAAGAGAGGTTTGGATCATGGAAGGAGATCGTAATCTCCTTATTTTTATAGAGTCACTCTTTTCAGAAGAAAGAGAAATGTTATAAGTTGGATTAAGGATCCTTCTGGTGATATTCTAACTGTTAGAGATAGTATTGGAAATTCCTTTATTGATTACTTTAAAACCCTTTACTCTTCTTATCCTCAACAATTCCAAGATGAAATTATCCAAGACCTCCCTGTTAAATTTTCAGAGGCTGATAATATTCGTCTTAACTCTCCTCTTACTGCTGAGGAAATCAAAAATGTTGTTTTCCAAATGGGAGGGATGAAGGCCCCTGGCCCTGATGGTTTCACCGATCTTTTCTATCAAAAGCATTGGGACATTATGGGAGAGGCTGTTATTGATATGATCCAGACTTGCATCATAACTGGGCATATGTCTAAAGTCTTTAATCACACTAATATTGCTCTAATTCCCAAAGTCCCTCTTGCTGAATTAGTCTCCCAATATAGACCTATAGGTCTTTGTAACTTAATTTATTTACAAAATCCTTTCTGAAACTCTAGCTAACAGACTAAAACCCTTTATGAATGACATTATTTCCCAAAATCAAAGTGCCTTTATTCCTAAGAGGAGTATTTCTAATAATATTCTTCTATCTAATGAGGCTATATTTGTTGTTAACCATCATAATAAACCTGAAGGCATTGATGCTATTAAACTTGATATGTCCAAAGCTTATGACAAGCTTGGATGGTCTTTTCTTGAAAAGGTTTTATGAAAAATGGGCATGTGTGATCAATGGGTTAAGTTGATAAACTAGTGTGTTTCTTCTGTTTCTTATTTTGTCCTTCTTAATGGTAGCCTTACTGGTATGATTAAACCTGAAATGGGTCTTAGACAAGGAGACCATTTGTCTCCTTATTTGTACATTATTTGCTTTGAGGCTTTGTATTCTCTTACTAAGAAAGGTCTGGTTGATGGCACAAGAGTGTGTAAAAATACCCTTGTTAATTATGACACACCTTTTATTTGCTGATGATTCCTCTAAAGCTACTATCAAGGATTTTCAGACTATCAAAGAGTACCTTCAAAAATACTGCTTGGCCTCTGGTCAATAAATTAATTTTGAGAAGTTTGGCATCCTTTTTAGTAAGAAAATCCATGGATCTCTCAAAGAACAACTCTCTAATATCCTTGATATCAGGAATAGGGACTTATGGGAAAAGTATTTGGACACCCCTACTGTTTTTCAAGCTTCAAAAATTCAAACCCATAACAGTTGATGCCAGGATCTCTGTTTGGTTTCATAAACTCCTGTCTCAGGCTACTAGAACTTCTCTAATCAAACATGTTGGTCAGGCTATCCCTCTTTACTAGATGAGGGCTTTCCTTATCTCTAAATATATTTGCAGAAAGATGGATTCCCATCTTTGCAAATTATGGTGGGGAGAGACCCTGGACCCAAAAGATAAGAAATCGCACTTTTTAGGCTGAGATATCCTTTGTTCTCCCAAGTCTGAAGGGTGGCCTGGGATTTAGGAAAGCAGATTTAATAATTTGGATATGTTAGCAAGGAATGCTTGGAGGATTATTGAAAACCCTGAGTGTCTGTTAGCCATTACTATTAAAGCTAGATACTTTCCTAAAACTGATTTTTTAAATGCTAAATGTGCTAATGCTTGCTCTTGGACTTGGAAGTGTTTACATGCTATTAAAGAGTTGATAAACCTTTTATTTCTTGGATTTTGGGTGATGGTAAATTTGTTTACCCATGGTGTGATGAATGGATTCCCACTATTGTTTCTGCCACCCTCAATCCCCTTGTGCCCCCTGATCCTAGTGTTTAAGTCTCTTACTTTATTGATGCTAGCACTAGGTCCTGGGATGTTGTTAAACTTAATACCCACTTTGATGATGCTTCTGTTAAGAAGATCATCACCATTTCCTTAAGCCAGTTATGCACTCCTGACATGAGGTCTTGGGATCTTTCAAAGAATGATAGATTTACTTATAAATATGTTTACTCAGAGGACTTAGGTCTTCTCCTTGTAGTAATCTTTGGAAGCGCATTTGGAAAATCAGAGTCCCTTATAGGATTCGGGTTTTTACTCGGAAAGCTGTTAGAAATGCTATACCTACTAGAACTATTTTGCATACTAGAATGCTTATGCATAATGTTGATTGCTCTTGATGTAATGATCCTTATGAATCTGTTATGCATGCTTTAGTCCTCTGCTTCTTTGCTAGTAGAGTCTGGTTCCTATATTTTATTTGTGTCAATACTCAGGCTTTTAGTAATAAGTCTTTTCTGGATTGGATGATGTTTTGGCTCGTTGACCCTGTCTCCAGACATCCTGATGAAATTCAATGCCTTTTTGTTTATATCCTTTGGTCTCTCTGGACTAGTAGGACTTATCTGGTCTTTCAAAACATAAAAGAAAAGCATCTTGTTGTTCTGCATAGAGTTATAGCCATGCTTTTATCTAGGAAACCTAATCTTCATATTTCTCCTACCATTACCATTGTGCACTGTGATAAATGGATCCCCCCCCCCCCAACTGGTTGGATAAAATGTAATACTGGTGGAGCCTTTGATAAATTATCTGGAATAGTGGTGCAGGCTATGTGATGAGGGATTTTTCAAGAACAACTTCCTTTTGTGCCTCTATGGTTTTCGAAGTTAAATCTGCTGAAGCCAGGGCTATTTGAGAAGTTTTGAAGAAAGCTATGGAGCAAAAGCTGACTCATATCATCATTGAAAGTGATGCTAAGGATCTCATCGGCCAATTTTCCTCTGGCGTGTTTGATGAAGACTCTAGAAGGGATGCTATCTTTAAGGATATTCAGTATTTCTCTTCTAGTGTAGTTGTCGGTTTATTTACTTTCCAACATAAGGTTTGTAATTTTGTTGCTCATGAGCTTGCTCAATGGGCTAAAACGAACAATTCCTCTATGTACTGGTCTGTTCCTCGAATCTGGATCTTGCCAATTGTTTAGGGGGATCATTAGCCTTTTTGAAGGCCGTTGTCAATAAATAAAAAGTTAATAAATAAATAACTTTTTCTCTTTTTTTATAGAAAACTGAGACAAGATAAAAGTAATATATTTTGATACATGTTAACTATACTCAAATAAATGCTAACCTGTCATCATACCACCAGTACAAAAATCATTCACGGCTGTCGAGAACATAGATTTGTCTAAAGTTTCATCTACTAAAACCTTATGCAATGATGGATCAAAAGTTGAAGTATAAATTTCTGCGTACAACCTTCCACTTCCTATACAGGCCCATTGATTTGGCTCCTGCCAATAATGTGATGTATTAACCCTCCATAAGGAACCAGGTGTAGTTTTGCCTTCAAACCCTCTTATAATTGCACTATAACCCTCTTGGCTCCCAGTTCTGCAATAAATCATGCTTGCTTCACGAGCAACATCTTCCAGCGATATTCGACCATCATTTAGCTCTCTGGAGGCTAGAAACTGCGTCATCTATATTCTGATTTTACCTATTATTGATATTTGTTTTATTAAAAATGATGCATTTTTAGCTTTCCTTTCTTGGTAGATTTATTCTTCTTCACGGACAGACCCAGAAATGTTCGTATGGTAAGGTTATCACTTATGGCAAGTGCTGCTGAAGGGCACGACGAATTTTTTATTGGAAAGAACTGTATATTTGGTAGTTAACTGGGTTTTCTGTAGAACATTAGATAGATAGATGAGTAAAAAAAATTAAAATGCATAAAATTAAGAATAAACACATGATTGGAAGAAAAATGAGAAAATAAATAGATAATATGAAGAAAATTTCAAATTATAAACAAGATCATGGACTAAAAGTTATTTGGCTAAAATTACATTGACTAACCATAAATATAAGTGCGCTAAAAACTATTTTTAACACAAGTGAAAACTACTATTAGACCTATTTTTTCACTTTTTTTCAGCATCAAACCCACGGGCGGAAGAGTCCACGCGCGCACCATTTTTGGTGAAAAAATATCATCATAGGCCCATGTTTTCTAAATTATGTTTTTTTTTTCCGAGATTTCTTTTCTCTTCTTTATAAAGAGAGACAATTTCTCTAGGTTATCATCATCTTCTTTCATAATTATAATTCTAAGTCACCAGATCTAAACTTAAAAAGTGAGAGTAACAATTAGTATTAATCGATTTACAATCATTGTGTTTATGTTGGTGCCGATGGGTTAGGCTTCATTCCTCCAATTACAAATATCCTAATCGACCTCACTCTCATTGATCCACATGTACATCATCTCCATCATGATGTTGATCTGGTAAGTTTTTTTTTTAATTTTTCTTTGATTTTTCAATTTTTAATTTTTAATTTTTTTAGATCGTGATACACATATTCTAAAAGAGATAATAAAGGTACAAATAGAATAGTATCCATTGTACTCTTTGATGTTATTCACTTTTCAAAAATGTCTATTAGCAAGAACACAACAACAGTCCTAGCAAGTTAATGCAAGTTTCTCTAATCTTAATATCATTCATCGATGCAACGCCAGATATTCCATTATTTTCCAGAGCTGGAGATTTCCTTCGTAATCTTGTTCTGTGACCTTGTCAGACATGTTAGTTAATATATTTTCCTTTTCCTTTTTTTTTGTTTTTTTTTTTGTTTTTTTTTTGTAAAGACCTTGTCAAACATGAAAATTTATATCATACTGTATTTGATATGTTCTCAAATTTATTTTAATATGACGATGTGTAATTGCTAAAACCTTTATGGATGTTGCACTGATATGTTTCATAGTTTGTATCTAGAAATTTGCTTAGCTTTCACAGGAACTGCCATTCAAGGTGTTTGATGCTAGAAACCAACCCCGTAGCTTCGTTGCGTATTTTCTACTATGATGTTTCTACTTTAGACTAGATTATCTATCTTCCGGTTTCTTCTTTCAAGGTGTGTGATGGGCTGTAGATACTATCACTATCACTTTCAGTTACTATCTCTCTCTCTGCCTTGTAACTTTTTGATCTTTATTGGTGCTTTTGTTCACTTACTTGTAATGTTGGGACTGAAATGTTGGATGCTTAGGGTTTTGATTTCTCAACAAGCAGGTCACAAGCTGCACGAAATTCATTCAATTTATGACATGATTGGTTTATTTGAATAATGATTAGATCTGTTCATAAATCTCAATTTGAATAAAGTCGTGATTTTTGGAGGAAAAAAATGAGGCAATATATGTATCTTAGTTCTTAATTGGTTATTAACTCCGGGATTGTAACTATTTGGGCTATGTTTTACAGGATAACTATTCGACCGACTGTGCCTTTTGAGTTGCAAAACTCACAAGAACAATTTTAAGCTTACATATTTGACGATATTCTTCTCTTTTTAGGTTAGAAATGTTTTGGGAATTCATGATTTTTGTGACTCGATTTCACTGTTCATATTTAACTTTCATTTGTTAGAGCTCATGCACCCATGTTCCAAGAATGACATTAAAAGAGCTATTTTAATACAAAAGCCTCAAGTTGCTCCATCTGTGTTGGAAGAGCTTGAAAAGGTTAATCATGCATCCATATACGAACTACAAAATGCGATGTTAAAACTGACAATTCAGATATAAGCCGTGAGCTACCTGCTTGGCATTTTATATGTGCTTCACTTAGTGAACTAATAATATTGAATTATATAATTCTCTTTTGTAAACTTCAAGTCTCATGGCATCTAATGATTCAATTGTTATTGTGTGGCTGTAGATTTCGGCATGTGATATGTTTATACTACTTCATGTGGGGATATAGAGGTTGTGATATATACTTAAAAATAAAGTATGTAGACTATTTAAGTGAGGGTACGTAATCTGTAATTCTAAGCAATTTTTTTTTGTTGGCTTCAGAATTTTTTTATTCACGCTTGGGCCAATAAGTCTTCTATTTAATGTTGATAGCAAATACACAATATGAGGCATAACTTCTTTTTAGTGTTTAGTCTAATCTAATTAGTAAATGTATTCATTTTGTGTGATGGTTGATTGGACGATTACGGCTTTGACGGTAATCTTCTACATCTTTTTTCTTCAAATTGGCTGTAAATACGAATCTATTTGAAATCACCTAGCTTATTTGCCGAGGCTTAGTGAAACTTTTAGATTCAGAAGATAGCTCAATAGAAATGAGGTTGTAGAAGTTTATAACTTTCTTGTTGTCATTGGTATTGAGTCTTCCATCTCAATTCAGGTTCACATGTTTGCTGAAAGTCAACAACATGGAAGACTTTCTCTATGCAATCAACTCTAGCTCGTAACTTGGTATGATATGTTTGATAAGATGGCAAATTTATGTTTGACAGTTGCTAAAAGACTTCATAGTCAAAGTAAAGCATTTTGAGGAAGTATTTTATAGTAGTAATGATGAATTATCAGACATTTCCACTTTGTAGAAAATATGATATCAAAGACTTAATGCACACAAAACGTAACTCAAACATTTCTCACTATTGATGTAAATAATCTCATGGCTCAACAGCCTATTTATAGTTTAACAAACTTGACTCTCAAGCAAAAACACTTTCCTAACATATCAAACTCTAAATTAAAGACACTTCTAGAATATTATAAACTCTATACGTAACCAAACTCTAATACTGGCAAACTTGTTTATCAAGTCTATGACACGTTAAAAATAACTCGTGTCAACTAAAACTGGTTGCTTCCATAATTCGCACCAACTCCTACTGGTTGCTTCCACTAGTTACTTCATCAGACATCATCAACTCCACCTAGTTTCTTCCACATAACAACATCAACTTCTACTAGTTTCTTCCACCAACTATATCTTGGTTTAATCTTCAACATCCTCCCTTAAACCAAGATATTCTTTACTGATCATTCCAAGTTTTCCACACAAGTAGATGATAGTGTTAGATTTCAAAGACTTGGTGAAAATATCTGCTACTTGGTTTTCACTCTCACAAAACTCCACAACTATTTCTTTATTACTGACAAGCTCCCTAATGTAATGATACTTGATGTCAATGTGCTTACTCCTTCCATGAAGCACTGGATTCTTTGTTAATGAAATTGAAGACTTATTATCACAAATTATTGTTGTAGGTGTTACCTGCTCATGGAAAAGAGATTTCAACATCATTCTCAACCATACAGCTTGTGTAGCACAATTGCCAGCAAATATATATTCAGCTTCTGTTGTAGACAATGCAACAACCTGTTGCTTCTTTGATGACCAAGAGAAAAATCTTGTTCCTAAATGGAATGCATAACCTGAAGTACTCTTTGTTCCTTCTGTATCTCCACCCCAATCACTATTTGTATAACCAACTAACTTTGGTTCTTCTGAAACTGTGTAAAGAATTCCCATACTTGTTATACCTTTAACATATTTCAAAATACCTTTTGCAGTGAGACTGTCTTGGTAATTCCATAAACCTACTAACTAACCCAACTGCATACATAATATCTGGTCTTGTAGCAGTTAAATATCTGAGACATCCAACAAGACACTTAAAGTCTGTTGAATTCACAAGTTCTCCTGATCCATCTATTGTTAATTTCAACCTCTCCTCTACTGGTGTTAATATTGGATTGCAATTATCCATCTTGAATCTCTTCAATATTCCATCTGCATATCTCTGTTGATTAATAAATATACCTCTTTTTGTTTGTTGTACTTCAATACCAAGAAAATATGGCATTAATCTAAGATCTGTCACTTCAAACTCTTTCACCATATCCTCCCTGAATTCATTGATCATCTCTGAGATATTTCCTGTGAATATAAGATCATCCACATACAAACAAACTATAATATGATTGTCAAAAGAATCAGCTTTCAAATACAGTGTATGCTCATATGGACATCTTGTAAAACCTTTCTCAATGAATTATGAATCTATTCTTGTGTACCAATCACGTAGTGCTTGTTTTAAACCATACAAAGCTTTATTAAGCTTGTATACTTGATTCTCCTTCCCCTCCATAACATATCCTGTTGGTTGTTCAACATAAACTTCTTCTTCTAGTACACCATTTAAGAATACACTATTCACATCCATCTGAAAAATCTTTTACTGTTTTTGAGCAGCTAAGGCAATGATCATACGTACTGTATCTAATCTTGCAACTGGTGCAAACACTTCTGAGTAATCTATTCCTTGTTTTTGTCTATATCCCTTTGCAACCTTCAATCTCTCTACTTCACTATCTGATTTGTATTTTATTTTGTAAACCCACTTAATACATATTGCTTTCTTTCCTTGTGGAAGTTCAGTAAGTTCCCAAGTATTATTGTGACGGCCCGAAAAATTTTTCGCTTCCAGTCGGCCGTGGAGTTCGGTCAACTGACAAGTTCCAAATTCTCCGAGCTGCCATTTGAGATGCACGAATTGAAAACCAGTTTGTAAACAAGAGTAAAAGTCATGCTATTATTAAACATAACAAAAGAAGTTTCATTTACATAAACCAGTTAACCAAAAAGTATGGAATACAAGATATGAGACATGAAACCGTTTAAACATGACCCATACTTACTAATTATAACACTTTTTTTACAAACAACAACTTCAAGAAGAGAAAGTAACTCTTTTTACAAATCAAATAGAAGGAAACTACAACTGTATAAAAAGATAAAATCTTTTTCATAAGCCAACCCAGATACACATGAATATATACATGAACACAAAGTGATGTACTCACTTTGATCCCAAAGCTCAATGCACCAAGCTTAAGCAAGCTTACTGCTTCAAGCCAACCTCAACCTCTGTGGAAAACAAAACAAAACAAAAGGGTGAGCCACGGACCAGTAGAGAGTTAACGTAATGATAACATGAGTACAAAAATTCCCAAATAAGATAATGATAAGTTATCAAATCGAATAAAGCATAAACAATGCGTTAAGTTGTTGAGCACATCCAAATCGAAGTATCAAAGGCCTTTAGCCAATACACAATCGAAATCATCTAAAACCATTGAGTTCGCAATAATCTACTGTGAGGGTCTGAATAACCAATTGTCGAAGTTTATCAGAAAACTACCCTATCGTCCCGGACGATCTTCCGCAGGTCACCATTAATATGGACTGCCCCTTATGGGCCCGACAAACTCAGCAGTAGGGTTCGTAACCAAGAGGATGCTCAACGCAATTCACAAATAGTTCGCAAACATCGTTAAATACGAGTATCGAACAAATCATCAACAAATATTCATAAACCATGAAAGCAACTTACCTTAGCTTTTCTCGCATAAAACAAAATCATAAATACAGGTGAGTATTAAACCATATATCTGGGCAGAACTATGAATCGATAAATACATCAAATTAATGAATTTATGCGGCAAAATCTGTTCTAAACCAAATGCGTTTTAAACCATTTAAACTCATAAATATCCACGGGTATGATGCAAGAAAAACTCAACAAATATTATCATTTTAGAAAATATAGAAGGCATCTATTCATGTAAAATTACCAACAAAAGAATACATTCAATAGCTCAAAGAACTAAAGACGTAAGTATAAAACAACAATACAATTTTTTGGAAATTTCATATTACAGAGCCTGTTTTCAAAGAATTGTGTAGATTTCGTTACACAACGAAAATGAGTGTTTCCTGGCTCATTTTGAAGAAGAAACCATAAGCTTTCAGATAAAAATGATGTATAAAATCAATGAGTTTCATATCTGTGTCAAAGGGTTTCATAAAAACAGGACATAAATCACGTTTCTCAGAAATTGCAGTTTCGGCAGTCTACATTCAAAAATTCGTCTAAAATTCATTACACAATGAAATTCAGTGAATTTGGTACCATTAGAAAGCTAAGAAATCCCACTTTAACATAAAAATGATAAACATGGTTAATGAGCTGCATATCTATGTTTAAACATCTCAACAAAACGGAACAGATGTGCAGTTCTTCAGAACATTCAGTTTTGGTATTCTGCAATCCAAAATTCGTGCAAAATTCATCATAAAACGGAATTTAGCAAACTTGGTCTCGTTAGAAATCCGAGAGACTCTACTTTAACATAAAAATCATAACCAGGAGAAATAAGGTATCTAGTTGATTCGAAAAGTCTCAAATAAATAGGGCAGTAACCAAGCTCTTCAGAAATTACAGTTTTGGAAGTCTATACTCAAAAATTCACCCAGACTTCATTACTTATCGGAAATTGTTGGGAACAATGCACAAAAAAAATAAAAAAAAAATTACACAATAATGAATCTCAAACAGCTAAGTCACGGACTACGTCGCTATCTTTAAGGTGTTTCGCAACTCTGCCTCTTGATTGTGCTAGCAGTCAACTGTTGTCGAAAACCCTATGGGATAAAACAGCTGATAACTCTCTTATTCGATTTCTCTGCACTATGAGGAATTGAACTAACAAATACTCTCTCTAACACTTGCTCAGAACTCGAAATAGATGAAAAACTGTGATCTATCATCTTCTCCAGAAACTTTTCTTTTATAACTCAAAAGAAATCAATACGATTTTAATGAAAATCAATTTCGCAATAAGTGCCCACTGGAAATCCTCCGTAACAATCATAAAACGTCAATATTATAATTACCAAAAATTAATAGAATTAATTAGGAATATTAAGTTGAAAACCGTTTTGGAAATCAAGAGTTAAAAACAACAAAAAATAAGTTTTTGGACTCTCAAGCAAAGACACTTTCCTAACATATCAAACTCTAAATCAAATACACTTCTAGAATATTCTAAACTCTATACATAAATACTATATGTAAACAAACTCTAATACTGGCAAACTTGTTTCTCAAGTCTATGACACGTTCACAACAACTCGTGTCAACTAAAACTGGTTGCTTCCATAAATCGCATCAACACCTGCTGGATTCTTCCACTAGTTACTTCATCAGACAGCAGTAACTCCACCTAGTTACTTCCACATAACAACATCAACTTCTAATAGTTTCTTCCACCAACTATATCTTGGTTTAATCTTCAACACACTTATCATTCAATTTTAAGCATAACCCTTTCAGGCATTAAGTATTCCCTTTGTTTAATCATCTCTCTGTTTTCTTCTTTTTGCAAAGGCACTGGGTGAGAGAGATGTTATGGCTGACTTAAGTAACTATAATGCCAGATAATACGAACAACCACCACTAAACAACAACACTACTGATAGTGGATAAGAGGTAAATAGCAGTAATCAATGGCACAACAAAATTGTCATTTTGTGCTCGAATGCAAATGGTCTTTGGGCCTGCATATTTGTCTCTATGGAATGAGGTTTCCATTGTGTAGTTCAATAACAGCTTATTCGACTCCAAGGCAGAATATTGCAGGTTCTATTCATTCTCCCTCATAATCAATGCCTAGGTGATATGGTGGTTTTCCGAGGCGATGTGCTGACAACAGATTTAGAAAACAAAAGGTAGTTTCATTTATGTTACAAGCTTTATGTCACATGTATTAGGGCTGACTATGTGCCCTAAACATAACCTGCAGAATTCAGGTGTTAGTCATATTATCATTTTAGTCTCTTTAAAATATTTACAGGTCAGAAAAAGGGGTTAAACAACTGTTTCTAGATTGCTCAGTTTCAAGGCAATTATGGAGAATTATTCGTAAGTTTAAATGGTCGGATTTTGGGGAAGACAATAAGATTTTATACTTTTTTGAAGGCGTGGTAACAAGTTAAATTTCAGGGTGCCGGTAAGGTCATATGGAGATATCTTGCACCTGCGACGCAAAACCTCTTACTCCATGGGCCTCAATATCTCCCAGTAAGTCATGTGTCACCTGATTACTATTACTCCTATTACTCCTACTCAGTCGATCAATTTTACTAATGAAACTAGATCATGATGATTGATCATTCGATCTGGAAAACACAGTAAGATTAGCAAACTATATGCCATTCGTGAAATGAAGGACTTGATAATAATACAATATATCCCATTCAAACAAAGTCACAAAACTACAAAATACATTTAGGATTTCACAAAAAAGGCCATGGTGTTTTGTCGTCCAACACATCATTTTTTGCGAGAAAGTAACTTTGTTTTTTTGTCCACTACTACTAGATATTAGCCTTTGTTGTTGTTGTTGTTGTTGTTGTTGTTGTGCATGGTAAGTAATGATCAAGCACACAATATAATACCTTAAAAAATATGACTACTAATACTAACTAAAACACAGTATACTTAAAAAAATTATCTAGTACGTAATGAAATTGGAACAATATATAAACTTAACTTGAATGAGTACATAATGATTTTGATAGGTAATAATTGCTCGTATTATGTATATGTCTGACCTGCAATTTGTCGGGTTGTTTCCTCATAGATGTTTTGTTTCAGATCTGCTATTGTGGATTATACTGGCAGAGGATTTGACCGTAATCGGCTTATTGCTTTAATGTCCGCTATTTGATTTTGCTTGAAGAAGTAAGATTCTGCCATCTAGCTTGCAGCGAACTCATTTGACATATAATATTTTTTTTGCTGCTTATTGCTTCATAATAATTTCAAACATAGTAAAAATATTACAACTGAGAGACTTTATCATAACAGAATTTTGTCGGTGAAGAATCACATCTAGCTATTGAAACCAGTGGAACTTGAGCTCTCAAAGTGAATCACTGGCTTGATGATGGTGCATACCTCATGGTAAGCAATAGTTGTTTATATCAATGTGATTGTCTGATTTTCATGGAACATCACCCATCTTCTTCGTCACTATTTTTATGATGTTTTTCGTGTATGATGTTTACTAATAGGTCAAGGTATTAAACAAACTTAGTTCAGCCATAGCTTCTAGAAGTTTCAGCAGCACTAAAGTAATAACTGATCTGATTGAAGGCCTGGAGGAACTAGGGGTATCTATCGAACTGATATTTAAGATCAATCAGAGTCATGCGGATCTCAAAGGAGGGTATGCTAAGCTTTTTCCATGATCTCTTTAAAGAGTAGCTTTTAACATTGAATCACCTGTAAAAGTGAATGATTTTTGTAGTTCATTAACTTCCTCAAACTACACTCAGCTTGCTCAATTCTGATAAGTATTACATGCTGAAATACATGAATTGTTCTTGAACAATTGTGATAACCAACAATTTTTCTTGATCTTTTAATGATATTGAGAATCCTTCCGAATGATAAATTGGGTATTCTAGTTCATTTAGGATGGTATATACATGTGCAGAATCAATTTATATTCAGGTGCAAAAACTTGCCGGAATTACAGCCGCCGACAACTTTTTTTTTGACCTGAAAAATTATTTTGCAACGTATATAAACGTAGGAAACATTTCCGTTGCGCAAATTACCTGAAATGAGCAACGGATATAACTGCAACTAAACAAATAAAACGTTGACAGAAAACCAAAATGGGACCCACAAAGTGTTATTCTATTAATAATAACCGTTGCACAAATTAAAATGTACGTTGCACAAATAAGAAAAATAAACCGTTGCACCAACAATTGTGCAACGTTTATAAGGGTTGCTCAATATAATTTGTGCAACAGATAAATTGTGTTTCACTCCAATGCGCAACGCCATTTTTCCAACTGTTATTACCGTTGCACAAATTATGCGCAAAGTTTATAAACGTCACAAAAAGGTTGTTTTGGTGTAGTGGGTTTTCCTTATTTAAGCATGAAATGACAGTTTCCCGTACTTTATAGTCACTAAATTTAAACGTTTTCTTAATTTTTGACTATTTGGTCTTAGATTTTTATTCCAGGCTTTCCTAGGTTTCTGTTTGCGTCAGCTATTGTAGATAGTATAGGTCGCAAGCTCGTGATATCAACAATGTTCTTCACTTGTTGCATATTCTTCTTACCTCTAACACTCCATCAACCTGAGAATCTAACCACGGATTTTCTGTTTGGAACTCTTTTTGTATTTCAGGAATTTCCACTGTTTTATACATTTATACCGCAGAGGTTAGTCAGTTATTAGTATTGGGAATCATCAGCCTGCTCTTAAATGCTTCAACATTTCAATCATCTATCTAACTCAGCAGGGAGGCAGATTTGGCATTTTATTCCTACTGCAGCTACAAGTTTTTTACATTTTTTTTTATTTTTTATTTTTTTTATATCTTGTTTTAAGGTGTTTATGTTACTGCATGTGTAGTCGCCAAATTGGATGCATAACTTGTTATGCAGTTATAAAAATGGATGCATAATCTGTTAAGCATTCGATAAAATCGATGCATAACTTATTATACATCCGATAAAATCGATGCATAACCTGTTATACATCCGAGAAAACAGTTGCATAACATTGTGCAATAATTTTTTGTTAACATTGAAAACAACCAAAAAAACAGCTGCATAACCTGTCATGCACTAGATAAAGTTAACATTGAAAACAACCAAAAAAACAGTTGCATAGGGAAAGCTAATATTACTTGGGGAAAACTGATTTTGGGTCAGATAAAGTTGACTGTAGGTCAAATAGGGTGGAAATAAAAAATATGCCAAGGAAGTTTTTTAATCAGTCATTACGCATAACCTAATATCCAAACGATAATCAAATAAAGATTTCTAAGTCGTCATTTATTTAGGAAAAATAAAAAATAAAATCAAACTATCCTTTGGTTCCCAATCAAGATGAAGGCAATCACGCTTGATTAAACTATATACTTATTGATCTATAGGTTGATTAAGTCCTATACAAGAAAGGAAAATATGAAATTTTTGCAAGTTGCGAAGGGAAAATAAAATAATCACCGCACAGAGTAAGTTAGAGTCTTTAGACATAGAAGAGTTGCACAAAAAAGAAACGAAACAGATGAAGAAAGATGGCCTTATTAATGGAAACGGGAAAGAAAGCAACAAAAAGATAAAGAAAATTTAGTTCCCGACTGCTTATGGTTCCTTAGATTTTCATACCACTTATTTAAATTATTCTTTCTGCTTTCATGTTCCACCAAGAACATGATCTATGAAATTTAATCTTGTTAGCATTTATTACCTGTACAGATCTGTTACTTGATAGTAACATCCTTTGACGTCATTCACTACGTCATCTGTTACAGCTGTATTACAGTTCAGTCGGTTTCACTTCCTGTAATTTGCTTTTTTCTGTTATGTAATTGTAATGTCATTGTCTATATAAAGACATGACTCTAATCAGTTGTACAAGAACGTTTATCTATATCAAACACCATTTCCATATGGTATCAGACACCAAAAAGGGGATTTTTACTTCTATGTACTGATCCTACCTGTTTTTTACCCTAATTTCAACCTTCACCAACTGCAACTACCTTCTTCAACAATGGTGAGAACTACTCAAAATTAGGTCGCTTCTACATCTACTTCCTATGTTCAACACAATCTCCGATCTAATCCTTCACCATTATTTCCACCATTAACATTTAATCCTTTACAATCTCAACCTTCTTCATCTCAACCACCACCACCGCCGCCATTAACTCATTCATCACCACCACCATAACAAACATCTGTATCTTCTCCTCAATCTCACCCACAACATACACCTATCATTTACCCTCATCATGCTTCGGCACCACAACTACGACATCAATAACAGCACCACCAACACCACCAACACCACCAACATCAACAACAACTTCCACCTTTTCTTTTCTCTTCTCTACCTCAACCTTCAACTCAGTTTTATAATCCTTTTACCTTTCAGAGTAGATTTACAATTCCTTTTCAAAACATTTCGAACTTTGTTTCTGCAAAATTAGATGCATCAAATTTTCTTGTGTGGAAAGATCAAATGCCTTATATCTTAATATGTACCAATCTTTTTGGATTTGTTGATGGATCTATACCTCCAGAGTTACCTACAATCTTGATAAACAACACACATATTCCAAATCCACGCTATCTAGAATGGTTTCAAATTGACAAGTTTGTTGGATCCTGCATCAATGCCACTGTTAACAAATCTTTATCTTCTGAGTTACTTGGTAAAGCTTCAGCAAGGGAGAAGTGTGAACATTTAGCCAAATTATTCAGTGAACAATTTTTTGCTAGAAAATCTATGCTTCGATCTCAACTTCACTTAATCAAGAAAGGCTCTTCTACGATCAGTGAATTCCTACATCAACTCAAGTATATTGCAGATTCTCTTGCTGAGATTGGAGAACCAGTTCCAGATGCAGATCCGGTAATGTATGCACTAAAATGTTTGGGAAAAGACTATATTCATTTTGGGGTAAATGTGCAAAATAGGGAACCTCCTCTTCCTTTTTCAAAGTTGAGATCTAGATTGTTTAGTCATGAGCAGTTTCTAAAAGAGTAAGAATTTGAGTCTTATTCTTCTCTGACTAATGATCCAACCAACTCAGCTTTCTATGTTAAGAAGCACAATCCTCATCACAATTTCCCTTTTAGAAAACCAAATCCTCAACAATTACCTCCTTATGGTTCTTCAATGTCTTACAATCCTCACCATTTCAATTCAACACCTAATTCTCATTCTCTACAATCCAGTTTCAAGAAACCAGAGTTAAATCATGCTCAAAAACCTGTTGTGGATGAAACTCCTTGTCAGATTTGTAGAAAAGATGGTCATCTTGCTAATATGTGCAGATTTAGGTACACTCCTTCAAGGAATAGTGGACCTCCTTTACAGAAAGCTTTTCTTGGTTTGGACTTGAATGCAGGGAGCAGCAGTGATAATACTCCATGGTTCTCAAATGAATTTTATTATAATTATCAAGTTGCTTCTCCTGTATTTGAAGCTAGTGGATATTGGGAACACAGCTCTTTTGGTCCTATATGGATATCTGACTCTGGTGCTTCCAGTCATATGACAAATGACTCTTCTCTATTGGGAAATTCCTCTACTTATACTGGCACAAAAAAGGTGATGGTGGGAGATGGTAAGCTTCTACCAATTTCTCTCACGGGTTCTTCTAGTCTATCTACTTCTGAGAATAACTTTGAACTACATAAAGTGTTATATGTTCCTCATCTTCAACATAATTTACTTTATGTGGCTCAATTTACAATGGATAATAATTGTGCTTTCATATTTTATCCATGGGGATATGAAATAAAGTGTCTGAAGAGCAACCTTATACTGGCTAGAAGAAAGGTTCAAAATGGTTTATATCCAATCATGTCATGCTCTACCCCTTCAAATGTTGCATTCTCTGCTGTTGTGGCATCTTCAAATATTTGGCATTCAAGATTGGGTCATCCAGCTCAGAAGATCTTACAAAAGCTTGCTAATAGTACTGATATCAAGTTATCTAGTAAAGTAGTTAATTCAGTTTGTGGTTCTTGTCAGTTAGGTAAAAATAAGTGTTTACCATTCAAGACTACTGGTTCTTGTAGATGGGGCAAAACGAGTTGCTGGTTTTACGAAATTGGGGAGACGACCGTGCGGAGGAAACTCTTTGAACCGAGAGAACTGTCAAACCTCACACAGATGCACTGCAAAAAGGGAGTGCTTTGAATTCGAGAGATCAATCTGTAGGACTCCGGCCTAAACCAAGACAATGGTCGTTCCTGAGTCAATTCGGTCACAAGAGAGGATGGGTCAATCTGTAGGAGGGAAGCTGAGAAATGTGTGAGATCAATGGTGATCGAAGATTATAGGTGTATTGTGTATTCTGCGTGAAGAAATAAGATAAGCTCTGATTGATTGAATTTACTCTGTTAAGAGTAATTGCTCATACGTTGAGTTGTTAATCTCTTGTTGTCTGTTTGACGAAAGATTGTCTTGTTTTCAATCATGATTCAGAGACTTATTTATATTGCTAGAATTGTAAACACCTTGATCCCATGAAGTGTGACAGTTGCTGGAGTCAAAGAGTGGGGAAGTGGAAATCGTGTTAAAACCGTTTGCTCATCGTGCAGAGACTTGGTTATTTTTCCATCCACTGCTTTGCTAACTCCTCCAACTGATTGCACGACTTGCTCACATTCTCATTGTGTGTATGAACACACGTGCCGTAGACCGCCATACCAAAACCCTAGTTAATATCCTCCTCATGTGACACGATTGATGTCTCGTGATTGTGGAGTCTGCAAGGCAGACGTGTATTTAGTTAGTCAGTTGCTGACTTCATGGGACAATGAGTCCTTGTATTGCTAAGTCGAACGTGATTTGCAATTGTTCTAAGACTCATGAATTGAACGTGTCTGTTGAGGCAGAGGTATAATTCTCAAGTAAATGTTGATAGTTAAGGTGAATAAATATTGCTCATTCGATGGATTGTTGAATATTGATAGTTGAATCAATATTCCTTGGTTTGAGCAAATATTGCTCGTTTGATGAATTATTGGTAGCATGACCAAATAAAATATTAAATTAAAATACTAGAAATTGAACCGAGTATAATTAATAAAATGTTGATCATGGGATCAACGTAAAATTATTAGCGTTTGAATCTGGAATTATGAACCTTGGACTCGATAACCCTAATTTCGATCATTTGCTGATCATTGATGATTTATTGAAAATCAACCACGGAGTGAATGGGGGACCGGCTACATGGGATGATGGATCAACCATGTAACACCCAGATGCTCGAGTGAGCAAATACCAAAGTCTCTTGAAGACCAATTGATGAGAGGATGATTAAATGCGCTGGTTTAATCATTTATTAAAATAATGCTCGTCTGAGCGTCAGGTGATAAAACCTAATTATGAAGAGATGAGGGACCGACCAAGGGGTCATGAAACCGGCCCCAGTTGATCACGGGACCGTATGATGATCGTTTTATGAAGTTCCAAATTGTTTGGAAGGATTTGAACCTAATATGAACAAATTAGGTCAAATGGTGAAAGTATGTGGGATCGGCCTCTTGCAAGCCAAAGAGCCAACCTTGGTCGGTCAAGGTAATATGCTCGTGTCGCCAAAATGCTCGTGCCTCAATCCTGAGAATTTTTATATTTTCTGGCGTGCGTTTGAGCAATCATTTGAGAAAATATGAAGAAATCAAGGTTTTTGCTCAAACTGAGGAAACTTCATAAGATGAAGGAATAAATAATAATAAAATGAAGGAATCATGAAGTGTAGGACCGGCTATGGCCAAGGCATGGCCGGCCAGCCAATAAGCCCGGTCCCATGGTACTTTTCCTAATTTTATATTATTTTCACGATTTTAAGGAAATATCATGAAATCAAGGAGTTTGTTGAAACTAAGGAGGTTTCCTTGAAGTGAAGGAGTTTCCATGAGATGAAGGAAACAAATAATATTAATAATAATAAATAAGGGCATGTGGGACCGGCTTGGGCATGGCCGGCCGGCTAGGGCCCGGTCCCACGAGTCTTCCCTAATTTTATCTATTTTCCTTAATGTGAAGGAAATATCATGAAATTAAGGAATTTCATGGGATCAAGGAAATAATAATAATAAAATAATAAGGAATGCAAGGTGTGGGACCGGCCACAACTAGGGCATGACCGGCCGGCTAGTGAGCTCGGTCCCGCGACACCTTTCCTAATTTTTATTATTTTCTTGATGTGAAGGAAACACCATGAAACTGAGGAGTTTCCTTGAAACGAATGAATTTTGTTCAAATGAGGGAATTTTCATGAGATCAAGGAAAAATAGTAAAATATGATAAAATATAGAATTGGGCGTGGGGTGGGGTACGCCCACGCACGGCCGGCCGGCCGGTGGGTCCAGTCCCCTAGCGCCTTAGCTAATATTTTATTATTATCATTTTCTTCCTATTTTGCATAGGTTCATCGTTCCTTCATGTTTTGGAATGCTCGTTCGTACATTCAGGTGCTCGTTAGTGCATTATTGTTGAGTACACTTGCACCATTTTGGTCTGGGCTTACTCGGCTCGGATGCCCGTACGTTGAATATTTATTACTAACCCATGGAATTCTGCTGGGAAGAACCATGAATTGAAGTAACGAAATATTATGAACAATATAGAATATTTTCCAGGGATTCAGTTAATGAATCTAGTGATTTAGAAATAATTAATTAATGGCTCTACACTAGTATGATCGTCTAGGAGCATTAATTATTCAGGAATTGAGCGATATGAGCTTGTTGAAGCGTCATATTTCTTTTATATAGTCAGGGAAAACATTGTTACATCCTGAAGACGTTATTGCTCTATACTAGCAGGAAAGCTGTCTAGGAGCCGTCTAATCTTTTGATTCTATATAGAAGTAATTACTGAAATTGCTCCGTATTCTTGAGAGATGTCGTTGTCTCAGTTGAGAGACTACACATCTACATATACTCTGAGAGACAGTATTCTCAGTCAGAGATTCTTGTGGCATGAGCTTTCATGCTTCGATGAGAGACATGAGTCTCAATACTCATCTGATTGCTGGATCAGGAGCATATACAATTATGGTTTTACGATTTTAGCCCTTGTCGAAAATCTACCATCTACAGTTCTATTTCTAGTTCTTCTTTTTTATTAGTCCACTGTGATATTTGGGGTCATGCACCTATACAATCTCATCTAGGTTTCAAATACTACATCTTATTTGTTGATGATTGTACCAATTTCAGTTGGATATATCCTACGAAAAGTAGAACTGGTAGTCTCAGTTGCTTCAGACTATTCAAGTCTCTTGTTGAAAATCTGTTTGATGTAAAACTGAAAGATTTTCAATGTGATGGTGCTTTGGAACTGACTAAAGGTCCTTTTAGAGAGTTCATTGATTCTTCTGGTATTGAGTTAAGGATTTCTTGCCCTTATCTACATCAGCAAAATGGTTCAGCTGAAAGAAAACACAGACATATCACTGAAATGGGGAATACCTTTGTTGATACATGAAAAATATTCCCCCTTAGCCGGCCTAGTGCGCCTCCAAAAGGGAGGCAAACCCAACATGAAACATGGGGACTTAGGGACTAAAGCCCAAGTCCACTAAGAAAGTATCCATAAGCTGGAAAGGACAAGGGAGAAATTAATAGGAAAGAATGAGGTTATATTAGAGAAGGAGTGGCATTAGTAGTAATTAAGGAGTTTTAGGACATGTGGCATGATATCATAAAATGAGGGGCTTTTGAGAAGTTTATATAAAGGGGCATGTATTACAATGGAGGGGATATTTTCTCTCTCTCTCTCCTCTTGGGAATTGGGTGTGTTGTGGCTAGGACTTGTAGAACCAAAATTCACCCCTCAACATTTGGCGACCACACCCGGAGACTCGTGCCTAGCCTAGCCATCCAATTCCTATTAACATTTCATTTCTTTTCTCGTCTAATTTCTTTTCAGGCACGTCCATCCCCAACTCTCCCTGACAAAATTATTTCATCTTCGCGTCTGCCATAGCCGCGTCTCAAACCGGTTCCATGTTTCAACTCCCACAACAACAACAAAAATAGTAACACCCGCCCTCGTAATGATGCACTGTTGACCTCATCAAACTTAGTACCACCGCGTCATCACTGTTGGCTCCATCAGCGCCACTTCACCACATCAGCGCTTTCATCTAGAGAATCTCTTCTCCGCTTTCTCAACACAACTCGCGCTGGCATCTAAGCAACAAAAATGCATTAAGGAAGAAATCATGAGTGAACTTGGAATCTGGGCGATTTCCAACAAAATTTCATCAACAGAACAACTAAGAAGATAAGATTGTCTTCCCTTGATCTTTTAATTCGAATCTATTTATCAATTGGTCAATTCTTCAATTAAGACCATGAGGACTTTGATTTCTAAACAATTTCTTCATCTGATTTATGATCGAGAGTCGGATTTGTGTTTATCTTGTCCTTATCTTCACTTCAATGCAAATTTTCAAAAAAAAAAAGAAAATAAGAGAGAAACTTAGGGCTTATATCTGAAATCTGGTCGATCTCGATTCTTAAGAACAATTTAAAAACAAACTTATGATTCACTGCCGCTACATGTCGATTTTCGTTACCCTTTAATTCACTCTTTTAATTTGATTTACTTTCGATCTTTCACTTGAGTTGCCCTCCTGTCTGTGTTTCAACGACTTATATTCAGCTTCAGTTGGAAGTCTCTTTAGTTCTTAGTTGAAACGAGATAATATGGTACTCAATCTTTGAGTTGCAACAACTAAAGAAATCTGGTTTGAGCAGCCTCTCAGGGTTTGCGGTTCAGTAAAGGATGCTACTGATATTCATGTATCAGATGGACTAAGCGATTGCAGTTAATGAGATGGGTGATAATACAGCTGAGACGATGAAGGGGAATCACTAGGTTTGTATCTGATCAGATTAGAAGCTGTTGAGTGGCGCAGACTAAAGAAAATCTCAATTTCCTTGATACGCGGCACTGGGTCCAAGGAGCGATTGCAGGAATAATAAAGCCTAACCAGACGACAGGAAATATCCGAAATGAAGCAATGATAGGAGCAGGGGAGTAGCAGCTTCACCAGCAGAACCTCGATGTACGTTTCTGCCGCCACTAGCTCTACCATGGATTACAATGCCCGCGTCTCGCATCTCCGCCAGCTCAAGTGACGACGACACCATCAGAACTTCTCATACCTACAGTACCACCAGTCCGGCTCTAAGAGGAGGAGACCAACATCAAAGTATAAGCACCTGCTCCAAAAAAAAAAAAAAGGGAGGAGGGGAGCATCACCTGCTCGATTCGGATGAGTTTTCATTGTCTTTGCTCAAATACCTGCATACTCCCACAAGGCTAAGTCCTCATTTCTCGTTATTACACTTTCCTTTCATATTATATCGTAAAGTTGCAGTTGAGCCTGACAGAATTTCATCCGAGCTTATTTAACAATTGCACAACTCTAGAAACATTTCTATGATATACTCCCTGTGAATCAATATCTTCCCAAGGTATACATATATATATATCACTTCATTTTGTGCCCATGAAGTCATGATTATCTTACATATTTTTAGGCAGCTAATGTTGACATGGGTAGCTACCAAGGGTTGCCAGAACTGAGGGTCACTCGAGGAAGAGCACCTTGAACTCAGACAGCCGCGTATCTAGAGATGCATCAGTATCCAAAACAAAAACTAGGAGTCGGCCGCCAATGTAAAACTCACCAGCGTCACTCTTCCCTCGCTTCCTCGTGCTCACAGGACCATGGATAACACACTAAAAAGGATGAGATTAATCTTTTTATCTTTGATCTCTTGAATAATTGTTTTTGACTCATGCCATTAATTGTTTTTGACTCAAGGGCGATTGATTGACTGACAAATCTACAAGAGGTCTCAGGTCAGCCAAAGGCGCCTGATTGATTGGCAAAAGATCTCAGGTCAGCCAAAGGCGCCTGATTGACTGACTAAAGGTCTCAAGTCAGCCAAGGGCGCTTGATTGATTGACAAATCTACAAAAGGTCTCAGGACAGCCAAGGGCGCCTGATTGACTGACAAATTTACAAAAAGCTACGAGATGCATAGACACCCGGTCGGCTGACGAGTTTACAAAAGGCCCCAAGATGGGTCACAGATATACGAAAAGGTGACGGGTTGATATACTCATCCGATCGGCCACATATATACAAAAATGCGACGGGTTGGACACATATATATAAAAAGGTGACGGGTTGATATGATCATCCCATCGGCCACAGATATACAAAAAAGGCGACGGGTTGATATGATCATCCGATCGGCCACAGATATACAAAGGGGCGACAGGTTGCTCCGTGCATCCGATCATCCACGGATTTACAAAAAGGCGACGGGTTGCTCCGCGGATCTGATCGGCTACAGAAAAGGGGAGCGTGTTTTACTACCTTGGAAAAACAAAGGAAAGGGAGGGGCGAAGCATATGGACTTACCTCCATTACAAGGGATTCACCTCTTAAGGCGTGTTTTGCCTACCCAAACATAATCACGAAGAAGACGCACTCATCCCCACAAAGGCGAAACACCAAACACTGCGTTCCATTGAAAATAAAAGAAGGGAGTAGGCGCGCACTAATATTGCCAAACAACACGCTTCGCCTATCTAAGAACACTCGGACTACCCGGACAAGTTTAACTGAATATCAACGCACGATAACAACCGGAACTTCAACAAGGGTTTTGGCCGCGGTTCGCCCAAGCCTATCCCACTACCTCAGCCACCTCGAAAAAATGACATTTTCGTGGAAGTTGGTCGGCTTGTGGCAGAATACTTAGTTCCTCAAGGTCTTTTGGATCAAAATGTGCTTTCTGAAAAACGGGAGAATCTTGGTGTTAATTATCAGATTCTAGAAGAGCTTGGGTTGCAACTTGCAAGAAAGAGGAAACTTGTAGCTTTCTTCAGGGACCATGTGTTGGATATCTTCTCCTTTTATGCAACTGATGTTGATCCGAAATGCGAGAACCAAAGAAAACCAGAGAGATTAGAAGACTAAGAACATATGTATAGATCGAGTCGAGTATTGGATACTCTTTGTCCTTAAGACGAAATTCGCCCCACTCCGGTGCTAATGGGTCTTACTTGCGAAACGTCTCCCGAGGATACAACGATCTTTCTTCCCCGAGTAGAAGCACTCCAAACTCAAGGAAACAGCGAACCAAATATAGTGTTTATCTCTCAATACTATGACAACAATGAATGCAAGTGAAATCAGATTTTTGTGTGTGCTTTTTTTTTTTTATTTTCAAAATAAAACTAGAGTGGGGTTTATATACTTGATTGGTGTCTCTTAGGAAAGGACATAGTGTCTCTTCGCGAAGGGTCACATCTCTTTGTAAGAGTCCTTTCATGGAGAGTCACAACTCTTGGAAAGAGTCCATTCATAGAGGGTCACTTCTCTTGGAAACAACCCTTCAATTATAACTAACATAATTTCTATTCAAAATTTCCAACAATCCCCCACATTTGAATAGAACTTCTAAGAATGCAAATGCTATGCAGACACTAAAGAGAGATAAAGTGAAAAGTCATTGCATGGGGATAGGTAGCTTTTGGCTTTGAACCTTCCTTAGTGAATAACTATCGGATTTACTCGCTAACCAGTGAACGCGATGTCTTGAACTGTTCAGCCTTTAATGTAAACCAAGACAATAGTTATCACACAATGCCTTTTCTCACTAATTTGGTTCTACGGTTGTGTTCATTTCGGCCCTGAACAAATCCGGATTCATGAGTGCTCTAGGAAATTAAAGCCTTATAAAATTTCCATAGAATCGGCCACAATTCTACACTCACATAGGTGATGTCCCATTAAGAATACCCTGTAGTATCCCACTTGTAAATACAAGATATAGGCACCATTAAAAGCATAGCTTATCCTAACGCATTTCAGGAAACACACTGTCTCATCATAGGAATAGGATGTAGTCCACAGTGTTTACTCCGAGTTATACATAACTTAGTTGTCCCTTTTGAACCTAGATCTTGGGATCTCCAGTCAACTAGGTTGGGTTACCATTATGTCACTCTTATTATAGGCTTTAAATTAACCTATTCCCCTCGATGAACACATTATCTCTAGTCATCAAAAATATTTTCACGCGCGGTCCTCTAAGACTATTTACTAGAGAATTGTCCCCATTTTGTAGCACTATTACAAATTTTTGTAATTCCTCTTCCAATTTTATTTGCTACAAATTATATCCAAAATCATGTCCGTACAAATTTACATCCATCTATGCATGCACTAACCAACGTGATTTTGTAACTCTCTAATTCTGGAAAGGTCGGCCGCCCTATCATCCAATTTGTTACAAACTAATCACATGTGTTCAATCACCGTTTACGTAGCTAAATTTGACGACATGAATTATTTGGATTAGAAAAACACCCTTGTTTTTCTTAGACAGTATATAGCATATATGGTTTACCCCACATTTCAAGCCATCTTCTATGTTAATGAACTGCCCTCGCTCATCCAAAGGGCGATGACAAACTTCTCAATACCGTGAAAGTTGATCACAACTCACTAGTACTGGAATGTTTACTTATTCCATACAAGCGACTGTACAACTACAGTACATACCTTTTTTATAAAGAACCAATCGGTGGCAGGGGCACATCCATAATCAAGTGATGAACAAATGTACCATAAAACCAGTTACTGGCCCAAGATTTAATCAAGTTATGTATCTCTTGTGCAATTAAATCATCAGGATTTAAACGAGATTCAAATCCTAACTGAATGTTTCAGGACGTCTCGTTTCTTGGCGAAAGGATGACAAAAATGAGATCATGGATCATCAATAGTCATATTTGAACCTCTCAAAATACTTTAATCTAATGATAACACCGGGGCCATCTACTCCATCCCCCACATTTCATGACTATCACTGGTTGTCATGAAACCAACGGGAATTACATTTTGTAACCACCATAAGGAATCATTATCTTTTACTTTGAAGGCATGAATAATATTCAATCAAACCATTAACTGATAAAGAATTCTAGTTGTGTTACTTGTGTATTCAAAACACCAAGTCCCGTTTTGGTTCACGTAAAGAGAACCAATGCGCAGAGTAATGGATCTCTATTTACAACGCCAGGTTTCGCCAGACATTTGTAATCGCAGTTTTTCTTATGCGATTCACGACGTATATGTTCACTGTATATATACAGTGAATACCAACAGGCATGTGATTTAAGTATCACATTCCGTTTCCTACACTAAGAATGCATTCCTTTCCCCAGCATCTGGAAATGCATTCCTTCTCCAAGGGTCATCGATTTCTTATTCATGTCAGCATAGCCACGAATAGACACAAATTTAGAAACTCTAGGATTTGACAAATCAAATCCAGAGATTTAGAAAAATGCATTGTTGCATCCTTTCGTACCAAAGGATACAATCAGGGGAAATTCCCAATGGAGATGGATAGATATAGGAAAGAGATCGGTTGGATTTGCTTATCGAGCAATTCAAATTCTTTACAGAGAAGTGTTGATGCCTTCCAACTTCCACCAATTGACACCATCGAAAGATGCCGTTACACAGAGTCTAGTGCATGACTTAATGCGTTCATATCACAAATGAACCGACACATTAAGTGGACACCTTTTGCACAAGCGTTCAGAGTGAGTCTCTTTGGAAATCTCATCTTAACTCCGATTGGAGAATCTCAGAAAGAGAATGGTTGTCGCTTGCTTTAATTTCTACTGCCACTGCAACTCTTCTCTCCATTTGCTTTTCCAATTAGTTCTAATTATCCTGTTCAGATAATACAAATTTACAATTTAAAAATGATTTTAATTAACAAGGCTACCGTTATATTGCAAAAGAACCAATTAAACGGAAAAGTATAAAACAAAGATCCTGATAGTTTTGAAAGCGTTGTTATTTAACAACGTGTACGTCTTTCAAATCAAACCCGGCCAGTTGTTGCTTCCCACCAGATTGGATAGGCCCTTTGAAAGTAATTCCAACCGAATGTAGCAGTTATGTTCCACGTAACAAAAACAAATGTACAACGTTTCAGAAGAAAAGAAGAAGATAAAGATTTCGTCTTAAGATTGTTGGATATCTTCTCCTTTTATGCAACTGATGTTGATCCGAAATGCGAGAACCAAAGAAAACCAGAGAGATTAGAAGACTAAGAACATATGTATAGATCGAGTCGAGTATTGGATACTCTGTCCTTAAGACGAAATTCGCCCCACTCCGGTGCTAATGGGTCTTACTTGCGAAACGTCTCCCAGGATACAACGATCTTTCTTCCCCGAGTAGAAGCACTCCAAACTCAAGGAAACAATGAACCAAATATAGTGTTTATCTCTCAATACTATGACAACAATGAATGCAAGTGAAATCAGATTTTTGTGTGTGCTTTTTTTTTTTTTTTTTTATTTTCAAAATAAAACTAGAGTGGGGTTTATATACTTGATTGGTGTCTCTTAGGAAAGGACATAGTGTCTCTTCGCGAAGGGTCACATCTCTTTGTAAGAGTCCTTTCATGGAGAGTCACAACTCTTGGAAAGAGTCCATTCATAGAGGGTCACTTCTCTTGGAAACAACCCTTCAATTATAACTAACATAATTTCTATTCAAAATTTCCAACACCATGACATCGTCCCTTGCTGTTTTGGGGAACACAACTCCTAATGTGGGTTTTGCAATCTTTCCGCGTGAGTTCATTACGGCAGGATCCAATGACAATGGGAGAGGAAGGGAAAAGGATGGACCATTTAGATCGTGGAAGAGAAAATAGAAATGCTGGGTCCTTGTTGGAGAAATCCGGTCGCCTCGGGACCTAGTCCAATTTTGAATACTCTCAGAATTAAGCCGCTATACAAAATCTAACACCAACTTCATATAGTTGAGACCAAGTAGACTACCCATAGATACTTACTTTTGTCAGTATCCCTGCGCCTTCGACTTCTAGAGTCATGCATGTGAATCACCAATCCTTTAGATCGTACTCCAAACGGTAAAAGATAGACCTGTTTGGTAACCACTCTATTTAATCTTGGTAATAAGATATTAATGAGTCGTTGACAAAGGTTCTTCTATTTAATTTAATAAAATCCTTTATCTGGTTAGATCAATCTATAATTTGACTACCGAAATAATCAAACTCTAGATTCGCAATCAATCAATATAGATCTCAAAGAGAAACTATAAGGTGATGTCGATCTCACGCAACTAGACAATCAAGTCTATCAAAGATAAACACGATTCTTGTTGGATCCCAGTCGATCAAGGTTTGTGCACACAATTCAAAAGATACGAAAACTAATAAGAAAAACTTCGTCGTATTCATATCTTGGTTTGTCTTCAATAATAACCTGCACAACACCACTTGAATCCTCTTGTGATCAATCACATACAGAACGGAGTCTGTTAACAATGGATTATCACAAGATGTCTTTAGATCCGAAAATGGTTCTAAAGATCCCGTCAATACTTTGATCTAGCTTGAGTGAGCCTTATATCAGAAGAGAAGGTTCTCAAGAATAAATAAACTAGGTGCAATCAAAGTTTCAACAATCGTTAGTCAATCAAATCAATAATAGAAAACTACTATAACAATAATTATCTAGTTTCCCACCAACGGTACTCGTAGAGCTTCTTGATCCCGCGTAAGTCTTTAAACGAGCGGTCGTAAGAGATTTTGCCTAATTAGGGTACTTTTCTCTCCAGATAGACGGCTCCACCAGAAACAACAAGAATGAAGTTTGCCTGGCTCTTAGGATAGTTTGCAAGAAATGCAAACTCAAGTATTTATACACCAAGGTTGTTTGGACAACAAGGAAATTCCAAAACCGAAAATATTCTCAAGATATTCACATTAAAGTACCTAATTTTGGTTTTCCTTTTTCCAATTAATTACCAAAGCATATTTACGAAAACTCTCATAGAAAACTTTTATTACTAGTCTAGCACATTAACTAATTATATTTTCCAGAGGATATGCTTTAATTGTTGGTAATTAATTAAAACATATATTATGAAAATCATAATTAAATGCTTTTCAATTTTTCGGACCTAGGATAACCTTGAGTATCAAGGAATATTTTTGAAAAATTAATGATAAGAGTTATGTACATGTTCAAATATGTCGACATCTAGAAGTTTCTCAGCAAACCCTAATTCCAAGCTTCACAGAAAACATAAAGAGATATGTGAATATTTGAAACTCGGTTTTGCTCTTTGGGATCGGTTGTACCAACCTCACAATATAAGTTGTGATCGATTATACCATGTTTCCCAAATCAGATTGTGATCGGTTACACCTTGCTTCCTAGAGGTAGCTTGTGATCGGTCACACCTTACCTCCCGAGTTTGATTGTTAGGTTGTGACCGGTTACACCATGCTTCCAAAAGGTAGCTTGTGACCGATTACAACTAACTTCCCAATGTATCTTGTGACCGGTTACACCATGCTTCACAAAGTAGCTTGTGACCGATCACAACATGCTACATCATATAGGCTATGACCGGTTATACCTCAAATCTCAACAAGTTAAGATAGGTTCTACCTTGTCATCTTATATTGGTCATCAAAAGATATTCAATAAAGAGCCTGACCAATCATAATTTTCTTCCGATTATGAAACAAGTTCATATATGTACTTTCTTTAAACAAATGTTATAAAACATTGTTTCCCAGAGTGAAATCATACCTATATCATACAACTAATCAAGAGACTATATACAAAGATTATGTTGATGTCGTATTTACGAAGTTCCAAAAGATAAGCGTTTATACTTCGTAATTCAATAGATTCCTTGACACTTTGATCATAATGTTATGACCAAGTCGAACCACTAGAGTATTATTTTTATACAGCTTCGCATGTTATGTTTTCAATATAATATGACTTGAAAGATACGTTAGGAATGGAAACAAGATCAAGTCAATATTGTTAAACTCAAGTGTAAGGATGATGTCTTCATTGTAGTCGTTACTTCTTCAGGTCTTCGGAGTAATACTTGTATGTCTCAACATTCCTAGACTTTCTAGTCTAACCTAAATGAAGTTGACTCTAGTATTTAATCAAGCGACTCTAGATGATTTTTGATACTAAAATATGACAACCAAACTTGACATACCAACGCTTTGTGTGGGTTCAACCGAGCTATGCTCTAACACATACGGTGGTTTAAGTGCTTGTGAAATGCACAAGAATATGCTCACTTGCATAATTTTGCATAACATAGTAATTCAGAAAACCCGTCATAATAAGGGTTGGATTGAACATGACGATGAAGAGGCCATTAATTCAACCAGAAAGATGCTTCTCTGTAAGGAACTATGCACAAATGATTAATTACATTCATAACCAGAATCTGTAGGACTAGTTAAGAAAAGATCTTTTTGTTGCTTTTGCCCTAAGATTGAGGTTCTAAATTTCTAATTGAGATTGAGAAGTCATATTACAGAAAATTAGGAAATTATGAAGCGTAGAAAATGTGTGATTAGTATATCTTGTTTTAGATTAGAAAAATAGTGAGAGATTGAAATTTTTTGTAGAGATTTAGAAATTCTGGTGTGAGTTTAAATGAGTTTGAAGTTGAGTATTTATAGGAAGTGGGTTCCTGACCGTTAGATGATAAATTATTGAGCGATAACCATAGCGTCGAGCAATATAAAGACTATTGGTGGGCACTATAATGACCACCGAATGATCTAAAGATTATCGAACAATGGAGTCTCTATCGCATATGCCTAAATGATGTATGGGACTCTAGGCAGTTACATTTGCCATTTTATTATACCCACAATGAATGCAAAAATGACAAACTATACCATTTTACTAGTGCGTAAGAACTTGCCTTATAGAGAGTGCAAAGTGCAATAGTAATTTATTTACATATTAATTATAGTTTTTTTTTTTTTGAAGCAACAAAGATTTTATTGATTAGCTTGAATTTGTTACATAATTTGTGTCTTCCTGAACTTGAAATAGAATTTCTTCAGACATGACAGATAACCACACACTACTAAGACGATTGACTCTTGCAAACTTAGCTAAGGTATCAGCTACCTTGTTCTTTTGTTTCGGTACATAACTACAACACCAATAACTATTATTCTTAAAAATATCCTTAATATCAAGAATCAAATTCTAGATCCTCCACTCTGCATTGGTATTGTTTTTATTTATTGCATCTGCAACTATTTGTGAGTCCAGCTCAAATTGTACTCTTTCCATATGCCTCTCCTTAGCCCACTGCACTACTTCCCATAATCCTTTGCATTCCACTTGCTCTGGACTCCTTGTTGCTTCTATGTATATTCATTTTGAGCCCCAATGTGTACCTGCAAAATCACGCACTATAAGTCAAATGCCTCCTGTTTTATTAGTATAATGAAAAGAACCATCAATATTTATTTTATAAGTGCCCGCAGGAGGTGGATACCAATGGAGATTATATCTAGGTTGTTTAAAGACTTGAACAATAGCAGTATTGGGTTTTATCTTGAGTAGCTCGATTTCTAACTTAGATTTGTGAATGACCGATTCTGGAGATATCTTCAAGCCTTTAAACACGGTGTCACACCTAGCTGTCCAAATGCACCAGGCCACAATGGCAACTTTACAGACTTCCTCCTGCTGAATCTGATTATTCAAAAACCTCTCAAACCAATTGCAGAACCACTCTACCATTTCAGAACCACTTTGAATGTGAATACCTAGCACTGCAAACCAAACTGCTCTAGAAAAATTGCAGTGTAGTAAGATGTGAGAAGAAGTTTCCATAGAAAGATTACACAAAGAGCAGTTATAATCTCCATTCTGGATAACATAAGACAACTTATCTCTTGCAGAATGTCTTTGAGGCATTTCCAGAGAAACTGTGATTCTTGGCGGCATAGGCAGCTTCCAGAGTTTTTTGAAGATGGCTTGCATTCTTGCTCCAACTGTTTGACTGTTATTTTGTAAATCAAACATCTTCCTGTAAGCAGATTTTATAGAAAACTTTTCATTCCTTTCAAGAGTCCAGACCATTATATCCTTTTGCTGAGGATGCACAGTCATATTGAGGATTAATCTTGCAGTTGCAGCTTCAAAAAGAGAGAAAACTAGATCCACATTCCAACCCCCAGATCTTGAAAGTAATTGAGAGACATGAGTATAGTTCTGGGCATTTGTTGCATTGTCTTTTGGAATTGGTGGAGCTTCCAATTCTGGCATCCATTTATAACTCCAAATTAAGATGTCATGACCATCTCCAATGCTCCAACAACTATATTTTTTAATAAACTGAAGCTCAGAGCTTATACTTCTCCAGGACCATGTAGAATTAGGATTATTTTTAATGTTAAATACTTTACCATCATGGAAGTATTTGGCCTTGAGAGATTTAGCAAAAACTGAAGTATGATCTGTATACAGTTTCCATGCAGACTTTGCCAATAATGCTCTATTGAATATCTTGAGATCTCTGAAACCAAGACCTCCTTCTTCTTTAGGTTTGCTGACATTTTTCCATGATATAGCTGGTTTATCTTTGTTTGTTTTTTTTTCCTCCAAAACTTCTGTTATGTTGAGTTCAATTTAGTAATGGTTTCATCTGGCAACTTGAAGTTGATCATGTGATGGACTGGTATAGCATTAGTGACATTCTTAACCATAACTGATCTACCAGCTTCAGACATATTTGTAGATATCCATCTTGAGAGTCTAATATCCATCTTCTTTACAAGATTAGAGAATGGAATCTTCTTGTTTCTTCCAATAAAAAAAGGTAGACCCAGATATTTTTCCTCATTGAAACGAAGCTGTCTGACTTGTAAGACACCACTAATAATTTGACCACAAGAAGGACTTGTATTCTTACTGAAGTATACAGCTGATTTATGGAAGTTAATCAATTGACTTAGGAATGAACTGAAATCTTCTATGACTTGGAGGAGATTATTTGTTTGAGTTAAATTTACCTTGCAAAACAGAAGACAATCATCTGCAAACAATAAGTGGTTGATCTTAGGAGATGATCTTGAGATTTTCATCCTAGTGAGTTGTCTTGTATTCTCTAGATGATTTAATTGTCTTGAAAATGCATTCATGTCCAAAATGAATAAGTAAGGAGATAATGTATCTCCTTGTCTGATACCCCTTGTGGGCTTAAAGGAAGGAGAAGGAGATTCATTTATCATTATTTCAATGGATGTAGTACTTATGCATTGAAGTATGAGATGACAAAACTTTTCATAGAAGCCAAACTGCCTTAGTACCTCCATTAGAAAAACCCATTCCAGTCTGTCAAAAGCCTTTGACATGTCCATTTTTAGTGCCAAGTGACCAGTTCTACCTTTCTTCTTCTTCATAGCTTTAACAAGTTCCTGAACAAGACAAATATTTTCTGAGATTAATCTGCCTGGAACATATGCAGATTGCATTGGAGAGATGATGTCTGCCATATGTTTTTTGAGTCTCGGTGCAATTATCTTAGAAATCAGTTTATAGCTTGTATTGCAGAGAGCTATAGGCCTGAAATCTTCAAGTTTGTGAGCTCCACTAACTTTTGGGATAAGAGTGATTCTTGTATTGTTAAGCTTTTTGAGTAAGTAACTTTGAAGTAAATAATGCCTTCACCATCTTACACACATCCTCTTTAACAGTCTGCCATTGAGTTTGATAAAAACCTGGTAGAAATCCATCAGGTCCAGGTGAAGTCCAAGGTTGCATTGTCATAAGAGCATCATAGATTTCATATTCATCTGGTATACTTGTAAGAACTTCATTGTCTTCCTCTGTAATACAAGAAGGTATGTGTTGAATAAAATGGAAGTAATCATATGGTTGAGAGGATGTACTGATTTTCTTAAAGTGATTTACCAAAACATGCTCAATTGATGTTTTATCTTGGCACCAAGTACCATATGAATCTAAAAGAGAATCAATTATATTTCTGGTTATTCTTTGATTCACCCCGATATGGAAGTATTTAGAGTTTCTGTCCATTTCATTGTAAAAATTGTCTCTTGATTTCTGCATATTGGAGCTTGCCTGGATATCATTGAGGTTATCTATCTCTATCTCAAGCTTTTTAACCTCTTCAGTGTTGTTGCCCTGGTTGTCCTGAGCTTGAAGTTTAGATAATTCTTCTTGAAATATGGAAATTTTTGACTGAATATGACCAAATGTTGCTTTACTCCATTTTTAGAGAATGTATCTAGTGTTAAAGAGTTTATCAGAAAGAAGAAAATCTGCAGAACCAGAAAGATTAGATATCCAAGCATTTAAAATTTCATTTTTACAAGCATCATTATTTAACCAATGCTCAAAGAATTTCCAGCATTTTCCTGAGTTGGTATAATTATCATACATGGATAACAAGATTGGAGCATGATCAGATCCTTTAATAGGGAGATGCACAAGTTTGGCCTGAGGATATTTAATGAACCATTCACTATTAACTAAAGATCTATCAAGTCTAGACTTGATTTTTCCTGTACCATGACTATTACTAGTCCAAGTGAATAGGTTGCCACTATAACCCATGTCATGCAAATCAGAGTCTCTAATGCTATCAAGAACTTCGGTAGAAGTGGACTCAGTATTAGTGTTTCTCTCAGATTGATTCATAGTGATATTGAGATCCCCTATCAGAAGCCAAGGGATATTAACATAGGTACTTAGATCTTGAATGTATTTCCATTGACTAGGTTGATCATTCCTATAAGATGTTCCATACACGCAAGATAAAAACCACTCACCCTTACTAGGATCATTTTTCACTAAGGCATGAAACATATTGGTTCTAGAATTTAAGATAAGAAAAACCATCTTTCCAAAGCAAGATAATACCTCCAGCTTGTCCAACAGAAGGAACATAGCATTTACTTGGCATTTTGAGAAAACTAGTGATATTAAGGATTCTATCATCATTTATTTTAGTCTCAGACAAAAAAATAATATCAGGAGAATGATTATTGTTTATATGCTGTAGGTAATCTTTAGTATCTTTTCCTAGGATGCCATGACAGTTCCAACTGAGAATTTTCATTTTGGAAATACTATTCAGAGGATTTAACTTGATACTCAAGTTAAAGTATAGGGTATGAACGGATCAAAAATATGCAGAACTAACCAAAGTCAAAGAACTGGTTCTATTATCTAAATAAAAGTTCAGACGGAGAAAGAATTTAATGCAAAAGAAAAGATAATTAGGGTAAAGATGGATTACCAGATTATTTGTGGCGTCATTCATCACATGGGGATTCTCTCATTCTTTTGCATCTCCTTCCTCTATGAGATCGTGTTCCATTTCATCATTGCCATTCAGGGATGTATATTCACCAGTATTACGTTCCATGTTTTCACCAATAGAAGAGTCTCTTCTAGTTCTTTTATTGGTCCTAGTTGAATCTTCCTCTTGTTGCTCCTCAGCCTTAGCTTCTTCTTCTAGCTTTCTCCTACTAGCTTCACGGATTCTTTCCAGAAGGGCATCAATATCTTCACATATTTCCACTCCATAAGCAGTCGCTAATTCATGCAGATAATTGATATATTGCTCATTACTAAATCTACGGATCATTAGATCATCTGCCACAGTAAGACACTCTTCTTCATTATGATCGACTGTAAAACACTTAGGGCATAGATTGTGAGGCTGTTTTTCCCAATGAAATATGATCCATGTAACATCCCCGGCTGCTGTATTCCACCAACCTCCTCTGTGAAGAGGTTTAGTTAAATCTACTTTAATCCTTGCATATATAGTAGATCCAAAAGTTGGTTTGCAATCCACTGGATCAGTGGAGATTTTATCTCCCAACTCAGCAATGGCTTCATCAACTACTTCCACGGAATGATGTTCAGGTAAGATGTGTTGGAATTGAATATCCCACTCTTGATATCTAAAGACCAATTTCTTTGTTGGAATTGCAGGATCATATTTCTGGAGATTCAGATGACTTTTTTTGACATTCCAAGGACCTTTGGCTAGAATATTGTTCATGGCATCTTCATTATGAAATTTGAACAAGAACATATTTTTGTCTATAGCACGAACATCTTTGACTCTGAATCTGTTCCATAAAATAATAACCTCTTTTCTCACCGCATCAGTTTCTACAGGTTCTTTTTTGAAAAGCTTTCCAATTAAAGTAGTACCCCATTCATCAGTCGCCTTTGTGATGGATGTTTTAGCTCCTACAGTTCTTTTCATTTGCCTGGCACAAATATCTCGTATTTGTGTATTCTGCATTTTCCCAGTGATGGATGTGATTTGGTTGTTTGAAGACGATGCCATTTTTAGACGGTAAAGAAACTTAGGGTTTGATTGATAAGATGGGTGAAAATTAGACTCCAACACTTTTATGTTATATAGTTCCAGGAAAGATTTGGTGTAACTAGAATTAGTTAAAACCGAATAATCTTTATCTCTTAAATTTGTTATGAAAATTATTTTCCTATAAACGGCATAATGTGGTGAGTAATGAGAGAAGTAAGTCAACGGAGTGACTATCGGCAAAATTTTAGTTGGCCTAAAGTTACGGAACTACAAAGAGGGAAAGATTGGAATTTTGAATTTTGATCTGACTGGGTCTTTGGGAAGAGACTGACTAGTTGAGCAACTCAGTCTGACAATGGTGTTATCATTTAAATCATATACATGATAAAGAACATAATACTAGTATATACTGTGTGGATACATCCCGTTAAAGGATATTTGCAATACTGCTTCATACTTTGTTGATGATACGAAAGCCTTTGATCTCCATAACAGAAGAAGAAGGAGAATTTTTAAGACTGGAGTCCAATACTGAATGATCCCCATGTTTTGATGAATAAGTGAGGCCCTGGAAGATTAGCAATCCATCAAGAAATTAGCTAAAATACTATAAAAGAAAAAGAAAATCAGATCATAGAGTTCTAGAACAAAACAAGTTAAAAACCAAAGACAAAGTTAAAATATCAAAGACATGATTCATAGAAATAAGAAATAGTATCAGGGAACTAATGTGTATGCTAAAGATACACAAATGCAGAATCAGGTAGATTCAATCTAAGAATATCAGGTGATCGAAGGTTATTGATGAGAAATCATGAGAAAAATTTCTAGTGGATCAACTCGGTCTCTCTCGTAATCATGAGCAATTTAGTGATATACTTTTGGGTAAAGGTAAATTAGGTAAACCAAGCATGCTGTCCAAATGCAGTGGATAATTAATTTTAGTTACTTCTGTCTCCAAAGTAGAAATATTTATTTTCAATTTGATATGTCTACGAAACTAATATTTGGATTCTTTGATCTACATAGAATTGGCAATTTCAGCGTGGACTACGCTTGCCCAACAATCTAGTGAAGATAAGATTCTCAGCGCCTTAATTCATCTCATCCTATGGGTTCCTTTTCCAACTACGCGGAAATAATTTGGTCAAAAATATCGGTCCGCGAGTTATAACCCCAAAGGTGTCACTATTCATCCACAAGAAACCCGCCAAAACAAAAGTAACACAAAAACCCCAAAAAACAAAATTTTGATGAAACCAAAATTTGGTTTCATCATAAAATTAGATGAAACCTCATAGAATTTGACGAAACCAATTTTTGGTTTCATCATAAAATTTGATGAAACCAATTTTGAAATTTGGGGTTTTTGTATCAATTTTTTAAAATTTGGAGTTTTTGTATCAATTTAGTTTAAGATGGAGTTTTAATGAATCCCAACATTTGAGTGGGGTTTTTGTACCACAAGTTTGGTCACCTTGGGTTTTTATGACTAGTTTTGCAAAAAAAAACATATAAATAACCAAATTTAGGTAATCCAAAATTTGAGAAGGTATCCTTACTGGAACGAACGTAGTGCTTATTTACACTTCACTAGGAATTCGTCAAAGAACGCGTTACTGGTTGAGACGGCAGGCAGTAATAAGTTAGACACGATCTCAGGATTTTATATATTTGTTCACGTAAATTCGACAAGATCTATGTAACAAAAAAACCTGTCATATTATGCAGACGACGGTTGTGGAGAGAGGTTTAGTCTTATTTTGTCAAATCATTTAATTTAAGATTTCATGGGTCCTTAACCAGTCGCTTGTGGGCAACCTCAAGGCTTGGCAGCAGCATAGTTCTTTGTAAGGTGAAATACCTGATTTCATTCAAAAAAAAATGATTGGTGCACGATGTGAGAGGAGAGTGGGGCCCACTACGGCCCCACTCCCTATCCCGATGTTGATAGGGAATCCTGGACTGTCCGATCCCCTCTCGGTGCACATCACGGTACACAAACTCGGTAGGTCTATCACATCTGAATCTCATTTGTACGTTAAAGAAAAAAAAAAATCACACCCATCCTGAATTTCATTTGTTTACCACGTTAAATGTTTTGGGCCTTGTTTTTTTGCCGTCGTTAGCCAGATAAGGTATAAATAGTAATGTTGAAGCTTCAAGGTTTACCAACTGTTATGTTAAAACAAAATATCGGTATTCAGTATGCATGGCTTGTGAGACGTAACATTGTGATTTGAATGGATTTGGTGGTGGGTTTATTTGGCTTAGGCACCATGTCATTTTCTAGGACCGATTTCCATTCGTAAGTTTCTATCAACATGCATGAGACCCAAGATCATCACATCATAGGTTTTGGACTAATCTGGAATTTCCTATGCCTAGGCACTGCCGCACAGGGCTGTGCCTGAGGTCGTCTGGCCTTAAGAGGAAGAAAAGCACCAAATGCCTCTGGCTCCAACCTCAAAACTGGATTTTTATTAGTCCCTAGGTTAAGTTGATAAGGTCTATCACCTTAGCCTTGAAGGTAGTACATTCAATTTGGTCCATTTACTGCAACCTATTGCTTTATAAAATGATAACCACTGGATTAGATTAAATAGTTTATAGGTAATTAGTTACTATCAGCAAATTGGTAGAGTAGAAAACTAGATTTATAGTAAGCTGTCAACTCACATGATATGCCAGTTCATGCAAAAAAACTTTTGTTATCTCTGATTTTGACACTTCGTAAATTACCGAAGATGCTAAAAATCTACCGAATTTTTACACTAAAATTTCTATTGGCTCACTTTTAAAGCGGATCCTCTGTTTTTCCGGGGTGGGTAGGGTGAAAATGAGATCTATGGTGGATATAGCTGACACATAGGGATGTAAAAGTGTGTGGGGGAAATCCAGTAGATGGGTAGCAGGTTCGGTAAATTACGTACACATACATTACTGATACAGGCTCCAGAGTTCATACATATAGCCTTTCCCCTTGGACCATGTCTTCTTCTTAGTGGATCACCACCACCCACCACAATTTTTATTATCTAAGAAGAAGAATCTTTGAATCAAAAAGTATCTGATATTCATACAATATATTCTCTGTACTGAGCAGTCACCCATCTGTAAGTCTACTCTACACTAGATTTTGATCAGATCAGACATAGTGGGACCCTTTATTGGTGTACATTGTGGGACCTATGAAATATTCGTCTCTGATTTTAATTTTAATTTTTTTTTTTTTTTTTGCCAAGTTTGTGAGCCCAACAGGGATTTAGCCTAGCTAGATGAAGAAGAAAAAAAATGAATGGTCCCCTGGCCAACCAACATATGGATTAACCGGAGTGTGCCTAGCTTATAGAAGAAGGGATTTGGGACAAAGAAGTTGCAAGTTCAACCACCGCAGGAGAATCAGAATCAGATGCCAACCACCATTAACTATCAACATTATATACCAGAACCCTCCCACCCTTCGGGCTTTATCTATATATAACTAAACCAAGTGTGGTCCACCGACAAGCAGAAACCTTTTTTACCTTGATCTTCTCACATCATGTACGATCCACGACTTCCTCACATCCCGGCGCTTCTAGGCCATACCTAAGCACTTGGCTGATGTGCTGATCATCTCGCTTCCTCCGTGGTCACTGGCGACGTGCCTCCGCCGAGCAGATTGCGGTTTCATGGCTGGTCCGCGACTTTCGCTACCCCGCGCCGGTAATACCCACGCCGCATACCGACTCTATCCGCTTCCCTTCGTGGGTCAGCCTCGGCTACGTACTTCTCCGAGCTGATTAAATAATGAGGCCTGGGATGATTCAAATTGTGCTGCATTTGGTCAGCCTCACACGCCCATAATGGACGATCTCAACTGCTGATTGTGCATCTTACCTCGTGATGGGCAGATAACTCATTCGGTGCTGTGTGATCATCTATCTTGACGCCTTTCATCTTCACTGCTATCTGATAAAGGGTACGCTTGTCCATCACGGAGGCCTCCCGTGGCTGGACATCCTCTCTGATATACTCACGTACCTGGCTTAGTACACGGGCAATGGGAGATAAGGCACGTACACCTGGCCCTTCATAATCGAGCGCTTAAATTACAACTGCAGTGGGTACGCTTTTATCCTCCCTCCCACACCTCCTAGTGGCTGCCACCGACTTATCGTGCACGCCTCCTGGTCCGCCTGGCAACCCAGCCTTCTGGGCAGTGGACGGCCTCTGGGTCTTATAAAAATAGAGTGAGAGGAAACGGAACTTAATTCACATTCTGGGTTTATTCTCTGCACTTATCTCTTCAGTCTCTGTCTCCTCTCATAACTATTGTCATTACTGATATCATTACACAACACTGCATGCACCAAGGTTATTTCACAATTTCTGTCACTCAGTTTGATTTATCTTCAGGGTCTGCATGATCTTTTATCCTGGCTTAACCACCCATAAATGGAAGCTCATGCAGAGAGTCTTGATCTCCGTGATGCGCTGGCTGGATGAACAAATTTAAGGGCACTGGATTTGAGAGCTGACGACCGAGCCGTGATGGCTGAATTTCCACTTTCTTTTGATGATGATAATTGGAGAGCTGGCAGTTGTGTAGCATTTAACCTAGGGTCGGCCGCTGTCCTGAGATTTTCTGCCATCTTCCTGCCTCTGACTTGACTTCCTTTTATTCGTGGCTCTCAGGCCCTGCAAAGAAATGTCCACCACCCATGGGTCCCCCCTACCAAACTCCTCCTCCTGGCGAGTCCCGCGGTGTCCCCTGAGTGATTCCCATTACTACTAGGAGCCTCAGCCTTCCGCTACCATAATGCCTTGACAGCACATCCTCGCCCTCGGCCGAGATCATTAAAAGGAAGGGACCAGGATCTAAACATGCCGTGAATCACCCTAGAAAGTAGTCTCCTGCAGGCAGAACTGCGTGACCTATTATTTAAATGTGCAAATTTCTCCGGGCCCAAGCTTCCACCGCGACTAATCCACCCGTATTTAGTTCGATAAGCTAACCAAGACTACTAAGAGAACATGCAACAGAGCCTCTGGAGATACAAATTTCTCCCAAGAAGGTCATGGGCTCATGCTAAGATACTACGAGATGCTTCTGAGGAAGATCGTCACATTTCGTCTTACCTTTGGGCATGGCAGTTTGCATTTTCCACATACTGATCTTGATAGCCGGTGTTTCAAGCAATGGCCTTCGTGACTTCCCAAGTTCGCTTTTACGCTCTGAGAAAGAGAATTCTAAGTAGATGAAGTTACCACCATACGGCAGCCATTTGACGCATTTCACCGCGGCAGCTTGAGGTTTGGTCTGATGCCACCAGTCGATGATTTGACATCGGTTCATCGAGCTGACATCACGCACATAAGCTTAGCGAATCATGGAAAAGCCTGATGGTGATGCACGCATTCCCACGATCTCTTGAATGCTATCTTCAGAGAGTGAAGTGAAATCGATGACGACTTATATATTCCCTAAATTAGAAAAGGAGAAGGGCGGTATACCCCTTGAATTCTAAAGAAACCTCTGGAGATTTTCAGGCCAACAGAATACTCGTAAACCGGGGTGGGCTTAGTCCGCGAACACTGCTTCGCCAAGCGGAAGTCTTACTTTTGCCTTATGTGGGCTGACTAGATGGCGCAGGGTCTCTGGCGCTTGACACTTTCCATTCCTTACCATGAGGATTGGGTTGGATTCATGACGGTGAGCCTTCTTCATCCTCGCCACTGCTCTTAAGCCGCTGTCCAGGTCATGGTTGGTCCCCTGGCCTCATGGTTGGCAACATCATTGATGGGCCCCACGCGGCCTCCCGCTCAGGCCTGGCCATCGCCTGGGTGGGATGAGTTTGTAGGCATGGATTTTCATGAGACCGGAGGTCGATTTACGCTAAGACCAAGATATCTCCTGGCGCTAACCTTCTTTCTGCACACCGATGGTTACGGCAAAGCTGTTTGTTTTCATGTATATATGCCCCCCCGCTTTCTTGAATAACATTGATTGTTATGGAAATGAGATGCCGATGGCCCTTTATCATTATGTGGTAGGAAGGTGAGACATGGGGATCAACTGAAGCAGTTTGCCGAATCCTCCTACCGAGGGTCTTACACAAACGAGGACAAATTCCCGCGGATGGCAGAGCGAGGATGTTTCCGCCGGAAGAGCGTTGATCGACCTATCCTACCATCTGACAGCTTTTTATAGTAATGTGGAGCGTCACGAGGGAGGTAATGTACACCTGGCGGTGGTGGGGTAAATTTACTGCCTCAGGGGGCCACCATGACGGGATGGTGCACTTAATGGCCTGAAAGCCTACCAAGGATGGGACAGTGATGTACATGCTGTGGACAAGGGCACCGGGGATGTTGAGACAAGGGCAAACCAGGGGATGCTGGGGATGTATGGGTAAGAAACTGTCTCTGAAAGGAGGATAAGGACTTGACGTCATGAAGCCTTTCTTCGTAGGTTTTATCCTGTGGAGCAATCATCTGACACAACAGCCACGGGGGTTTAACTGATTCTACCGTCTCATGGTGAGCACCTGGAAGGTTCTTAAGGATAGTCAGTGGGGTGACTCCCACACGTGGATCTGATGTCGGGTTTTGGGCATCCTCGATAGCCTCAGGTTTGGCACTTCTCCACGCCCGGTGGTTTTGACGCTGCACAATCGGTGCCTGAAGCCATGGGATGCGCCTCAGACTTTCAGAGGATTTGACTGGCCCTGGTCGTGGATGGCATGATGTTGCCGGCGTGGTCAGAAAGAAAAACTTCTGCTTGTCGGCCTCTTGGCCCCGCCTCGTGATCGAGAGGAGAAGAGTCTTAGACTCCCTTACCTCGCTTACATGGAAACTAACCCCGAGGAGATCGAGGCTAGAATCTTTGGGGATTGAAGCGGATTGATCTCGTGGTGGATCTCCCTACTGCTGTCGTGATGATGGCCATCACTGTATGGGTACTAAAGATAACTATCCCGCCAAATATATCGAGGCTCATCTCACTCTTTCTTCCCCCGATTTTGCTTAAATGTGCTGTGTGAACTAATTTCCCTTTTGATTGATAGATGATTATATTTTTAGCATTGTAAATTATCATCTCTTACTTACCTACATAAGCCTCCTGCTTGTATGGAAGTCTTTGGACGCGACAACGCTTGCGCTGGCTTCTGCAGCCTCATAAAGACGAGAATAGTGAGTTTGGCATCTCATGGCTTTGACAGCAGATTTTGAGAGGTAAAAGTCACACTGAAATGCCTCTCTCCTCCTCTCACGCTAAGCAGCTGCTGGGTTTGTATGAACCTCGCCTAGCTCTAAGTGTCCGCGCCTCTCTTCTTGGTGGTTTCCTGGCCCTTATATGTTCCTTGAAGCCTTCTTCTTCCTCCTCCTCCTACTGATCATTTTCAAATGCCATGAGTCTCAACCGCTGTGGCTTTATGAGAGGTCACGCAAAAAGGTCGCATTG
>JAJJWW010019065.1:0-93988 GCA_023531295.1 Papaver armeniacum | reverse complement strand
AGATTGCAATGCCCATATGTAGACTTTGCGAAAGATGTGGCCTTTAATTGTGACAAAGAATCTGAGGAAGCTTTTGATACTTTGAAAGAGTTGTTGACTACCGCACCAATTATCAAACCACGAGATGGAGCAAGCCATTTGAGTTGATGTGCGATGCAAGTGATTATGCCGTTGGAGCCGTGTTGGGACAACCGAGATGGTAAAGTTCCATATGCCATTTATTATGCTTACAGAACTCTCAACGGAGCACAAATCTTCTCCCTCTTTGAAAAGGAACTCTTGGCCATAGTATTTTCACTAGAGCGTTTAGATCTTACTTGGTGGGTACAAAGGTGGTGGTTTTCTCCGACCATGCTGCACTTCGATACTTGCTCACAAAGAAGGATGCTAAGCCAAGGCTTATAAGGTGGATTCTTCTTAACAAGAGTTCAACTTGCAAATAAAGGACATGAAGGCGGTGAAAATACCGTAGCAGATTATCTAAAGCGGGTTGGTTGTGTTCGAAAAGCCGATTCCTTTACATGATAGTTTCCGGATGAAGCGACTCTTTGCGTTTGTTGGCACAACTCCATGGTACGATATTGTTAACATCTTGGTGACGGGACTAGTACTAGTTTCATGTCTACATTTCGAAACACAATCTCAAGAAGATTGCCAAGCAATATATGGGATGAACCTTATTTGTGGAAGCATTGTTCGTCAAATGATCCGCGGTGCGTACTCGAATCCGAGTTCAATCAGTGCAATTTTGTCACTCCTTATGCTTGTGGTGGCCATTTCGGGCACGAGGACAGCCCGAGAAGGTTCTCGAAAGTGGTTCTTATTGGCCTATATTGTTTAAGGATGCATATTTATTTTGCAAGGCTTGTGATAGGTGTCAAAGAAAGGTAACCTTGGTGCTAGAAACCAAATGCCGCAAACACCAATTCTCGGCTGTTGAGATTTTTGATGTTTGGGGTATCGATTTTATGGGGCCTTTCGTGAATTCCAATGGAAATTTTATATACTTCTTGTTGTAGATTATGTTTCTAAGTGGGTGGAAGCTAAAGCCACCCCTACTAATGATTCTCAAGTTATTTGTGAGTTTGTGAAGGAACATATCTTTTCTAGATTTGGTACACCTTTGAGTGGTGATTAGTGATGGAGGTTCGCACTTCAAGAGATCCTTTCACGCTCTTCTAAAAAGTATAATATTTCTCGTAAAGTTGTACAGAGTATCATCCACAAGCAGTGGTCAAGCTGAAATTTCCAGCCCAGGAGATTAAGTCCATCTTAGAAAGACGGTGAACATTCTGAGGAAAGATTGGAGTTATAGACTCAATGACGCTTTGTGGGAGTATATGATATCTTACAAGACACCCATCGGTATGTCTCCTTTTAGGCTTGTCTATGGTAAACCTTGCCATCTTCCGTCAAACTTGAACACAAAGCTTATTGGGCTATCAAGGTATGTAATATGGAATTAGATGCTGGTTGGTGAACATAGGAAAATTCAACTCAATGAGTTAGAAGAGATACGTAATGATGCATATGAAAGTTCCACGCATTTACAAAGAAAACACCAAGGCTTTCCATGATAAAATGATTTCCCAAGAAAGAGTTTTGAAGTAGGGCAGAAAAGTTCTTTTATTCCATTCTCGTCTTAAATTGTTTAGGGTAAACTTAGGTCCGAGATGGACTGGACCATTTGCTGTTACTAATGTGTTTGCGCATGGTGCAGTTGAAATTATTAGTCCCAAAACAGGGCTAGTTTCCAAGGTCAACGACCATCGTTTGAAACCATACTATGACCAATTTGTGACGGAGAATCGGGATATGGTCACATTGGTGATCCTCCCTCGGGAGGGTAGTGGAGATGAAAGTCGGAGGCGCGACTTTAAACCAGCGCTAAGTGGGAGGCAACCCACCGGTTTTGTATCTTTATCTTTATATTTTTTAAGCATTTTATTTTTATTTTATTGTTTTGCATATCATTTACGAAATTTCCCACCTTGAACTTTACTTTGAATGACTAAATTTACATTGAGGACAATGTAAAGTTTAAGTGTGGGGAGCATTTATATGTTTTTAGAGTTTGATGCCTTTAGTTAGACAAAAAAAAATAGAAAAATAGAAAGAAAAAAAATTTGCTTTATAAACTCGAAATCTAGAAACTTGTACCTTTAGGATGACACTACCAATATAAGTGGATGGAACCATTTTGGTTGCGGGAGTTGAGGAACCCATTAACTAAAAGGAATGGAGACGAGCTCATGTGTTAGAAATAATATGATAGTTGTTATCATCTCGGAATATCACCATATCACTTCTGTTTTTATTTTTGCAAACTTTTTGTTTCTCTAAGTGATTTGGTGGGTCACTAACATCGAATTGTTATTATCTAGGATGAAATAGAGTGATTGAGTTACTAAAGAGACGGACAATTAGACCAGCCTGAGTATATATGAAAAAAAAATTGACACTTGATGCAATATGTGTGTGTTATCCTGTCTCCATCGCCTAAACAAGCGTGGGCAGGATCACGGGAATTACCATGTAATTTCTTGACAAGAAGCATGCGCTTGGATCAAAGATCTAATCATGTTGTCATTTCGAAAAAAAAAAGTGGAAAGAAAAAAAAAAAAAAGAAAAAGAAAAAAAAATTATTATTATTATTGTTCCAATTAATAAAAATGCGTTAGTTGGTTCATTGTATTTAAGCAGTCGAGTTGATCTAGAATTAGGATTATCGACCACTGGTTCCCTTGTATATGCAAATAGGGTTTACGATATCTATTTCGGACCAGTATCTCAATCCACTTTAGGATTCATAGGTTCATCTTAGCGGTGATTGATAGGGTGTAGAATACATCCTATTTACTATCTATTGTTTATGCTTTCTTTGCTATTTTTCTTGTAAATTATGTATTTTACGCTTGTTTTGAGTTTTATAGCTACTATGGAGTCGCACGAACGAAAGGAAGAAGAAATCACCCAATTTGAGCAAAAGGGCAAAATTATCATTTCATGGGCGAACACTATCTGGAGCCCAGCCAAGGTTAAGGGGCAACTCTTTTGGGAGGAGTACTAGTAGCAGTCCAGCTGAGGTTAAGGGGCTATAACTTGATTACCCCTTATCGAAGTGCCCGATACCAATATCCCGCCCCAAATCATCCAACCCTAAATCGAGAAGAGGGTTTTATTTCTCAATCATTCTATCATTCATTAATCCCACCCGAAATTGAGAAAACAATGGCTGCACTGTGAGTCCGAGAGATTGAGAAGAACATTAGGAAATGGTGCTCGATGTTCAACCAAGAAGACGAGGAAGAATGAATAAGAAGCTGGGTATCGATTGGAAGGAGGGATTGAAGGCACTGTTGTTAAATCGAGATGAGTTCGAGATTGGAAGAAATCGGTGAGTGATTTGAGAGAATTTGGGATCTCAAGAGCTGGGTTTTTGGTATAAATGATTGCGCAAGCCATCGAATGGAGAAGAGATTCAACAGAGGAGACAGGGAAGCTGTCGTTGTTGGTGTTATGAAGAAACTCAGGTAATAAGATGGGGATATGGTATGAGTTAATGGGTTTCGGTGGCTGAGTTAGATGAAGAACAAAGATGGGTTGGTGACGACTGAGACCAATTTGTAAGAAATCAATGATGAAATCAAGATAGGGATTAGAAGTTGTTGATTGCAATGGTTGTCTGAGTCTAATTAGTAGCAGGGATTCGAGGAGAAACAAGATGTTGTTTGCTATTTAATTCGAGCCGAGATGTAGATGAAAGTGGTCCTAAGCTTATGGTGATATCACTAGCGGAATGGAGTTGGTGATGAAAGTGGAGATGCCTGGATTACAAGAATGAGGTGGTATGTGAATTGAGCTGTAATGCTATACAGGGAAGAGATGCTATTAAAATGGGTTTTGTCTGATATTGTAGAGAATGGGTTCCCTGAGTTCAACATAAAGATGGGTTTGAATCGGAGCAGCTTGGAGATGGATGAAAAATGGGTTTTGAAATTCGGGGAAGTGGTGTTTGTTGTTGAAATCGGAGAGGATGAAATCGATATGGGTTACAACTCTTTGTTGTTATGAGGTTTGCTAGGGTGGTCTTGAGTTGAAGCTACAGGATTGAGAAGAATAGTGAATGAACTACATGTGATGTTAATGTTTAAGCTGATTGCAGAGATGAAATCTGGTGGTGGAACTAGAAATGATAGCAGGTAGTGGTGCTGCTATGTGTGTTGCCATGGTTTTGGCAATGGAAATATTAGCCTGAGCTAGGTTGCTTGCAGCTGCAGATGACATGAAGCCTAGGCTGGTAATGAATAGAGTTGCATTAGTGGATATGGAACTGGTGATAACAATGAATGGCAAGTGATGGTGGTGATTTGCGGATGAAGTTGTGGGATTGAGAGGCTACAGGAATGCCTGGATGTATGTTAGGGTTTGCTCATGCTTGGCGGGGAGGTGATGAAAGAATGGTAATGGATCCGGAGATGGTTACAAAGCTATTGCGGGTGGAGTTGAAGCTTAATTGTGTGCGAGGATTGAACTAGGTCTCGATCTTTGAAATGAAAAGGCCGAAATAGTGGAGCCGGCACAGGGATTGTGAATGGGTTTTGCAGTACTGCAGGGATAAAGGCATTGTTGATGCTATGGAAAAGGAGTTCTTGAGTGGTGTTGGTTCATGGTGAGAAGGGTATATGGCACAGTGGAGTTCTTGCTGGTGTTGCCATGGTTTTGGCTGAGGAGATATGGCTAATTGAGAGTTGCTGTTAGGATGAGAAGAATGGGTTGAATGGTGAAGCTCAAATGGATGCAGTTGGTAGCCCAGGGCCATCATGGTGGAGTTTGAATGGTGAAGCACAATGATAGTGCGAGCGAAGCTTAGGCACAATGGCTCTTGCCAAGCCCAGTCAGACCGAGTTAGCCCTAACTCGGACCTGACTCGATCGGACCGCACTAGTGGATTAACTCAAGTCACCGAGTTGAGTCACCCGACTTCTAGTGAGCCTTGACTGGTTTGACTCGGTGACTTGACCGAGTTGACTCGGCCGAGCTGACCCGTTGACCGATTGGCCACCGGTGGACTTTGCCTGGTCACCCGAGCTACTTTCCGGTCACTTCTCCCGCCAATTTCCGCCATAATACCGGTTTTCCGGCGACAAATTTTGGACATAATTTTACATGGGTTTTTTTTTCTCACACATGGCCTTAGTAGGACTAATTGGAATTGGATGGAGAATTTGGTTCAAATTTGGAAAGAGAAGATGGAAGATTTGAGAAAGGCTTGAACTTGGAAATTGAATTGCTAAAGGAAAAGGGTTCTATTCCTTGGAAGATTTGGAGAACATTGAAGCCTATAAATAGAGAAGTTCTCTACACACTTCAAATACATTTTACACACACCTCTCTACACACACAACACTTGTGTTTTTTGCTTGCTTTTCAAATTCTTCCTTTAATTATTTGTGTGAACTTGAAAAATTCTCCCTTTAATTATTTGTGTGAATTTCAAAAACATGAGTAGCTAATTTTCTTATTGATTGAGGATGAATTCCTAGTTCTTAATATATGATTTGAGTTTTGTTTTCAATTCTATCTTGAAGTTTTTCACATGATTATCGTTTGTTTTTACTAATAGGAATGTTTATACATTCATGGTTGTTTGATAGGTTATTTAGAGTGCACGCTAAATTGATTTGTTAACTCAACCTAAATCTAGTATAAGTTAGGGAATACGTAATCGTTCTCGACACTTTACATAAGTAGAAAACACGAGACCTTGCGGAGGGATTCCGTGGAGCGATTGTGTGTAAAAACAACGCTAGAAAGTGGACCAAGCGAACCGAGTTTAACTACTAGTACTAAACCTAAATTCATAAATCTTAATGCATTCAGGGAATTACATCTTGTAAGCGAACCTCAAGGTGGTTCTTTTGAATAGAATCTGATAACTAAGCGGACTTGTTACTCAGTGAAATAAGGGATTTTGGGGCTAGCTAAGCGAACCTGCTATCCTACGGTTGGTGATAATCTGTGACCAATAACATGTGGATGAAAAACATAACTTGATTCATTGTTTTGCAACGAAGAAGGATTCCTTGATCTTGTCTCTCTTATTGATTTCAACTTTATCTTTAATTGCTTTGTTTACTTTCTTTTGCTTTACACCCCCCTTTTGTGACAATTTTTACAACTAAGAATCTCTTGCTCCTCGTGGGAACGAACTTGACTACACTATATTACTTGTTAATTAGGTGGAAAAATATTGATTAATTTGTTGTGGTTACGACACGCATCAAGCCTCGATGACACGGAGTTGTATGTATGTTTTAGAATTATTTTAGTTTGATTTTCTAGAGGACTAGCAAAGTCTAAGTGTGGGGGAATTTGATAGGTGTCTAAAATACCTTGATATTTATCTATTGTTTATGCTTTCTTTGCTTAGTTTTCTTGTAAATTATGTATCTTATGTTCACTTTTGAGTGTTTAGGTACTTTGGAGTCATTTGGAACAAAAGAAGAAGAAACAACGCAAAAGTCTCATCTCATGTGCAACTTCTCTTGGAGGCTGATTATTTCCCACTATTTGCTTTTATTTCTTCATCTTTGTCTGAAAAGCATGTCAGCTTTAGTGATGCAAATTATTGTCTGAAAAGCATGGCAGCTTTAGTGATGAATTGAAATTGAAGAGAAGAAGTGAATCTGAGAAGTAAGCGATGGATGATGTTGGTGGAAGAATTCGAGGAAGGAAAAGCGTCAGAATGGAGCATAGAAGTTAAAGCTCGTGTCAACAAATGTTTGCCATCATGAGCTGGCAAGTCTCCAAGCTGCGGACAACGGGAATCAACAAGGCACTATGTTTACATGAGTTACATGGCTAGTTCACAAGACATACATTTTAAAGTCTGTATAATGGGCTTAGTAACTAATATGTAGCCCGTTCAATGCAGAGAGGCCATAAACAAATAGTGGATTTCACCACCAAGACACTACACATGTGCAGGTGAAAAGGAGAAAAATTAGGTCTCAATAGAGACCCAAATTGAGCAGAGACGCAGTATTCTTTTCTTTTGCCACCAGTTAACAAACAAAGAAGGGGATCGGGTTGTTGTTGCCGCACCGTCGACCTAGCCAAGCAGCGGCGTTATAGTTGTTCACCATGGGTCAAGAGCCCTAGTTGAAGCTGAGAAGAAGAACGAAGAATGAAGTAAATTTGGTGGTGTTTTAGACCAGAAACATGGAGGAAATTGAGCTGCTGAAGTCACGGATTTTGTTGGGTACTTGGATTAACCAGTGGTTCGATTTTGTGAGATGATTACAAATCAAGTTGCTGGCAGAATTGGGTTCGAAAATACTGAGCAGTTGATGGAATTTCAAGACTAGTTTGAACCAGTGGAAATAATGGCGTTGTTGGCTGATAATTGGGACTGAAATTGAAGATTTGTGTTTGTTGATTAGTTTCTGAACTATGGGTTTGCGGTGAACTGAATTTACAGGAATTTGGGTGAGTTTGGAAGCTATACAAATCCAAAAGCTACAGCAAGAAGAGAATGGCATGTAATCTGTTCGAGCAAAGGCCTGAATGACCTTTTATTTACCACTTCAAGTTCGATTCTTTGTCACTCATTTAAGGTATTATGTGGTGCATTTGTGGGTCTTTGTAATGGCAGAGATGGATTAAAGCAGTGGCAGTTATGGACAGAGATGGAGCTGATGTTGGTGAGTTTCTCGTGTGATAATCAGTCGCAAGAAATGTTGTAGCAGGCTGGCAAAGCAATCAGGCAAAGGAACTGGAGTTGGTGACTGTGTTGCAGAAGCTGCAACTCTGGAGTAATGGGTTCAGTCAGTTGGAGATGGATGCTTATCTGTGGTGGAACTGAAGTGAAATGGTTGTGTTGGATTTTGAGACAGAGTTGGCTGTGCTAGGATCGTGAGATTGCAAGACATGGTTGAAGCTGCAGTATTAGATTATTTGTTGGCTAGTGGTGACTGAAGCTGCAGTTGAGCGGAGTTGCAGAGTGGTGAAATTGGCAGAGCTGTGAATATATGAAATACAAGTGATGGGCAGTGATTGAAGGCTTGGAAGTTCAGGTGAAGCTGTTGGTAGTGCTGGGAGTTAGAAGGATGAACTGAATTGGCATTGCATGAGTGATAATGAGCAGAAAAGACTATGGGTTGGACAAGAAGTGAAGTCCGGCGGATGCGAGTGCAACCGATAAAGTCTGCAAATTTGTGAGAATGAGCATCCATCTTGGCTGGAATCGGTCTCAACTCACCTGACTCATACACTGACTCAGTCACTTTGACTGAGTTGACTCGATAATCTGACCAGTTTGACTGGTGGCCGGTTTGACTTTACCAGTAACCTGAGCTATTCTCCGGCCAATTTTCGGCACTTTCACTAGTTTTCCGGCGAGTACTTTTTGGGCAGAGTTTCTACATGGGTTTTTCTCACACATGGGCTTGGAGGACTTCTATCTATTGGACCTTTGAAGACTAGACCTAATTTTGGAACAAGAGGAGCTATAAAAGAGAAGTCTTTCTACAACTTGGAGATCACGTATTCTACTTGAAGTTTTTTGGAGATAGCCGCAGCTAGGGTTTGCTTTCGTTTTCATCTTTTATCTTCTTTATTCAATTATTATTGATGATGAACTCCAAAACTATGAGTAACTAAGACTATTTTTGATTAAGGGTGATTTCAAAGACCGAAATATGAACTCATGATTGATATGCAATAGCTCGTTTTCTCGCAAGTTTAGTTATTGTTTGATTTCTACCATGCTAATAATGCTTAAGGATTGTTCCTTAATTGTTTAAGTTCGAAAATAAATAGTTATGTCACAATCTTATTGCTAGTTTAGATTTTCTTCGACCCGTAATTGTCAAGAGAAGATGAACACAGGTAGCAATATATGGGTATTGATGATGGGACTTTGTGAAGTACCCATATGTATAAATTGACACTAGTAGGTGATTCATGCTTTTGAATTCATCACTAGGAGCAACCTTATCTGACAAAACTTAGAGCACTTGTTTAGGTCACACCTAGAAAGTTACCTCTAGGAAACTTGGCAAGTAGAAACCGGTAGTCGAGCGCTTCCGTATCCGGTGAGCTTAGGAGATAATAACGGGATAGTTGAGCGTACTATTTATCTTAGGGTTGTTAGTAACAAGATAATGCGAAGAACATGATATATATCGATTTGGTTTATGTTTCGTGGTCGAGAATGATTCCTTAATCAATTCCATTTCCTATTTGAATACAACTTTACAATTTTCTAATTTCTATAACAAAACAATCTTGCTAAGAATATTTGCATAACAACTTTTGCTTAACACAACTCCCTTGGGACGAATCTGCTTTCATTATATTACTTGCTAGTGTAAAGAGAAGTAAAAATTATTATTTGCGAGTTGACACCTCGTCAACAACTCAGAAGGAGGTACTTACTTTTCTCAAGACGCTAACAGAAAGATTACCACCAGAACCGTGTCGACCCAAAATGGAGCAGACACGAAACACTTTCATGACGCCTGGCGCAAGTACTTCAGCATGGCATATCTTTATGGATGAAGAAGTTCGTGTAGCTCCTGAACGACCATTAAAAATGAATCAACAGTCCAACTTTATTACACGAGAGGACCTGGAACGACTCCTCCAGATTCGAGGAAGGGAAAACCCAGCTACCATTCATCAACACCAACCTCCTTATCCTCCTAACGTGCAAAGAGTTCCCCTTCCAAAAGGATATTCTTCTCCCCAGTTCTCCCTTTATGACGGTACTGGTAACGCTCGTGAACACATCTCTCGTTTTTTGGAATCACTAGGGGAGCATGAATATAATCACGTTCTCCGCCTGAAAGAATTCTCAAAGTCACTCACTGGAAGGGCGTACACCTGGTACAACAACATTGCACCAAACAGCATAGCCAATTGGTGTGAAATGGTTACCGCTTTCTACAAGAAATACTTCTTTGTGTCTGAGCAAATTACCTTGTCAGATTTGGGAAGGATGTTTCAGCGAAATAATGAACATCCAAATGATTATGTCAAGAGATTCAGGATTCAAGCGCTAGATTGTCATGATCCAAATGTGACTGAACATCAATTGGTGGAGTTGTGCATTAATAGCATGGTACCCGTCTACCGCGTTTTATTGGAAAACCCGTGTTTCCAGACGTTCTCTGAGCTTCATGAAGCTGCTAAGCGGTCGGCCACAACAGCACCAGCCTTGATGGAAAGAACCAGGCTTGTCAGGAATGAAGATGCACGTGAGACTCGAGGGAACATACGTCCCATAACCAAACAATACAACACTCAACCTTCTGTAAGTGTGGTGAGTGAAGGAGGAAAGAGAAAGGCTCCAACGACAGAACAACAACCCAAACGTGTAATAGACACATTTTAATATCTAATTTGTCTCGATTCTATATATTGATAGTGCTCATTTTTGTACTTATTATGGCTTTTTATGTCTTTGTAGGTGTTTTTGGAGAAATAAGCTTTTGCGGAAAAATTGGCTCGAAAAGTGGTATTTGTGCTAGTGGGAGAAAATTACTAAAAGGACCCTTGATTTGGATAAGGGGCACTCAATTACTAAGGGGAACTCATTTACTATTTCCACCCCAGAATTTACTATTTCCACCCCAATTGCTAAAGGGACTCTGCTGGCAGATAAGGGGCGACCATCATCATCTTCATTTGAACGATCAAATTGGCGGGAAAACTGGTTCTTCCCTGGCAGAATTAAGGTTGGGATATTGATCGAGTTATAGGAAGACTAAAGGGCTGAAATTGATTTGGCTTACTTCTGAGGCCTAAACAGGCTTGGTATGGTCGTTTAGTTGGACCCAAATTGGCTAGAACTCCGATTGACGTGAAATAGGGAAGGATAACTCTTATCGGGTTTGTTTGGATTTTTGAGATGTTTCTGTGAAGATTCAATCACTAAATTTGATCGGGCTGGATTCAGTAGAGCATAACAAGTCTGGTAAGAGTAACTGGATTGATCGAATTGGGATGTATAAAGAAAACAGAGGTGATGAAAGTTACGGGTTTTAGATGAAGTCTGATTTTGGAAGATTTGGCGAGAGATAAGGAAAGAATGTATTCGTAGAGATTTGTTTCTATCATATGAAGGTTATGGAATGATCTGTGTAAATCAGATACGCGAAAGAAAAGAAAACTTGGAGAGAAAATCCCGTGACTTGGAGAGGAGAAAATAAAGAGATTTAATCGGGGTTTTAGGTTTCTGAATGGTATAAAAGGGTTGTACTAGTCCCAGAAAGGGTTGTCGGGAGTTTGGGGTATCTGTAGAGCTAAGAACAAGTCTGCAGAGAAGAATCGCAGCAGCAACAGAGAAGAAGAAGAAGGAGTTGCAGACGACACTATAGAAGTATCGTTCTCAAGAACACGAAGAACATACTCACCAAAATTGTCGTTTAATAACAGTGTATGCGATAGTAGATTTGTAACAGTTTGGTTTGAATCTGCAACACCCGGATTGTAACGATGACGTCTGTAACACTATTACAGCATTGCGAAACTCTGTTTTCATATATTACTTCAATAAAAACACCTTTTGAGCCATGTTTCTATCTTTTGAGAGTGCTTTCACCATGAAGAGCTAAACCCCAACACTGGGATGACGGAGGAAGCCATGTTTCATAATGTTTGGTAATTATAATTGATTTTTAAGACTTTTTGCATTGATTTTTAATCGATTTATGATTTTCATTGATTATTTGTGGGTATGCTTAGTCTAAGAACTTTTGATGCACTATGCTTACGATTTACATCTAATGCTTTATAAATTTACTTTTGGCAAAGAAATAGAGTCTAGAAAAGAGCTAAAATTGTTATGAATCATTGTATGAACCAATTGATTGTGAAGTTTGGTGGAATCCTAAGTCCCAGTATCTCTCAACTTTGTTAAAATATTTTCTTTGTTTTTAGTATTTTTGTTTATTACATCTGAAATCAAATCTCTACAAGTCTAAGAATCGAATCTTTTCTTACCACTTCAAAACTACATCAACGTGTAGCACCAGCGCAACAGACAACTCAAACCCGAAAATCTGGGAATAAGACGCCTACTCCACAACAAGAAACTGGAGAGGCTACTCCAAACTTCCCGTTCCCGATCGAGGAAGTAAATTGAACTCCTGGAAGCATGGATTCAAGATGATGCCATCAAACTACCTCGTATCAGGTACCCACCAACCGAGGAAGAAATGGTGAATCCCAAATATTACCATTACCACAGGTTCGTCAATCATCCAACTAATAAATGCAACAAATTGAAGCGCATTTTCAAGGAAAAGGTAGATGCGGGAGAACTTCAACTAGGCACTGAGGGAGTTCACAGAGACCCTCTTCCGGTCAGAAGCTGCATGCTTTCTGGGGACTCTGCCCACAAAACCGTGCAATCCATGATGGACCGTGTATGTGAAATTCTCTATTTCTCCAAGGAGCAGCGTCAGGACATATTTGCAGCTCCCAATCGTGTTGTGTCAGGCAAGCAGCTGTTTTCAGTCGGAGAAGCCGCTCCCAAATCCCAACCTCTCTTAGAAGACACTGCTAGTAAATGCAACTGGGTACTGCTGACCACTGCCCACCTAAAAGGCGTCGAGTTCGACAGCACGCTAATTGATGCGGCTCGTGACTTCAACATTGTTACTATCAAGACCCTGAGAGCCGCAAGGAAGCTATTTACTGCCTAACAATGATCAAAAACCCAGAAGGAGAATCGAAAAATGCTTATGGGTACATTAATCTCGAAATCAAGGTAGGAGATGCTCTAACACACGACAAATTTCATGTTAAAGAATGCCCAAATTATGATATGGTTCTGGGGCGCTCGTGGGTGCATGACAACAAAGCAGTGCTAGGAGTATGTCCCTTGCCAGTTGATAAGCACATAAGTGCTATATTTTATACCCATATTTATATTAGCTAGGACTCATATTTTTGGCTAACAACACTGTTTAGTGCTTTTGTAGAAAGCACAAGCAAATCTAATCTTTCAGAGAAAACACAACTGATTACCAGCTAAATGGCGTTTGCGACTCAAAACACCAATGTTGTAGTTCACTGCACCAAATGAGACTGAGCTCAACAATCTAATGTTGCTGCACCACCTTAGTACATCACTGCCAGCAGAACAATTAAGGCCACTGGTGGCTAAGGCGCTAGAGCGACGTGGCAATTGTATACCACATCTGTTGGTTATATGTGTACAAGATAATCCAAAGCATCACTTTTCTTTTTACGAAACAAAGAAAGAAATTCTCATTTCTCTATTCAGGCTGCCGTTGTCACCTAGGTGAAGAGAGGTCTTGGATCGATTGATGTTTTGAGTAAGGGAAGATGGTGTGGCTACTGAATGAACTAGAATTGGATCTCATTGAAGTTTGTCAAAGTCAAGGTTATGTGTGTTGGCTGAACTTCTATCGCTGAGTTGGGTGGATGGTGATGGTTGCATTTGGATGGCACGCGAGAAGATGGGGGAGAAAGATTGGTTGTTTTTAGCCTGAAGTTTGTGCCGTGAAACCAGCGAGAAGAAGGGCTGTTGTCGTTGATTATATGGATGTACAGCCTGGATTGGAGAGTGTTTAGTATCTTGATTGTGCTTCGGAACTTGGGTTCTCGTTAGATTTGAAATTGCATGTGCACTAAGCTATTGACAAGAGCCGGAGAAACAACGGCTAGATATCTCTGGAATCAGAAATTATAGCATGCCTAGTGCTCGAGAAATTGGCCGAGTGAAAGGGAATTTGCAATGTTGAGAAGACTCAGGTCTTGTCATGACTGATCTTGGAGGTGATTGTTTGAGCTATGACAAACCAGTGGTGGATGTTAGATGTGGTTTCTACTGCCAATTTGGTTGATTGAACGGGAGGATTATGAGCTTGCTGCTGCGTTGAATTCAACAAGGAAATGGAGAAATATAATTGCAGAGACTTAGACGATGATGTGATTGGGAGCGAGAATAGAAGCTAGCCTGAATTTTGTGCGCCGTGAAAACAGCAAGAGCATTGAGCAGTTGCCGTGGGTCTATCACTGTGAAGTTTTGATGAAGATAGCTGGTGGAGTAGATATATGAATTAAGGTGCAAAGATGAGGAAATACTGCTACTGAAAGAACAACACGAGTACTCACTTGCCGGTGGTTTTGTGGTGATGCACGACCAACATTCTGTAGTGTTCAGGGTCTGAAAATGATATGAATTTGTGGTGTAGATGAGTCTCGTGTTTGCAGGTGAAGAATGTCGTAAGGTGGAGCTCAGAAATCAGGATCGATACAGCTCATGACGCAAAGAAACTGCACTGCAGTTGCTCGATACAATGCTCGAAAGAAGAATTATAAAGGCCAGTAAATAGCAAGTGGTGTTGAGATATGGGAGTTTTGTTTGAGATAGATTTATGCAAAGGAGATGGAATGGATTCAGGACAAGCTGTTGTTGGTGGTGTATGAATTATGTTCAGTACTGGTTTGTGTTGGAATTCTCAAACTCATGGCAGTGGCGGTCACTCTCATCCTCTGCAACAACAAATATGAGTTCATGAGACTTCAATGGAGGAACGAAATGCAACAGCAAACCTATGAGATGGAAACGATGGATGGAGCTGGTGTTGTTGTTGATGGATGAGCTATGGGAAGGCAATCGATGAAACAATGGTGGAACTGGTTGCAGTTGGGAACGAAGATGGAGTTAGGCAGTAGCCGGACTTGGAAATGGTGGAGTTTATATTCTCAAGCTGGTGTGCATTGTTTCGATGATGCTATTGGCCGGTGATCAGTCAAAGGTTAATATTGATGCTGCTAATAAACTGGTGATGATTGATTGGGTTTAATGATTGCTGCGCACGGGAAATGAAATGGGTTTGTGATGTATCCTGACTATGAGATGTTGATAGGTGTAAAATACACCGTATTTACTATCTATATAGTTTATGCTTTCTTTGCTATTTTTCTTGTAAATTATGTATTTTACGCGTGTTTTTGAGTTATTAGGTACTCTGGAGTCGCACGGGGAAAAAGAAGAAGAAATCACCCAAGATTGTCATTTCATGGACAAAAACTATCTGGAGCCCGACATCATGCTAAGGGGTAGCCAGTTTTGTGGTTAAAAGAGAAGTGCTAAAAAGCACCTTGGAAGAAACTATGGGGTACCCAATCTGGGGTGGCTCTTGAGTGGGGCATCAAAATCCTGTCATATTCCCTACAACCCTAAATCGAGAAGGCTATCTTCTCTTAATCATTTACGCTGAAATTGAGAAGAAAAGAAAAGGAGCATATCTGCTATTATTGTGAAGATCCAGATCAAGAAATTATGAATAAATCGAAGGAGTACTTGAGGCAGAGAAGAATTAAAGATGGGTTCGGTCTGTAACTGATGAAGGTGGTGTTATTGCTAAGATGGGTATTGGTTTTCTTCTGCCGTCAATTGAAGAGAACAGGGACGAGATGGTTCAGAGTCTGAGATGGAGCAGAGATGAGAGAAGTCGAATCTGTGGTTGGTCTCATATATGGGAGATGAAATTGGTGAGAATAACAAGAAAATTTGAAGATGGGTTCTGCTTTGAAAGTGTTGATGCTATTCTGCCGATATAGGAAAATGGGTTTTGAATCGAGAACAGGGAGATTGAACTGCTAATGATGGAAATGAAATCAGGGTTTGAGGTTTGGTGGATGTATCTGCTGCTGATGAGGTTTGAGGTTTGGTGGATGTATCTGCTGCTGATGAGGTCGAGAAATGGTTTTGTTCTGGATTTTTTTGTTGCAGTCGAGAATTGGGAATGAGAAAGTGATAGAGAAGTGCTGATGTTGTTACAGGGTAGAACAAGGCACCGTAATAAGCGATGTGAAGCTCTGTTGCAGGGAATGTATGAATTGAATTGTTAGATGAATGTGTTAGGCTTGTTACAGGGAAGAAGAAGAATGGCATTAATTTGGCCTGGAGATGTCGAAGAAACAAACGGAACTCTGTCGGTTTTCCTCGCCGACGAGTCAACTCGATGAGTTCGATAAGTCGTAATAAATCGCCTGATTAGACAGATCGACCCGCTATCTCGGCTGACTGCCACTTACTTGACTTTCTTGACTAACAGCTTGACCCGTTTGACCGTTAACTTGGACGGTGCTGTGACGGAATATTCTTTCAACTGCAAAAGTATCTCGGGTTGCCGCCGATGAATTTCAGGGAGCTTTATGGCCGAATTTCGGTAATACCAGGCTTTCTCCGGCGACCAAAATAACATATTGTGTGAGTTTTTCTCATAGGGTGTGAAGACTTAGATTTGAGAATTGGATGAAAATTTGGAGGCTTTGGAGAATTGAACTTGAAATTGGAATTAGGCTCAAATTGGGAAAGTGGTGTTATTATGGAATGAGGATTCTATTCCTTGGAAGATTTGGAGAGCATTGAAGCCTATAAATAGAGAAGTTCTCTACACAACTTCTACACACCTTTTACACACACAACACTTCTCTTTTCTTTATTCTTTGTGTGAACTCCTTAACATGAGTAGCTAATTTTATTATTGATTGAGGATGAATTCCTAGTTCTTAACATATGATTTGAGTTTTGTTTTCAATTCTATCTTGAAGTTTTTCACATGATTATCGTTTGTTTTTACTAATAGGAATGTTTATACATTCATGGTTGTTTGATAGATTATTTAGAGTGCACGCTGAATTGATTTGTTAACTCAACCTAAATCTAGTATAATTTAGGGAATAAGTAATAGTTCTCGACACTTTACACAAGTAGAAAACACGAGACCTTGCAGTGGGATTCTGTGGAGCAATTGTGTGTGAAAACAACGCTAGAAAGTGGACCAAGCGAACCGAGTTTTAACTACCAGTACTAAACCTAAATTCATAAATCTTAATGCGTTCGTGGAATTACATCTTGTAAGCGAACCTCAAGGTGGTTCTTTTGAATAGAATCTGATAACTAAGCGGACCTGTTACTCAGTGAAACGAGGAGTTTTGGGGTTAGCTAAGCGAACCTGCTATCCTACGGTTGGTGATAATATGTGACTAATAACATGTGCATGAAAAACATAACTTGAATCATTGTTTTGCAACGAAGAAGGATTCCTTGATCTTGTCTCTCTTATTGATTTCAACTTTATCTTTGAATTGCTTTGTTTATTTTCTTTTGCTTTATAAAACAAACCCCCCTTTTTGTGACAATTTTTACAACTAAGAATCTCTTGCTCCTCGTGGGAACGAACTTGACTACACTATATTACTTGTTAATTAGGTGGAAAAATATTGATTAATTTGTTGTGGTTACGACACACATCAAATTTTGGCGCCGTTGTCGGGGAGCAGCGGATGATTTTAGTTGTTTTTATTTTTCTTTTTGGTTTATTCTTGCTTTGTTGGATTTTATATCGTATCTAACTTAGCTTTTGAGAATCTTATTTCAGGTTCCAGTTTTCCATGTATGGTGGACAAGAGCAAGCATATTACAACAATCAATATGGTTTTCAACCTCAACATTATGGCAACTTCCAACCATCCTTAGGATACAGACTTTATGGATATTCTCATACATATCAACAACCTTATGACGGGTATGTAAGTGAACAATCACTAGGAAGGGAGGATATTTATGATTCTAAATCTATGCGTGATCTCCTTGGTGCAAGGCAACCTAGTTTGAGGGAACTTGAGAAAAGGTTCTATCAATTGATCGATGAAGGCCTAGCATCGGATAAAGAAATTCTTGAAGCTAAAAGAGCTTTAAGAATGGAGCGTGAAAAACGTTATTATATGGGTTACGATGATGATTTTGAACCTTATGAAAATTATTGTAACAAGGATAAAGTTATTCCAACTCCGGATCATAATAACGATCCTTCGCCTATTCAAATGGAGGAGATTGGGTGTGACTTACCTATTGTTATAAACGGTGTAACACCCGCACAAGAAGATCTTACAATCTATACCGATGAAAATCATTTTAGTGAATGGCCCGATTACGATGATGAGAATGTTGAAGAGATGATGCTAGAGGATGAAACCAAATTGATTGATTTTGTGGAAGACCCAATTGAACTTGCCAATGATTTTAATGATGCCAAGACTTTGGTTAAGGTAGACAATAACGACGAATGGTTGCAAGATTTGATAGAGGACCACGATATACAAGAGGTAAGTAATTCACATGAATTCTCTAAGGATGAAGAGGATTCCGCAAAACAAGAGATTGTGCAAGGTTTGTCTAACCCTTTGCCTATTGATTTTTCTCCTTTACCTCTTATTGGTTTGAATGTATGTGCTTCGAAAGTATTTTTGGATGATTTTGTTTCTAGATATCCACCATTGGAAACACTTGATGCTAACACTATGCAGGTTTGCCAAGAGGAATACATGGAAGTTCCAAAATTCTATGTTCTTTATACACTTCCGAGTGTGGACAAGAATAAGTGTGGGGGAAATTTCTATCAAGCGATAACATCATTATTATTTTCTTGTGCTAACATTTGTATGGAGTTATTGTTTGCAAAACAGGTATTATGGGTGGATCCCAAATTTTCCGATTGTTAGTATATGGGGAATGAATCTTACAAGAGCCAAGTCGGGCCGTCGACTTTAAAACAAGCGCTAAATGGGAGGCAACCCATAGGTTTTGTATTTCTTATTTTTTTTTTTTTTTTTTTTTGTTATTTATTTTTCTTGTTCCATATCATGTTAGGATTTCCCACCTTGACTTTGCTAGGAGGATTCAATTACATTGAGGACAATGTAAGGTTTAAGTGTGGGGGAGTGGTTAAGCATGTATTTAAAAAAAAAATTACATAAAACCTCCAACTTGTAGATATTTTAGAGTCACTAGCATACTTCTAGGTATGTTTACATAGAGATTCTGACCGACATAACTGAACTTGGAAGTGTTAGGGAACTACGTTCGGATTTCTTACTTGTTAGAGTGTTAAATAATGTATTTAATCATGCCGGTGATGCAAATTAGGAGCAGAGAGAAATGCATTATTAGAATTGCTGATCAATCATTAGTGGAGACTACCCGTTTTTTTTATATCATGTGAGGCACCGACCCAAATATTCTTTGTAGCTGACTAAAGAGCTTTCTTTTGAGTGTGTGTCACCGTACGTTAATTCCGGGTAGAATGGTGAGCTACCCAACCTCCCACCAATAGAAGCACTACTCTTTGATCTCTTGAGTGCTAATTTTGTCAATCATGAGGGTGACGTCTATAGATGAAAGCCTCCTTCTTGTAGTTCGATTTGCAGTTAGCACCATTCTCTCCACAACTACGGCTCCATAGAAACACCATCATCATCATTAACAAGGAGCGACATCAAAAATCTACAATGAAAGTTGGAGAAGTTCAAGGTTTACAATCAAAATTAAACGAGAAAAAGAGCAAATTTCAAATTCAAGTAAAGCAACATACAATGAGCAGGATTTTACATATATGTTGAAGACTTACAATACAATGAGGTAATTCTATATCCAAGTATGAAGACTTATTTACGAGAGCAAAGAAAATCAAAAGGTGAGAATTATTGAAGTTTATGATTTCGAGACGATACAAGTTGTGAAGAATCAAATGGTAAAATACTTCTCCCACGGCCACGGCCACGGTTTTTTTATTTTCACTTTGTTTTGTATTTTATTTCTCTTGTCTTCACATGATAAAAAATTAAAAAAAAAAAAAAAAAAAAAAAAAAGAAAAAAAAAAAGAGACAAGAGAAATATTTGTTTTGTTTTTATTTATTTAATAAGCCGTGGGGAAGGAAAATTTATAAAGAAGTTTCAAGCGACATGGATTTAAGGTAAAAAGGTTACAAATTGTCAAGGATCTACGAAGTTCGAGAGTTTATCATCAATAGTTGAAACCGAAGACAAAGACGAGGAGCGGAAGACGTTTCTATTGGATGCTGTGAGAGTGGTGTTATCATAATTTGCGATCGGATGTGAAGGTGAGTAAGTAATCTCATCCTCGATAAGTGGTTGATTTCCTTTCTTAGAGATCGTCAGAAAAATGGTTTTTCAAAATGTTAAAAGATGTGGGTTTTTAAATATTTCGGAAGTTGTCCTTCCCACCATTCAACGTGTTGCAGGAATTCTCTCTTCATTCCTACCTGCACACATGTGAGAACCATAAAAGTACGTCTTTTAAGTGCAATTTCATAAAACCCTTTTTGGTGAGGCAGAAGTCGAGGCGAAATGCTTATTGATCGTTTCTCAAACACGCGTTCTCTCATTATGGTGTGGTTATTTCTCACTCAACATTTAAGAATGAGAATATGTTCTTTAGTATTTCTAACTTTTTATACTAGCATGCAGAAACTCTATGTCCTCATAGCTCTTTGGATGCTTGGGACGCTGGAACGCTTTGAAGTTGTAAGTTTTAGTTTGATTTGCTCGAGGACTAGCAAAGTCTAAGTGTGGGGGAATTTGATAGGTGTAGAATACACCGTATTTACTATCTATATAGTTTATGCTTTCTTTGCTATTTTTCTTGTAAATTATGTATTTTACGCGTGTTTTTGAGTTATTAGGTACTCTGGAGTCGCACGGAGAAAAAGAAGAAGAAATCACCCAAGATTGTCATTTCATGGACAAACACTATATGGAACCCGACATCATGTTAAGGGGTAGCCAGTTTTGTGGTTAAAAGAGAAGTGCTAAAAAGCACCTTGGAAGAAACTATGGGGTACCCAATCTGGGGTGGCTCTTGAGTGGGGCATCAAAATCCTGTCATATTCCCTACAACCCTAAATCGAGAAGGCTATCTTCTCTTAATCATTTACGCTGAAATTGAGAAGAAAAGAAAAGGAGCAGCTCTGCTATTATTGTGAAGATCCAGATCAAGAAATTATGAATAAATCGAAGGAGTACTTGAGGCAGAGAAGAATTAAAGATGGGTTCGGTCTGTAACTGATGAAGGTGGTGTTATTGCTAAGATGGGTATTGGTTTTCTTCTGCCGTCAATTGAAGAGAACAGAGACGAGATGGTTCAGAGTCTGAGATGGAGCAGAGATGAGAGAAGTCGAATCTGTGGTTGGTCTCATATATGGGAGATGAAATTGGTGAGAATAACAAGAAAATTTGAAGATGGGTTCTGATTTGAAAGTGTTGATGCTGTTCTGCCGATATAGGAAAATGGGTTTTGAATCGAGAACAGGGAGATTGAATTGCTAATGATGGAAATGAAATCAGGGTTTGAGGTTTGGTGGATGTATCTGCTGCTGATGAGGTCGAGAAATGGTTTTGTTCTGGATTTGTTTGTTGCAGTCGAGAATTGGGAATGAGAAAGTGATAGAGAAGTGCTGCTGCTGTTACAGGGTAGAACAAGGCACCGTAATAAGCGATGTGAAGCTCTGTTGCAGGGAATGTATGAATTGAATTGTTAGATGAATGTGTTAGGCTTGTTACAGGGAAGAAGAAGAATGGCATGAATTTGGCCTGGAGATGTCGAAGAAACAAACGGAACTCTGTCGGTTTTCCTCGCCGACGAGTCAACTCAGTGAGTTCGATAAGTCGTAATAAATCAGCCAGTTAGACAGAGTCAGACCAGCTATCTCGGCTGACTGCCACTTACTTGACTTTCTTGACTAACAGCTTGACCCGTTTGACCGTTAACTTGGGCCAGTCTTTGTGAAATATTCTTTCAACTGCAACAGTATCTCGGGTTGTCGCCGATGAATTTCAGGGAGCTTTATGGCCGAATTTCGGTAATACCAGGCTTTCTCCGGCGACCAAAATAACATATTGTGTGAGTTTTTCTCATAGGGTGTGAAGACTTAGATTTGGGAATTGGATGAAAATTTGGAGGCTTTGGATAATTGAACTTGAAATTGGAATTAGGCTCAAATTGGGAAAGTGGTGTTATTATGGAATGAGGATTCTATTCCTTGGAAGATTTGGAGAGCATTGAAGCCTATAAATAGAGAAGTTCTCTACACAACTTCTACACACTTTTTACACACACAACACTTCTCTTTTCTTTATTCTTTGTGTGAACTCCTTAACATGAGTAGCTAATTTTATTATTGATTGAGGATGAATTCCTAGTTCTTAACATATGATTTGAGTTTTGTTTTCAATTCTATCTTGAAGTTTTTCACATGATTATCGTTTGTTTTTACTAATAGGAATGTTTATACATTCATGGTTGTTTGATAGATTATTTAGAGTGCACGCTGAATTGATTTGTTAACTCAACCTAAATCTAGTATAAGTTAGGGAATAAGTAATTGTTCTAGACACGTAAAAAACACGAGACCTTGCAGAGGGATTCTGTGGAGCAATTGTGTGTGAAAACAATGCTAGAAAGTGGACCAAGCGAACCGAGTTTAACTATTAGTACTAAACCTAAATTCATAAATCTTAATGCGTTCGGGGAATTACATCTTGTAAGCGAGCCTCAAGGTGGTTCTTTTGAATAGAATCTGATAACTAAGCGGACCTGTTACTCAGTGAAACGAGGAGTTTTGGGGTTAGCTAAGCGAACCTGCTATCCTACGGTTGGTGATAATCTGTGACTAATAACATGTGGATGAAAAACATAACTTGAATCATTGTTTTGCAACGAAGAAGGATTCCTTGATCTTGTCTCTCTTATTGATTTCAACTTTATCTTTGAATTGCTTTGTTTATTTTCTTTTACTTTATAAAACAAACCCCCCTTTTTTGTGACAATAAAACAACTAAAAACTCTTGCTCCTCGTGGGAACGAACTTAACTACCACCATATTACTTGTTAATTGAGTGGAAAAATATTCACTAATTTGTTGTGGTTACGACACGCATCAGATGTTGTTGTCATGTTTCTATGAATTTTAAGAATTATAAATCACTGGGGAGAATGGAAGTGACCTGGTTGAGCCGAGATGGTCAGGGATTGGACCGGCTCTGCTTGGTGGATTTTAGTGTGGTCCTTGGTGATGTTTGCCGTGAACAGAAGATGTTGGAGTTTGGAAACTGGATCTAGTAGTGGACCAGAGTGGACGGACTGGGCCTTGCCAATCTGCTAGGTCTTCTTAGAATCTTGGAAGCAAACTATAAAGAAAAAAAGAACGAACAAAGAAAGGGGAGGTGGCTACTTAGGAGCCGCAACTTGGAACAAGGAACATAGACAGGAAAGAAGACGACGACTGGCTACAGAACCGTAAAGAAGAAGCCGGTTTGAAGTTTCATATCTCGATTTCATTTTGATTTGCTAGTGATTTTTTAATTTGTTTATGGCTTTTGAGAAAGTCATGTCTAGCTAAATCTTTGTAACTAGGGTTTATGTTGAAACCATATGGAGTATTAGGCTATTTTGAATCAGATGATATTTAGCAAAAGACTATTATGATTTGAATAGATTAGTTATATGGTTTTATTTATTGATTTAACGATGATATGAGTTGTTGCTTCACCGGTTACAATAACCTTTGTGCGTAATTGTTAGGTTCATAATATATTTTTTTCTCATTATTTGATAATTCCATGCTTGGGTTAATATCTTTGATGGTTATGCTTAGAAGATCCATATAATAGTTGTGAATCAATATTTTAGTTTCGTATAACTTTCTCGCTAATGCAATTTGATGGTGCATGCTTCGGTTTAATCTTTTGATGTGCCATGCTTAGGGCGTCCCAGTGATATTTGCGACTGTAATACATATAATAGGTGATGTCGATAGAACAAACGATAAATAATTCATGGATTATGTTTCATTTCAGTAATTGAATAAAAGTTGTGGTAGATACTATAAACCCTGGTTACCAACTTTTCCTGTTGAATTTATTTTATTGTTTGATTTATTTTCTTTGTTTTTATAATTCTAAAAATCCAAAAACATCATTGCTAGTTAATTGATTGAGAGTATTGATTATTGGTATTTCCACCGCTCCTTGTGGGAATGACCCGTACTTGCCTCTGTCTACTAGTTAGACACCGCGCGATTGCGGTTATTACATATAGGGTTTTCTAGAATCCTATCACCAGTGTCTATACCTGAAAGGATTTCCAACAAGCTATCCAACCCTGAAGATTATCTGCTGCCGTATCAACAACTCGCCAATGTGACGCAACTACCTGGAGAGAGCCCGGCGATATTCGTCCGCAGATTCCGAACACAAGTAAGTCTTATTGAACAACCCTTTTCTGCAACCAGTCACTCCTCCTTTCATCAAGGCCTGGGGACTCGGTCTGATCATCAACTCAGCTGTCACTAGGAGATGTGAATGGGATGCTGGGCCTTTTAAATATTTTATTAAAAGTTTAGAAGCTGTCTCAGTCAAAGATAACGAATCTAAGAATCAAATGACGATGCAACGCCCAAACCCATTTCAAGTTGGGGATATGGTAGTAAAGATTACTGCTCAACCTACTACGCCTGATACCACAAAAGGGAAATACGAGCCATATCTGGTAGCAGAAATCATTTGAGAGGCTACTACAAGCTCATCAATACCGACAAACTAGAAGGCGTAGTGATGCATGCCAGGTGGCTCAAACCTTTCAGTACCTAAGATATCACACCTCCATTTCCTCCAACATTCCTTTTAGTGTTTCCTCTAGCAATTTCCCTTTTAACACAATATTTGTAATTCCTCCAAAATGATTGCACTGCTTGCATTCATAATTAGGGTTTCAATTTATCAGTTAATCGAAGTATCATTTCCTTTTTAGAAATCTCTTTACTCCTGAATCATCTCAAAGAAAAGTCTCGAGTAAACCCAAACCCTCATAAAATCATTACCCATTGATTCAAAACCACAAAAATAAGACCATGAAAGAGACATATCATATCTTTCAAAAAATACCGAAGAGGGGAATACATAAAGGAAAAGAAAGAGCAAGGTGACCAAAGGAAATCATCAAGCAGCCAGTACATGATTTTTTAAGGCAAGCGTCCTTCGTACCCTGAAGTGCATACTTCTTCAACGATGAAACGACCTCTCAGTCATCACCTCATTCCTAGATCCCGGAAAGAAGTTTCGCCGTCTGTAATTTTCAGATTTTGAAAAATCCCTTCACGGAATTAGGAAGCAACGAGCTAGCGCACGTGGTACTCCCGAATTGCAACTACTTCTTCAGGCGTGTCCAATCACGTCACACGCGCTATTAATTGGAGATAGAGTCTCCACACATAACAAATACGGCTCTTGGATTTCTTGAAGTACAACACACGCGATATACGAGGGTAATATCAAATATAAGGTACAGGTTCGTGGCCGAATCCTCAATTTTCATCCTTGCATCCACTACTTCAAGTTGTTATTAGGGTTACATATAAAAAATATCATCGTGGAAGAGATATCCGGTCACATGAAAAGAAAACACATCACCACTTACGTGTATCGCCTTCCCATCGGCCACATCGCCTCAATAGATTGGGGAGATTCTATTGTAACCCTACCGGAGAGTGCTACATCTAGAGTTTCAAGATACCGTAATCTTTCTAAGAATTTGGATTTCTTATCGGGAGGCTTCATTCAACTGGAAACATAAAGTTATGAAAGCAGCACAAATAAAGAACTATTATTTGATAAAGTCCAGGCTCAAGTCACATAAACAAAAACCACTGAATACTAAAAGCGTCTGCAAGCTACGAAAAGATGCTTTTCTATGAAAGGAAATAAAAAAGTGGGAAATCTAGTTATCAGCATTAACACAGGGATCAACGGTGCCTTCACTGGAGTCCTCATTGGAAGCTGCTTCAACATCTTCTCTAGATGCCGCTCCCACATCCTCTCCAGAAGCCGCTTCAACCTCCCTTTCAGAAGCTGCTTCAGCATCTTTCTTAGCAACCGCTTCAACATTTTCCTTGGAAGTTGCACCAACATTCACTTCGGAGTCCACTTCAACATCTTCTCCAGATGCCGCTCTTATACACTCTTCGGAAGGCTGCCAGACATCCTCTTCAAAACTGCTCCAACAGCCTTTTTAGGATGTCCCGGTTGGTCCACGTGAGAGTCGAGAATTATGACGCTGTTATGAATAGGGTAATCATGTTTATTTTCACTTGGAGGCTGCTTGTGCTCAATCCTTCATCGCTTTAGCCGAGCCGCGAATCTTTCAGCTCTGGCACTCGTTGACTGGGACGCTTCATCATGTCTCCATTTTTCTTTCATGCTAACCGAAGCCAGGAAAGCTTGAACACGCTCTCGAACGATGCCCAAATGTGCGAGAGGCATACCCTGTATGGCACGACCAGCTTCACGAAAGAGAGGATCTATTTTAGCTAATACCTCATCGAATGCGGTAACCCTGGGTTTGTCGACTTCAAAACTCTTCTCTGGAGAATCAGAAGAATAATCATTACCAGGGTTTCCCATCATGTACTGCAGAAAAGCGTTATGGTTATATCAACAACCGACGTGGTAAAAAAAACTACGAGAGAATACGAGGTAATACCTGGAACGAAGAAGAGTGCAGCTCTATGATGGTCAGTACGAAAAGAAAATTTCAAGTTCTCCCTTTTATATTCCGAAAGATGATGAGATCGGGAAAAGAAAGGACTCTCTACCTGCTGCGTATAAATCCCTTAGATGCGGGATATTAACCGATTAGATACTTATCTACCTGGAAACAGTTGACGTGTGCTAGGAAGAATGCGTGCTTTGATACCTCACTAAACGTGTCTTGCCCAAAGACCGATCCGGCCTCTATCTTGGTAACATTTGTCTACTTTGCCTCGTAATTTTTATCTTTATTTGTCACCATCTAGTGCTTACTCCGCAACAATGTCACTGTTACGCACTAAGCAGGGACTTAATATTGATGGTGGTTTTTAGTTCAGGGCTAAATTGTAAAATCCTGTATTTAATGCGCCGTCGTTCTGCAAAGAAGCTGAGCCATTTAAGAGTGATGAGTGACCAGGCCTCCTTACTCACATATGTATTGAGCAAATTCAATATATTTACATATAAAATTTACCCAGAATGGTGCGTGTAACAACAACCCCAAATATTTTGTAGATTTTATATCTCACTTGCATTATTCACTAATGTATGGCTTATTGAGTATTTTCCTATACTATGTTCCCCGGATGAACTCTTAATATTGGTATGACATGACACTTAGTGTTCACGCAGATGTGTAGCATGAATTTCCTGAAGTATCAATATTAAGGCCTGCATGAAAGTACTCAGTCAGAAGACGCGCTAACTGCTCTCTGAGAATAAAAGAATTTTGTGTTAACACAGAGAATTTATCAAATTTGATCAATTTTGTGATAGCTCACAAGATTCAAATTTGACATAATTAATTTACAAAATTAGGCTTTTTGCACCCTGTTGTTGATGGTGGCTTTTAGTTCAGGGTCAAAATTGTAAAACCCTATATTTAGCGTTGTAATCCTGCAAAGGAAAAAAGGTCATTTAAAAGTAATAAGTGTTCAAACCTCTTTACTTATATATGTATTGAACAACTCAGTATATATATGAAATTCATTCAGAATGGTGCGCGTAGTAGCAATCCCAAATATTCTGTGAATTCTATTTTCTGCCAGCATTATTAACTAATGCATGACTTGCCTAGTATTTTCATATGCTATGTTCCTAGCCGAACTCTCAATGCTGACATGACATGACCATCAACGCTCACTCTCAGCAGAGTAGCATGAATCTCCCGAAGGGCCAGTGTTGGGATCTGCACAAAAATACTCATACAGGCTACATCACTCTCTGACGAAGAGATCAACACGTTCACACACCTTTTTAATTAAAAGTTAGCATGGTCGAACACATATTAACTCTTAAAGAAAATCTAGAATGTTAATATCAGTCTCAGAAATAATCACGGCCACACGATTTGCCTGCGCAATTTAACAAGCATGGCCAACTCCTAGCAGAACTAGGAAACCACTATAATGACCACCGACGGGCCCACTAGTGCCCTAGTCAATCGAGCAGTCTGTTGCTCATTCAAAAACACTTCAAACGCCGACCCAAAACATGGGTATTCGCGATATTTAAAAGGAAGCTCAAACGAGCTAGACCGACCATGACAGTCTTAAAGTCATCATATCCGTCCAACTTGGCCAGCCAAGTTGGACATCTTAGATCGAGCTTTGGGCAATCAAAAAGGCGCTGGCGTGATCACCGGTGGGCCCACTAGTGCCCCAGTCGATCGATCCCTATGTAGCTTATTCACAAGTGCTTTGAACGCCGACCCAAACATGGGCGTTCACGCCGCATAAAATGGCTCAAACAGTGAAACCGACAAAAAGGGTCTCAAGAATGTATCGCGTCCGACCAACTTATCCGGCCTAGTTGGACGGCTTGGATCACATCTCGAGCGATCAAAGAAGTGACAACGTGTTTACCGTCAACCCAACCCCTCCCTTGGTCGATCGACCTGTCCACGACAAATCCAGGGCATATCAAATCGTTTGCTCAAAGTAGCGTGAACGCGCTGTTTTTATGAAACCCTAAAATCACTTTGCGGCATTGAACAACCTGCGCAAATCGATCACGATCAGAGATGGTGGATTTTCGACAAAGGCTAAAATCGTAAACCCATAATTATATATATTCCCGATCCAAGCAATCGAGCAGTATTGAGACTCATGTCTCTCGACGAAGCATGAAAGCTCGTGCCACAAGCATTTCTGACTGAGACTACTATCTCTCAGAGAATATGCGGATGTGCAGTCTCTCAGCTGAGGCACAACATATCTCGTAAATACTGAGCAAGTTCAGTAATTATTTTTATATAGGATCGAAAGATTGGACGGCTCCTAAACAGCTTACCTGAGCAATAACGTCTTCAGGATGTAACAATATTTTCCCTGACTATATAGAAGAAATATGACGCTTCAACAAGCTCATATCATTTGACTCATGGACAATTAATGCTCCTAGACGATCGTACTAGTATAGAGCCATCAATTAATTATTCCTAAATCACTAGTTTCATTCACTGAATCCATGAAAGATTTTCTACATTTTTCATAATATTTCGTTACTTCAATTCATGGTCCTTCCCAACAGAATTCCATGGGTTAGTAATAAATATCTAACACACGGGCATCTGAGCATTATCGAGTAAGCCCCGACTAAAATGGTGCAAGTGTATTCAATGCACTAACGAGCACCTGAATGCACGAATGAATATTTCAAAATATGACGAGACGATGAACCTATGCAAAATAGGAAAGAAAATAATAAATAATAAAATATTAGCCAAGGCGTGGGACTGGACCCAGACCGCCCGCCGTCGTGCGTGACCGGTCCCCACGCCCAGTTTTATATTTTATCATATTTTTGTTATTTTCCTTAATTTTATGAAGATCCTTTCATTTGAACAAATATCCTTTGTTTTAAAGGAACTCCTCAGTTTCATGGTGTTTCCTTCGCATCAAGGAAATAATATAAAATTGGGAAACATATCGTGGGACCGTGTTTATTAGCCAACTGGCTATGCCTTGATCCTGGCCGGTCCCACACCTCATGATTCTCATTATTTTATTATTATTTCCCTAATCTCATGAAAACTCCTTAATCTCATGGTATTTCCATAAGACCATGAAAAAATAATAAAAAAATAGGGAAATTCGTGGGACCGGGCCCAGCCGGCCGGTCATGCCCTAGCCGGTCCCACATGCCCCCTATTTTATTATTATTATTTTTTTATGTTTCCTTGATCCCATGGAATTCCTTGATTTCATGGTATTTCTTTCAAATTATGAAAATTCCTTCAAATCATGGAAATAAAACATAAAATTATATAAAGTTAAGGAAAACTCACGGGACTGGGCCCTAGCCATTCGACCATGCCCAAGCCGGTCCCACGCCCTTATTTTATTATTATTATTTCATGGAAACTCTTTCACTTCAAGGAAACTCCTTGATTTCAACAAAATTCCTTAGTTTCAACAAACTCATTGATTTCATGATATTTCCACAAAATCATGAAAAATAATATAAAAATAGAAAAAGAACCATGGTACCGTGGTCGTTGGCCGGCCATGCCTTGGCCTCAGCCGGTCCCACATGATTCCTTTATTTTATAATTATTTTCCTTCATCTCATGAAGTTTCGTCGATTTAAAGAAAAATCCTGATTTCTTCATATTTTCCCAAATGATTGCTCAAACGCACATCGAAAAATATCAAAATTCTCGGGAGGCGAGACACGAACACTTTGGTGACGCGGGTATACTACCTTGACCGTCCGAGGTTAGCTCTTTGGATTACAAGAGGCCGGTCCCATGTATTTTCATTATTTGACCTAATCTGTTCATATTAGGTTCAAACTCTTCCAATAATTTGGAATTTTCATAGAATGATCGTCAGTCGATCCCATGACCACCCAGGGCCGGTTTCATGACCCCTTGGTCGGTCCCTCATCTCTTCATAATTAATTAGGTTTTATCACCTAAGGCTCAGACAAGTATTATTTTAATAATAAATGATTAAACCAGCATTTAATCATCCTTTCATCAACAAATCAACGAGTCTTCAAGAGACCTTGGTATTTGCTCACTTGAGCATCTGGGCGCTACATGGTCGACCCATGATTCCATGTAGCTGATCCCTCCTTCACTCCATGTTTAATTTTCAATAAACCATCAATTGGTCAATCGAGTTAGGGTTTCTGAGTCCAGGGTTCATAATTCCAGATTCAAACGCTAATAATTTTACGACGATCTCATGATCAGCATTTTATTAATAATGCTCGGTTCAATTACCAGTATTTTAAATTAATATTTTATCTTGGTCACGCCACCAATAATTCATAAAATGAGCAACATTCGCTCAGATGAGCAATATTTGCTCAAACCAAGGAATATTGGTTCAATTTTCAATATTCAACAATCCATCGAATGAGCAATATTTGCTCACCTTAACTCTCAACATTCACGTGAGAATCATACCTCTGTCTCAACAGACACGTTCAATTCATGAGTCTCAGAACATTTACAAATCACGTTCGACTCAAAAATACAAGGACTCATCGTCCCATGAAGTCAGCAACTGACTAACTAATCACGAGACATCAATCGTGTCACATGGGGGATATTAACTAGGGTTTTGGTCTGGCGGTCTATGGCACATGTGTTCATACACACGACGAGAATGTGAGCAAGTCGTGCAATCAGTTGAAGGAGTTAACAAAGTAAAAATTTCTCAGCTTCCCTCCTACAGATCGACCCATCCTCTCTTGTGACCGAATTTACTCTGGAACGACCATTGTCTTGGTTTAGGCAGGAGTACTACAGATTGATCTCTCGAATTCAAAGCACTCCCTTCTTGCAGTGCATCTGTGTGAGGTTTGACAGTTCGCTCGGTTCAAGGAGTTTCCTCCGCATGGTCGTCTCCTCAATTCCTTAAAAACCAGCAACTCGTTTTGCCCCATCTACAGATTGGCGACCACAGTGGGAGATCATTCTCTCGGTTGCAATCTCAATTCTAAATTCTCATAAAGATGGTTGGTCTTAGGTTCAATTTAATTACTCAAAACTCCAGTCTTTCAAATGGTGACGCTTCTCCGTCTCATCCAAATGATTCTGGTAATATTCGACATCCTTACTTTACTACTACTTTCTCATCTATCAATGCATTTGATGGAGAAATTCCGTCATTAACCGAACGACACGAAGGCAAGAAGTCTTGGAAAGAAACATAAATCGATTGAAAGCGGCAGTCAATAATTTGTTCAAATGTATGGTGGACTTAACAAGAATCTTAGGAGCTCAGGTTGTGGAACGCCCGTCTCTTGATACCGTTGGCGTTAACCCTCAAGCTAATAGCTTCACCACTTATGAAAAGCCGGTGGATCAGGAAGTTACATATCTGATCGAGAGTTTATGTGAGCTTCTACACTTCTCCAGAGATCAACGTACGAACACGTTTGCTGCACTGAACCAAATATCATCTGACGTGCAACTAATTCCATCGTCTCTAATCATTGAAGTATCTATGGTGTCCGAACACTCGTCGACAACATCACATTCGGAGAAGAGGATCGCATAGCGGATGAAGGACATAACCGAGCCTTGTACGTGACCGGTTTCATCAAAGACTCTGAATTCAAGAAAGCTCTCGTCGATACATGTGCTTCTACAAATATTATCACTATGAAGACTCTCAAGGCGGCCAAGTTCCCATAGAGTAAGATTGTTCGTCATCCCATCTTGATAACAGGTTTTGAAGGAAGCCATATCCATACATATGGATATGCATACATAGATTTGAAGGTGGGGCCTATTCAGTCAAAGACCAAGTTTCACGTGATCGAACAAGAGCCTGACTATCACATGATACTCGGACGACCATGGCTTCATGATAATAAAGTGGTTCCTTCGACATACCATCAATGCATGAAGGCTCTGCTCAACAACAAAATCGTCCATATTGCGGCTTCATCATCTCCTTACGCCCCAGTCTATGATGCCGAATTCCTTGAGTCTCAAAAGGACATCCCTGAACCTCCAAACAAGATTTACAGCACTCCGCTCCCAAGTTGGAAGTCCATTGAGGAAGTCGCGATCCTTAGGTGTTAAGTCGATTAAGTCATCTGCTACACCAATTAAGCGCCGCAAGGATCAAGTCTCAACTCCGGGATCTAATTTCATAAACAGTCATGATGCGGAGGGGAGAATCATTTACCGCCGACGCAAAGATTAGCAATTAATAGGGGAGAACGATAAAAAGTCTCCCCGCCTCGAAGAATCATGTTAGAGCGAACCATCACTCGAAGAAGATGTTCAAGATGCTCCACGAAAATTGCAAGACGACACCGACTCCACTACTGATGATCTCAAAACAATCAACATTGGGACAGAAGATGATCCAAGGCCAATCCTAATTAGCTCAGTGACATCACTAGAAAAAACGGAGACGGGCCGATAAACCTCTGTTGAAAGGGTATCAAGATGTATTCGCCTGGACGTACGAAGAAATGCCTGGTCTAGACGACAAATTGGTTACTCATCATCTGCACATCACTCCCGGCTCCAAAGCTGTCAAACAACCGCCTAGAAAATTCAGACACGAAGTCGAGGAGTAAATCAAAGTCGAGATCCAGAAACTACTAGCAGCATGATTCATCAAGCCTATTCAACATCCAACGTGGCTAGCAAATGTTATTCCTGTCAAGAAGAAGAATGGTCAAATCAGATGCTGCGTCGATTTCTGGAATTTGAATAAATGTTGTCCGAAAGATGATTTTCCCTTACCCAACATTGATATGCTCGTCGATGCAACTAGTGGTCACGGTATGTTCTCTTTCATGGATGGTTACAGTGGATACAAACAGATCAAGATGTACGAGCATGATGCCAACAAGACTGCATTTCGTACTCCTATTGGGAATTTCCAATATACAGTGATGCCCTTTGGATTAAAGAATGCAGGTGCCACTTATCAACGAGCTATGACTTCCATATTCCACGACATGATGCATAAGAAAGTGGAAGACTATGTTGATGATGTGGTGGTGAGACAAGTTTTGAAAGATGCAGAGAATACAAATTAAAGATGAATCCTCTTAAGTGTGATTTTGGTGTTTCCTCCGGAAAGTTTCTAGGATTCCTGGTCACGGCAGAAGGAATCAAAGTCGATCCAGAAAAGACGAAAGCTATTACTACCATGCCTCCTCCACGTACTGTGAAGGAACTATAGAGTTTTATGGGAAAGGTAAATTATATTCGACGCTTCATTCCTGGATTAGCTCAACTCATCGCTTCATTTACCCCTCTACTGAAGAAAGGAACAAGTTTTACATGGACAACCGTTCAACAAGAAGCATTCCAGAAAATACAGCAGATACTATTATCACCTGCTGTCATGAAATCTCCGGTGCAAGGACGACCACTGATACTTTACATAGCTTCCAGTGATGTCGCTATCGGAGCACTCCTTTCTCAAGAAGACGACGAATGCGTCGAACGACCGATCTACTACTTGGTAGTACAATGAGAGACGCTCAACTCCGATACCCAAAGGCTGAAAGAGCATGCCTGGCATTAGTGCATGCAATTCAGAAATTCAGGCATTATTTACTATCCAACAATGTCATACTCGTTTCCAAAGAAGACCCTATAAAGTTCCTACTATCAAAGCCAGACTTGATAGGGAGACCAGCAAAGTGGCTACTTCAGATGTCAGAGTTTGACATAGCTTGTATGATAGGTGTTGTAAAACACCTAATTTTATATCTAGTATTTATGCTTTCTTTGCTTTTTTTCTCTTGTAAAATATGTATCTTATGTTTACTTTTGAGTGTTTAGGTACTTTGGAGTCATTTGGAGCAAAAGAAGGAGAAATCGTCAACTTGGGGCGTAGAACGCAAAAAGGTCAATTTGCAGGCGAATGATCCATGGAGCCGGTTTAGGTCGCAAGAATGAGTGATGAATGAACTGTCAGTTTTCTGAGACTGACAAGCCAAATAGTAATTGGATAGCCTTTATCCGGGTTCTGGGTGCCTATAGCTCTTTTGGCTATTACCTAGCCCTCAATTTCAGATGTTCTAAATTATTTCTCGATCTGTTTTACTTCTCAAATTCAGAGAAGAAGAAAATAGCCATGGCGGCTTCATTGTTCAATAAAGCAGAGAGAATAGAATTCAGGGAGAAATTGAGAAGAGATGGTTATGATTTTGATTGGGAAGCTTAGGTAAAGATTTGAATCTAGAAGAATAGGCTGATGCTGCAGTGATGGAAGATGTTTGATGAGCAGATTTAGGGCTCGACTGAATCGAAGTTGCTGTTGTTGAGATTGAATTCTCAAGCTACAAAATCAGTACATCACAGATGGCATGAAGATGGGTTACACTTTATTTGGGTGCGGATTGATTTGAAGGAGAGATTAGGGTTTGAATCTGCAAAGGGGTTTGAACAAGAAACTGCAGGATAATGAATTGAAGCAGCATCTAAGATTGGTGGTTGTATGGGTTTGAAATGATTCAGATGGTGATGTTTTGAGCTGAGATTGTGATTCTGGTGGTGCTTTGCGGTGGAAGGAACTGAGTTGCAGTTGCAGCTCAGATGGAGATTCTATTAGGGAACTGAGACCGCAGAAATGGAGTACATACTGTTGCTACTCTTGGTGATTACGGGTGGCCCGAGTTGCGGTTCAGTCTTTGGATGGCTGATGGCGATGAAGCTGGTGTTGTGACAAGGATGGATGCAATGGGCTGTTGGTGTTGAAATGGTGGTGGTCCTTGTTGAAGTCAGAGTAGAAGATGATTTGAAAGTGGTTTGAGTTGAGAATTAGAAGATGGGTCTGCTGGTGTTGTTGTTTACAAGGTCAAGAAGCTGGAGTGATTTTGGCTGATTGAGTGATGGAATTGGTGAAGGCTCGAGCAGCTGCAGGTATGCTTGCCAGGGAAATGGTTATAGAGACTGACAACAAGCAGCTAAAACTGGTGCCATGTTGTATAATGGCATTGCAGGCGCATGAATGGCTGGAATGAAGGAGTGAAGGCTTTGCAGGTGTGCAAGATAGGATGAGGTTAAACTAGTTGTGCATGAGCTGAAGGAGTTTGAACTGGTGATCTGATGCTGCTATAGAGAATGGTCTGGGCTGATGAAGTGATGCTTAGATGAATGTTAGGTTTACAGGATGGTGGCGCTGATGCTGAGCTCTGGAGCTGTTCAATTGGAGCTGTTGTCGGTATGGAAGACTGGGAATGGAACGTTTGAGTTGCAGCTACTGTTGGGTTTGATTTCCAGGTTAGAATGCAGCTGCAATGTGAATGGGGAATATAGATGAATGAAGGTGAATTGAATTTGGAATGGAATAACTGCAGGAATGGAAGGTGGAGACTCATGTCTTTGTGTTGCATAAGGAGATGAAAATGGTGAGATGGAGCAAGAATGTGAGCTGGAGCTTGGAGTTGAGCGAGAGATCGAAAGCCATGTTCTTTGCAGTTGTGATTGAAGGGTGGCCCGAAACTTGCAAGGAAGTGCGAAAAATGAGCTTGTGGCGATCGACAGCCAAGTGAAGCTGGAGTTGCGGCTGCGGTTGGAGACTTCGGATGCGGAGTGCGGTGCGGGGATGTCGATTGTTGAGGGTCGGTGAGCTTGAAGAACCACAAGAGAGAGTTGCGGTTGTGAATGTCTCTTTATGCCAAGGAAGAAGTGGGTCTGGAATGCAAGTAACTGAATGATGCAGGCAGCTGAGATTACAGAGTTGGAGTTGTGTGTTTGTACTCGATTGCAGTTTACGGAGATTATGGAGCTAGAAGCTTGTGTTGTGGTGTTAATGATGCTGAGAATTGGAGTTTGATATTGATGAGCTGCATTGTTGGTGTCTAGTAATTGAACCGACTGGTGTTGTGGTTGTGTTGATTTGTGTGATTGAGTCTGGTGGCTCAGATGGGAGTTGTGGTTTTGCAGGGCCATCATGGCTGGAAGCACAAGGATTGTGCATCACAAGATTTGGCCTGTGCAATGGCCTGAGCCAAGACAAATCAGCTCAATCAGCCGAGTCAGTGACTGACTCACACTCTGACTCGGTGACCGAGTTGACTCGTTGACCGGGTGGACTTTGCCGGTAACCTGAGATATATTTGCCGGCCGATTTCCGGCCATAATACCAGTTTTCCGGCGACCATTTTTGGGGCATATTTTCTAGATGGGTTTCTATCACTTATGGGCTTGGTGGATTTTCATCTAATGGACTTTGAAGACTAGACCTAATTTTGGAAACAAGAGAGCTATTTAAAGAAAAGACTTCTACAACTTTGTGTATCACGTATTATTCTTGGAACTTGGAGAGAGCCGCTTTTGTTTACGCTTCTAGGGTTTGCTTTTGTTCATCTTCTTCTATTCAATTAATATTTTTATGACGAACTCCATATCTATGAGTAACTAAACAATTATTATTGGTTATGGGATAAAGTGGATTTCACAACATGTTATATGATTCAATGAATTAGTTTTGTCTCAATATTTTATTGTTTATGATTCATTATTAATATTGTCATATGATTTGATTGTTTGTTTGGTTGAGTCCTAATCAATCCGATTTACTTTCATCTCTATTGCTAGATTAGGGTTTTCAATACGAAATAGTTGTTTATCCACGATTCTAAGTAGCATAGTGTGGTTATTACTTGTAGTGATACATCTTTATAATTGCATATGAATCATAACCTTGGTTAAATTGAATTAGTGCTTTTACGTTTGATTGCCTTGATTAGTCTTATTCCATAGAACTTATTGCTTTTAGGGAGTTAAATCTAATTGTGCTTTTACACTTTAGGTTGCTTTCTAGGAAGAATTCACATATGCATCTTTTAATGTGGTTGTGATGAAATCAGGGAATTAGCGGGATATACTTGCGATCAAGGTATCCTAGGACTTTTAGTAAATGAGAGATTAAATTACCAATTCTAATCATTGATGAAAATACATGTTTGTGAATGATACTATCCCGTGACCAATATCTTCTCCTTATTGATTATTCAAATTATTTACTTTGCTTTCAATTACTTTTATTGCTTAGATAAAACAAAAATCCCCCTTGGTTACTTTAGAAACTGAAAATTTATAACAACAATTGCCTCTCTGTGGATACGAACTCTTTCTTATCACGTACTTCATTTATATTTAGTAGAGTGAGAAATTGAAATTATTTTTGCTCGGCTGACAACCGGTCAAATTTTGGCGCCGCTGCCGGGGAGGCATACGGCTTGTTATTAAGTTTTTAGTTTCTTTTTATAATTTCTGCTTTTATCTTTGCTTTTCGGTTCTTGTCTTGTTTCTCACTTGTGTGCGAGAATTGTTTTCAGGTACCTAATCCCTGGCTTCTAAAGATTGGAACTATCCAAGGTGCGGGATATCTACTCGAAGAGACACAATACTCCAACCAAGTCAAGACACAATAGAAACTCAAGAGTTAGAAGTGGAAAAAGAGTTACAAATAGAAGGAGAACAAGAGGTTCCATTCGTAGACGAACCACAAGTTGAAGAAGAAGAAAAAATGGGTGATGCAAATCGTTCACTCAAGGAGTTAGCTTCTCATAGGCATGATACACAACATGGGTGTATTCAAACAAACTCTACTTTTGAGATCAAGCCGGGGTTGCTTAGATAATTACCAAAGTTCCATGGCATGGTGAATGAAGACCCAAACAAGCATCTTATGGACTTCCACACCATTGTCACGGCCATGCTTCCAGCGGATGTTGAGGCGGATGGTGCAATGTTAAAAGTTTTCCGTTTCTCTTTGATGGATAGTGCTAAGGATTGGTTGTACTATTTACCTCCCAGAAGTGTCACGACATGGAATGGGCTGAAGAAACTCTTTGTAGAGAGATATTTTCCTGCATCAAAGGCTACTCAAATTCGCAAAGAGATTTGTGGGATGAAGCAAAACATGGGAGAATCCTTATATAAATGTTGGGAACGATACAAGAGATTGGTGGCAAGCTGCCCTTACTACCAATTCAGTGACGCTATGATCATCCAATACTTCTATAAAGGACTCCAATCAAGTGATAGGAATCTTCTTGACGCTGCGGGTGGTGGTGCATTAGTGAGTAAGACGGTGGCACAAGCTAGAGAGTTGATTGAAAACATGGCAGCGAACTCCCAACAATTCTTGAGTCGTGGTTCGGATGTGCTTCTAAGAAGAGTGAATGAAGTGAGAGAGGTCGAGGAATTTCGTCAACAAATGGGTAACATGTCAGCAATGATGCAACAAGTTGCAGCCGCGGTTATACCAAGTTCCTCTCAAACTTATGAGGACGAGCAAGCTAATGCGGTCTTTCCAAATCAACAAAGACGGTATGATCCCTACTCTAACACTTACAATCCGGGATGGAGAGATCACCCCAATTTTAGCTATGCCAACAAGCAAGGTGCAGTTCAACAACCTACCTTCAACTTTCCGAGTGGATTTCAACCTCAACAACAACAATTCCAGCCGAGACAACAATTTCAGCAACCACAAGCACAACAATCAATGCAAAATCAAGGTTCCGATATTGATGCAAAGCTTCAAACAATGATGCAAGGCATTTCCACCATGTTTAAAGAAAGTCAGCAGGAAAATAAGAGTGCTATCAAGGAGTTGCAAACACAAATGGGCTCCATGGCTATTGAGTTGAACCAATTGAAGGCACAAAATAGTGGGAAACTCCCTTCTCAACCTATTAACCCAAAAGAGGGTGTCAATGCTATTACGTTGAGAAGTGGTACACAACTTGTGCAACCCGAATTTACTGATTCGGGCAAGGTGGAAACACCAAAGGAACTGTTTTGGAGGAGAAGAATGAGGATTCTCCCCAAACTTATGAGGTAACTATTCCTAACTCTAAAATCCGGTTTCTACTTATGTTCCTCCTTTACCTTTTCCTCACAGATTTGCAAGTTCTAAGAAGGCGGAACTAGAAAAGGAGATTTTAGACGTTCTAAAGAAGATCCATGTGAACATACCACTCATTGATGCTATTAAGCAAGTTCCAAAGTATGCAAAGGTGTTGAAGGACTTGTGTACCAATAAGCAAAGGCTCAAAGGTAATGAAGTTCTTAGTGTGGGGGAGAATGCTTCGACAATCTTACAACACAAACTCCCACTTAAGTGCAAGGATCCCGGTAGTTTTGACATTCCCGTCATAATTGGTAACACAACATTTAACAAAGCTATGTTGGATTTAGGTGCATCCGTTAATGTTATGCCTGCATCAATGTATAATTCACTTGATCTTGGTCCTCTTAAAAAGGCTGAAATTGTATTGCAATTAGCCGATCGCTCTAATGTCTACCCAATGGGTATTGTTGAGGATGTTCTTGTGCAGGTTAATCAACTTGTATTTCCAGCTGACTTTTGTGTGTTAGAGATGAATGAAGGGTCACCGGACTCGTCTCTTCCATTGTTACTTGGGCGTCCCTTCATGAAAACGGCGAAAACCATAATTGATGTGGACAAGGGAATGTTGACCATGGAGTTTGATGGAGAAACAATACGTTTCAACATTTTCGAGACGATGAGATATCCTAGTGATATCCACTCTTGTTTCTCCATTGATGTTATGGATACATTGGCACAACAAATGTTTGAATTAAATGGTGATGATGCTTTGGAAACCGTGTTAACTACATCCATGGATAATGGTGTAGAGTGTGGTAATGAAGTCAAGGAAGCCCTTGGTGATCTTAATTCACTACAAGGATGCCCGGAAACTCATAATATCTCTTTTATTTCTTTACCATGCAGTGATGAGAAGCTTGTACCTTCAATTGTTAAATCTCTAAAGTTAGAATTGAAACCTCTTCCCAATCACCTAAAGTACTTGTACTTGGGTGATAATGAAGAGTTACCGGTGATTGTTTCTAATGAGCTTAGTGATTTACAAGAGCAAAAACTTCTAAGGGTGCTAAGGAAGTACAAGACGGCCATAGGATGGACAATCGCCGATATCAAGGGTATAAGCCCTGCCGTTTGTATGCACAAGATTCGTTCGGAGGACGATGCAAAGCCTACAAGGGAAGCGCAACGTCATTTGAATCCTCCCATGATGGAAGTTGTGAAAAAGGAGATACTCAAGCTTTTGGAAGTGAGTGTTATCTACCCCATATCCGATAGCAAGTGGGTGAGCCCGGTACAAGTAGTACCAAAGAAATCAGGTGTGACGGTAGTGGAGAATGATAAAAATGAACTTGTCCCAACTCGTGTGCAAACCGGTTGGAGGGTTTGTATTGGTTACAGGAAATTAAATGCCACTACTAGAAAAGATCACTTTCCTTTACCTTTTATTGATCAAATGCTTGAACGTTTAGCTGGACACTCTTACTATTGCTTCCTTGATGGCTATTCAGGTTATAATCAAATTGTGATAGCGCCGGAGGACCAAGAGAAAACTACTTTCACTTGTCCTTTCGGTACTTTTGCTTATAGAAGGATGCCTTTTGGCTTATGCAATGCTCCAGCTACTTTTCAAAGGTGTATGGTAAGTATCTTTTCAGAATATGTTGAAAACATAATCGAAGTGTTCATGGACGACTTTAGTGTCTTTGGTGATTCATTTGACCTTTGCTTAAACAATTTGTCTCTAATACTTGAACGATGTGTTGAAACAAACCTTGTGCTGAATTGGGAGAAGTGTCATTTCATGGTAACTCATGGCATAGTTTTAGGCCATATAATATCTTCTAAAGGCTTGGAAGTTGATAAATCGAAGATATACCTTATTCGTGCTTTAACCCCTCCCACTACGGTGAGGGAGATACGCTCTTTTCTTGGTCATGCAGGTTTCTATCGAAGATTCATCAAGGACTTTTCCAAGATAGCATCACCACTTTGTAACTTATTGCAAAAAGATGTGGTTTTTAACTTTGATGAAAAATGTATGGTGGCATTCAATCGTTTGAAAGAACTTTTGATTTCATCCCCTATCATTAAACCACCGGATTGGAGCAAGCCTTTTGAGCTCATGTGTGATGCAAGTGACTATGCGGTTGGTGCGGTGCTTGGGCAACGTGTGGGGAAGATTCCTCATGCTATTTATTATGCTTCTAGAACGTTAAATGAGGCCCAACAAAACTACACAACCACTGAAAATGAATTGTTAGCCATTGTTTTTGCTTTAGAAAAGTTTTGCTCTTATCTAATTGGTACAAAAGTTGTTGTCTTTTCTGATCATGCAGCACTTAAGTACTTGCTTACAAAGAAAGAGGCGAAACCGAGGCTCATACGATGGATATTACTCTTGCAAGAGTTTGATATTGAAATCAAGGACAGTAAAGGGATTGAGAACACCGTTGCGGATCACTTGAGCTGTCTTGCTGTGGACAAGGAAGCTATCCCATTGCGTGAAAGTTTCCCGGATGAGCAACTATTTTCAATTTCCTTTGGAGAACCATGGTATGCCGATATTGTGAATTACTTAGTTTCTAAACAAATCCCAAAGAACTTGTCTCGTGCTGAGAGGGACAAACTTAAGAAGTTGGGGAACCAATACATATGGGATGATCCATACTTGTGGAAACATGGTAGTGACCAAGTAATACGAAGGTGCGTTCCCGAATCTGAATTTAATTCTATCTTGTCTTTTTGTCACTCTTATGCTTGCGGAGGACATTTTGGGAGTAAGAGAACCGCTCACAAGGTACTTGAAAGCGGTTTCTATTGGCCAACTTTGTTTAAGGATGCACATATATTTTGTACAACTTGTGATAGGTGCCAAAGAACAGGCAATCTAGGTTCCCAAAATCAAATGCCACAAACTTTTATTCAATTTATTGAAGTTTTTGATGTATGGGGTATTGATTTATGGGGCCTTTAAATCAACTCCCATGGGAATTTTTATATATTACTTGCGGTTGATTATGTCTCGAAATGGGTGGAAGCTAAGGCCACCCCAACTAATGATTCTAAAGTGGTTTCAGATTTTGTGCAAGCTAATATTTTTGCAAGGTTTGGAATTCCAAGAGCCATAATTAGCGATGGGGTTTCTCACTTCAAAAACAGGATTTTACAAAGCTTGTTGACGAAGTACAATGTGTCGCACAAGATTGCAACACCTTATCATCCCCAAACAAATGGACAAGCCGAGGTGTCTAATCGAGAGGTGAAATCCATACTAGAGAAGACGGTGAATCCAACAAGGAAAGATTGGAGCATGCGACTTAATGATGCTTTGTGGGAATATAGAACCGCATACAAGACACCTATCGGGATGTCTCCCTTTAGGCTTGTGTATGGTAAACCTTGTCATTTACCCGTTGAAATTGAGCATAAGGCGTTTTGGGCTATTAAGCAATGCAATATGGAGATGGATGGGGCTGGAAAGCAAAGAAAGTTACAACTCCAAGAGCTAGAGGAGCTTCACAATGATGCATTTGAAAGCTCACGCATTTATAAGGAAAGGACGAAAGCATTTCATGATAACATGATTTCTAGAAAACAATTTTGCATTGGGCAGAAAGTGCTTTTGTTTAATTCTCGCTTGCATTTATTTTCAGGTAAATTAAGGTCACGATGGATCGGACCTTTCATTGTTACTAATGTGTTTTCTCATGGTGCAGTGGAAATTCGTAGTATAGCTACAGGGAAAGAACTTAAAGTTAATGGGCACCGGTTGAAACCATATTATGAGAATTTCACTTCGAAGTGGTGGAAGGAGTTAACTTTGTGGATGTGCTCCCTCTGGAGGAGTCATAGAAAGCAAGGAGATAGTCGGGCTGACGACTTTAAACCAAGCGCTAAATGGGAGGCAACCCATCGGATGAGTATTTCTTGTCTTGTTTTTAGTTTTTTCTTGTCTTGTTTTTATTTTTTTCTGATTTCTTGTCACATATCATGTTAGAATTTCCCATCTTGACTTACTTTGGACGATTCAATTTACATTGAGGACAATATAAAGTTTAAGTGTGGGGGAGTGGTTAAGCATTTGCGTTGTAAATTTTTGAAAATTTTCAACTTTTGTGTAAATTAGTGAATAAAAAACTCCAACTTGTAGTTAGTTTAGAGTCACATAGTATACATGTCGCTAAGATTACATCGAGATTCTCATAAGAGTGACTGAACTTAGAGATGACAGAGAACATGATCGGGTTTCTTACTAAATGAGAGTTAAAGTTGGATTTAACCATGCCGTGGCAAATAAGGTGCAGACTGAATTGGTATTAGAGTAGTGATCCCCTATAGTGGAGACTACCCATGTTACATAATGTGAGGCACCGACCTTCAATTCTTTGTACTGTCTAAATATGTGCTTTTAGAGTGTGTGTCACCGTACGTAAATTCCGGGTAGAATGGTGAGCTACCCAACCTCCCACCAATAGAAGCACTATTTTGATCTCTTGAGTGCTATTTATCAACCATGATGGTGACATCGAATTGCTAACTTACATACCACTTGTAATCTTGTTCGCGATTAGCACCATCCACCTTATCTCTCTCTACACCAACAGGTCCATAGAAACACCATCATCATCAACAAGAGGAGCATCACAAATTTGAAGGAAAGTTGAACACGTTCAAGGTTTACAAGCAACGGTACAGAATTGAGCAGATTTCAGATTCAAGTATAGCAACAAAACAAGGAGCAGAATTTTTATGAGTTGAAGACTATTGTACAAGAGTGAAGATTATCAAGAATGAGAGTTCGAGAAGTTTATGATATCAAGACATACAAGTTGTGAAGAATCAAGCGGTAAAGCACTTACACCATGGCCTTGTACTTACATTTTTATTTTATTTGTATTTTACTTTCTCTGATTTCTCAAAAAAAAAAAAAAAAAAAATTATATTAAAAACAAAAAAAGACAAGAGAAAATTTCTTTAGGTTCATTACTAGTTTTATTGTTTAATTTCGTTTTTATTTTGTATTTGTTTTATTTTTCTTGTCTTATAAAAAAATAAAAATGAAAAAAAAAGAAGAAAAAGAAAAAAGAATATTGAAAAAAAAAAGACAAAAAAAAATTCATTGTATCATATTTTGGGATTGTATAGTTCGTTTTTAGTTTTGTATTCGTTCAATAAAGCCAATGGAAAAAGGAATATCTACAATGAAGTTTCAAGTAATAAGGAAATAGAGGAAAGAGTTACATTGTTAAGATTCTACGAAGTTCAAGAGTTATCATCAAGAGTTGAAGACCGAAGACGAAGATGAAGACACCGATTGAAGACCGAAGACGTTTCTATGGATGCTGTGAGAGTGGTGCTAGCTGCACGTCGAGCAGGATAACGAGGTAAGTAAGCATATTCCCACCTTCGTTAAGTGGTTGATTTCCTTTCTTAGAGATCGTCGGAAAAATGGGTTTTCAAAATGAATAAAAGATGTGGGTTTTAAAATACTTAGGAGGGTTTTACCTTCCTACCATTCAACGTGTCGCAGGATTCTCTCTTCATTCCTACCTGGACACATGTGTGACCCATAAAAAGCTGTTTATTGAGAGCAATATCATAAAACCCTTTCTTGTGAGGCAGAGTCGAGACTTTTGATCACTCCGGACCCGAATTTCTTTCGAGAAGGGATGGTTATTTCTCTCTCAACTTTTAAGGATGAGATTGTGTTCATTTATGTGTCTAACTTCTTATGACTAGTGTGCAGAATTTCTATGTCTTCTTAGCGCGTTGGATGCTATCATTTCGGAGAACTAGTAAGTTGGAAAAGTAGGTTTTGTGGGTATATCTCTAGTAAACCCTCACGAGACTATAACTCGTCCACTAGGGACACCTAGGGGTTCAAAGGCTTGTTATTTATGCTAAGAGTAACCATAGCCTCGAAGACACGGAGTTGTATGTATGTTTTATAATTGTTTTGTTTGATTTGCTCGAGGACTAGCAAAGTCTAAGTGTGGGGGAATCTGATAGGTGTTGTAAAACACCTAATTTTATATCTAGTATTTATGCTTTCTTTGCTTTTTTCTCTTGTAAAATATGTATCTTATGTTTACTTTTTAGTGTTTAGGTACTTTGGAGTCATTTGGAGCAAAAGAAGGATAAATCGTCAACTTGGGGCGTAGAACGCAAAAAGGTCAATTCGCAGGCGAATGATCCATGGAGCCGGCTTAGGTTGCAAGAATGAGTGATGAATGAACTATCAGTTTTCTGAGACTGACAAGCCAAATAGTAATTGGATAGCCTTTATCCGGGTTCTGGGTTCCTATAGCTCGTTTGGCTATTACCTAGCCCTGAATTTCAGATGTTCTAAATTATTTCTCGATCTGTTTTACTTCTCAAATTCAGAGAAGAAGAAAATAGCCATGACGGCTTCATTGTTCAATAAAGCAGAGAGAATAGAATTCAGGGAGAAATTGAGAAGAGATGGTTATGATTTTGATTGGGAAGCTTAGGTAAAGATTTGAATCTAGAAGAATAGGCTGATGCTGCAGTGATGGAAGATGTTTGATGAGCAGATTTAGGGCTCGACTGAATCGAAGTTGCTGTTATTGAGATTGAATTCTCAAGCTACAAAATCAGTACATCACAGATGGTATGAAGATGGGTTACACTTTATTTGGGTGCGGATTGATTTGAAGGAGAGATTAGGGTTTGAATCTGCAAAGGGGTTTGAACAAGAAACTGCAGGATAATTAATGAATTGAAGCAGCATCTGAGATTGGTGGTTGTATGGGTTTGAAATGATTCAGATGGTGATGTTTTGAGCTGAGATTGTGATTCTGGTGGTGCTTTGCAGTGGAAGGAACTGAGTTGCAGTTGCAGCTCAGATGGAGATTCTGTTAGGGAACTGAGACCGCAGAAATGGAGTACATATTGTTGCTACTGGTGATTCTGGGTGACTGAGTTGCAGTTCAAGTGCTGGCTGGCCTAATGGTAGTGAAGCTGGTGCTGTGACAAGGATGGATGCAATGGGTTGTTGGTGTTGAAATGGTGGTGGTCTCTGCTGAAGTCAGAGTAGAAGATGATTTGAAAGTGGTTTGAGTTGAGAATTAGAAGATGGGTCTGCTGGTGTTGTTGTTTACAAGGTCAAGAAGCTGGAGTGATTTTGGCTGATTGAGTGATGGAATTGGTGAAGGCTCGAGCAGCTGCAGGTATGCTTGCCAGGGAAATGGTTATAGAGACTGACAACAAGCAGCTTAAACTGGTGCCATGTTGTATAATGGCATTGCAGGCGCATGAATGGCTCGAATGAAGGAGTGAAGGCTTTGCAGGTGTGCAAGACAGGATGAGGTTGAACTAGTTGTGCATGAGCTGAAGGAGTTTGAACTGATGATCTGATGCTGCTATAGAGAATGGTCTGGGCTGATGAAGTGATGCTTAGATGAATGTTAGGTTTACTGACATGGTGGCGGCTGATCTTTGAGCTCTTTGGAGCTGTTTATTTTAATTGGAGCCGTTGTTGGTATGGAAGACTGGGAATGGAACGTTTGAGTTGCGACTCTTTGTTGGGTTTGATTTCCAGGTTAGAATGCAGCTGCAATGTGAATGGGGAATATGGATGAATGAAGGTGAATTGAATTTAGAATGGCGAAGCTGCGAGGAATGGAAGGTGGAGACTCATGTGTTGTGTTGCATAAGGAGATGAAAATGGTGAGATGGAGCAAACAATGTGAGTTGTAGCTTGGAGTTGAGCGAGAGATCGAAAGCCATGTTGTTGCGGGCGTGATTGAAGGGGTGAATGAAACTTGCAGGGAAGTGCAGAAAATGAGCTTGTGGCAGTCAGCCAAGTGAAGCTGGAGTTGTAGCTGCGGTTGGAGACTCAGATGCAGGTGCAGTGCAGGGATGTCGATTGTTGAGGGTCAGCTGAGCTTGAAGAACCACAAGAGAGAGTTGCAGTTGTGAGTTGTGCTGCTGCCAAGGAAGAAGTGGGTCTGGAATGCAAGTAACTGAATGATGCAGGCAGATGAGATTACAGGGTTGGAGTTGTGTGTTTGTACTCGGTTGCAGTTTACGGAGATTATGGAGCTAGAAGCTTGTGTTGTGGTGTTAATGATGCTGAGAATTGGCTGGAGTTTGATGTTGATGAGCTGCATTGTTGGTATCTAGTAATTGAACCGACTGGTGTTGTGGTTGTGTTGCTTTGTGTGATTGAGTCTGGTGGCTCAGATGGGAGTTGTGGTTTTGCAGGGCCATCATGGCTGGAAGCACAAGGATTGTGCATCACAAGATTTGGCATGTGGATTGGCCTGAGCCAAGACAAATCAGCTCAATCAGTAGAGTCGATGGCTCGACTCACACTCTGACTCGGTGCTTGACCGAGTTCACTCAGTTGACCTGACCGAGTTGACTCGTTGACCGGTGACCGGGTGGACTTTGCCGGTCACCTGAGATATATTTGCCGTCCGATTTCCGGCCATAATACCAGTTTTCCGGCGACCGTTTTTGGGGCATATTTTCTACATGGGTTTCTCTCACTTATGGGCTTGGTGGATTTTCATCTAATGGACTTTGAAGACTAGACCTAATTTTGGAAACAAGTGAGCTATTTAAAGAAAAGACTTCTACAACTTTGTGTATCACGTATTATTCTTGGAACTTGGAGAGAGCCGCTTTTGTTTACGCTTCTAGGGTTTGCTTTTGTTCATCTTCTTCTATTCAATTAATATTTTTATGATGAACTCCATATCTATGAGTAACTAAACAATTATTATTGGTTATGGGATAAAGTGGATTTCACAACATGTTATATGATTCAATGAATTAGTTTTGTCTCAATATTTTATTGTTTATGATTCATTATTAATATTGTCATATGATTTGATTGTTTGTTTGGTTGAGTCCTAATCAATCGATTTACTTTCATCTCTATTGCTAGATTAGGGTTTTCAATACGAAATAGTTGTTTATCCTCGATTCTAAGTAGCATAGTGTGGTTATTACTTGTAGTGATACATCTTTATAATTGCATATGAATCATAACCTTGGTTAAATTGAATTAGTGCTTTTACGTTTGATTGCCTTGATTAGTCTTATTCCATAGAACTTATTGCTTTTAGGGAGTTAAATCTAATTGTGCTTTTACACTTTAGGTTGCTTTCTAGGAAGAATTCACATATGCATCTTTTAATGTGGTTGTGATGAAATCAGGGAATTAGCGGGATATACTTGCGATCAAGGTATCCTAGGACTTTTAGTAAATGAGAGATTAAATTACCAATTCTAATCATTGATGAAAATACATGTTTGTGAATGATACTATCCCGTGACCAATATCTTATCCTTATTGATTATTCATATTATTTACTTTGCTTTCAATTACTTTTATTGCTTAGATAAAACAAAAATCCCCCTTGGTTACTTTAGAAACCTCGAAAATTTATAACAACAATTGCCTCTTTGTGGATACGAACTATTTCTTATCACGTACTTCATTTGTATTTAGTAGAGTGAGAAAGTGAAATTATTTTTGCTCGGCTGACAACCGGTCATTGTATACCGCCTAGAGCAATCAAAGGTCAAGCAGTTACATTCTTACTCGCTGCTTTTCCTGGGGAAGATGCAATAATATTACATGAAGATGTACCTGGTGAATTTCCAGATATCTTAGTTATCAAGGAAGAAACATGGCTTCTATACTTTGATGGATCCGCCACCCATAGAAATGACACCGGAGGAGCGGGCGTAGTGCAAGTATCTCCATCCATCATGAAGTTTTCTCACATTCGTTCAAGTTGGATTTTCATTGCACCAACAATTCAAAGAATATGAAGCTTTCTTACTAGGATTGTCCCTGGCCAAGAAAGCAGGAGCAACGCACCTTGAGATAAGAGGATATTCAAAGCTACTGGTCAATCAAATGAATGGAACATACTCTCTCAAAGAAATCACGCTTGCTCCATTCATAACTGAAGCTCAGCGGCTATTAACTCATTTCGCTGATGCAACCATTATCCATACTGGACGAACTAACAATAGGCATGCCGACTTCCTAGAAACTCTCGCTTCTAAGCTGCAATTCGAAGGGGCAGAGAAAACAATCATGGTACAGAGGCGTACTGTGTCATCTACCTGGCTTGCTCAAGTCGAAGACATTCAAGCTAATGATTGGCGAGCACCTATTATTCATGAATTGAATAGTTCTCTTTACGAAGGGGAAAGTCGGCCTAAAGGAATTGAAAAATTATTTCTTACTTCATGGAGCGTTATACTATCGAAATCTGATGGGTCCTTATCATGATGCCTTGGAAATGACGAAGCGGACGAACAACTCAAACGCATACATGAAGAGGTTTGCGGACAGACGTTGGTGGTGACACTTTACAGAAAACTTCAAAGGATGGGATATTATTGGCCTTCCATGGAGGCTCAATCGAGAATCTTGCAAAAATCTTTTCCCAATTGTCAGACGCCTCCTCACCACTTAGAAGCCTTGACAGTTCATCACACTGGGGACTGGAGAGAACCTTACATCAAGTACCTCCGGGACAATGAATTGCCGTTGGAAAGAAAGAAAAGCAAATCAAACTCATTCAGAGATCTAAAAGATTTGCCTTTCTTGACGGAATCTTATACCGCAAAAGCTTCGGTGGGAACTTACTGAGATGCTTATCTGAGCATGAAATCCCAACAATCTTGAAAGAGATGCACGATGGAGAACATCAAGGAAAAAGGAAATTATTTCTCCAAATTCATGAGAAATACTTCTTTGGCGACCATGGAAGATGATGCACCAAGCACGTTCGTTGAGGTGTCACCAATGCCAAATTCATGGTAATCTCATCCACACTCCTTGTCTTCCTCTCGAATTATGTGTCCATGACATTTCTATAGTCAGGACCTGGATATCATCGGGAAAATCAATCCAAGTATCTTGAAAACATGAATACATCATCACCGCAATCGAGTATTTCACCAAATGGGTTGAAGCTATCCCTCTTAGAAGCACTCTGAGTCACAATTGCAGCCCTTCATCAAAGAATACATAATATGTAGATTCGGTGTTCCTAAACATATTGTCACTGATAATGGAACTCCTTTTGCCAACAAGCACGTGACAGAATTGCTCGAGGAATACGGCATTAAACAAGTTTTCTCCACTCCATACTATCCCCAAGGAAACGTACAAGCAGAGAGCACCAACAAAAATTTTGATACGAATTCTCAGTCGAACAATTCATGATAATCCGCGAACGTGGCATGAACAATTGCCTATGGCTTTATGGGCTTATCGAACCGCACCAAGAAGCTCGATCAGGACTTCACCATTCTCTCTCGTTCATGGAGCCGACGCCATACTCCCAGCAGAAATAAAAATTCATTCAGCAAGGATTGCGAATAGCCGAAGTGGAGTACAATGAGACGAAGCCGAAGTATCCAACTCAAGAATTGCTGAACTGGACATGCTTGAGTCAAGGAGAGCTAAGGTAGAAAAATATGTAGAAGCATACAAACAAAGGATCTCCAGAGCCTACAAAAAAATGGTAAGACCTCGAACATTTCAAGTAGGAGATTTGGTATTAAAGATCTGCAAACACATTCAAAGAAGATTTGTCTCATCTCCCAAGTTCTCTTTGAAATGGGAAGGACCATATGTAGTCATCAAAGCAGTATCCAGTGGATATTACAAGATCTTAGCTATTAACGGGGGAGTGGAAGGAAATATCATCAACGACAAATGGCTCAAGGCATATTACGCCTGATTTGTAGAAGACCATCACCCTTTCATCATTTTAAGCATTTCTCAAAATGTAATTTACATTCCTCCAAAGAGTATGCAAAATACTCCTTTGTTCATTAAACATTTCATAAATGAACAAAAATTTTCTTTCATACCATGGTCAATTACTCTACCTAAAGAAAAAACCTAAACCTATTCAAAAACAATAATCATAAATGCTCACTCAGAGAAAACCATCCATCAAAGAGTAATTCTTATAAACACCCATGTCAAGCTTCTTTTGAAAGTTTAAAGTCTTCACTTTCAACTCCTGAACAGCGTTTTCAACTCTTGCCGACTCCAAAGCAAGTGCCTTCTCCTCTTCTAAGAAAGCAGTTGTGGTAAAAATTGCATCAGCAGCAGCTGCCGCTCTATGAATTTTGATCATCTCAAGCCGACGACGAAGCCAGCCTATGTTGAACCATAAAGTTTCACAATTCGAGATCATTTCATCCCACCTGTGCAGTTCATGGTTCTTGACATCTCGCAGATTCATCTCGTTCATCTCTTCAATGATCGGTAACAATCCGGCGACCGTGGTCAGAAGGGTTGGGAGAAAACCTCTCCATATTTCCGTCGTAGCAATGTGCCCATACCGTTTCCAAATTTTGGTATACAAAGGTACATGGCATTTTGGGATGACGAATCCACCGACCATACCATTATTTGGGGAAGTATTAGTCATGGGAACTTCAAAGGGGAGCCCAGCTGTTGGATACTTGTGAGCTCTAACCCTAGCCTCCACGGAATCGGTAGAGTCTTCATCAACATGGTTGCTGCTATCGTCAACCACGACCACGGACTTCCCATTCCTCCTTTTTCTAGCATCGACAACAACATGCACATCAATTTGCGATAAAGAAGTTTTCAATTTCAGATAAGGATTGGATAAACCGTCAAATGAAGCTTCAATCAAGAAATCATGAAATGACTCACATATGTACCCGACTTTCGATGAGCTTCTACCTATACCGAGCGAGGGCTCGGCGGTCCGCTTGGGTCTCGAACTATGAGAAGAAGATGGATTCTTATGATTATCTGCGACAAACCATTTTCTCAGATCAATACCTTTGATCAAATGGAGATGAAGAAGATATACAACTTCTTGAGATGGATGCTTCTACTTCATGCTTCGATTGAGGTTCGTTTCGAGAAGATATGCTCAACTTTGACATGGCGACGAGAGGTACAATCGCGATCAAAATTTCCTCTGATGAGTACGCAGAAAAGAGAAGTGATCGACTGTTTATATAAGAAGCCCTAGGCATTACAAGTCGAGATATGGATGCCTATCTCAACGGGCGGATGAATTTGTTACGATTACTGAGTCACGACGAATGAGAGAAACGTAACAATACTGGGGACTGACAGTTCAGAGGAGGTCAATATTGCGACTTTGAATTGGTCGTATGACATGCCACGTGTTTTGCTGGGGCAATTCTTGTGGTTGCACTCTGTCGATAGCTAGACATTGGTCCATAACAGGAGATAGGAGATATGAAGGAAACTCGGAAAATGATATGACAAATGATTATGGTTCAAAATAATCTCTAAAGAAACGTCTCTACAGCCAAATTCCTCAAATAACCAGAACGTGTCTACTTCAACAAAAAATAAATGACTATGAAAGATTCATGGTCAGAACTAATTGTCAGACTCATCGGAGTCATCAAATTCGTCAGAATTATCCGATTCGTCATCATCTTCCTTCTCGGAATCCTCGTCGGAATCACACTATCAGGGCCATTGATGAAGTTTGGATGGATATTAGGCTCATTCGAGTCCGAGTCATCTTCAGCTTCAAGTTTAGCTTCAACTTGCTTCTCAATCTCTCTGAGCTCTCTGGTACGCCGGTCTGGTTTAATCTTTCGATCCCGTGGCACCCACACGGGTTCATCTTCCGTTATCGAGAATCGAGGGTACACCATCAGCTTCGAGATCGAAGTTTCTCCTCGCCTTCGATATTCTCGCGCCGACCCGGTCCTTTCTTCGTCGATGATCATCCATCCTGTCATCTTCGGCTTTTCTCTTCATGAGCTCAACATAAGTAACTCTACGGTCATCAAGAGGTGCACTAGGCTTCGTTCCCTCAATACGATTCATCTTAGCTTGTGGTTTGGTTGTGGAAGCTTTGGAATCCTCTTCAGAAGAGCTGGACGAATAACTATAATCATAATCGCTGCTGCTGGAGGTCACCATTTTCTAGAAGCAGAAGCACAGAATTATGGATATGCTGATAATAAATCCACTGAAAAAATGGTAACCCTAAACTCTTACCTTTTACAATTCCACTAACAGTAGTGATGGTAATGCAAAGGTTAACACTTCAAAACTCATTCGTTTCCTTGAAACCTACAAAAAACGAGCAAAACTTAGATTTTCATAAAATCATGAACATTCCTACTATGTGAACATTCACCATAGGATTATGAAAACTAAAACATTATTTTATCATAAATAATTGTTTACTTCTAATGATTACACAAAATTCAAGTCTTGATTTTTAATATATATTCATATATATAAATGATAAAAATGTGAATTATTCACATAAATAAAAAAAAAAACTTTTTCCTTCGCATCATCGTCTCTCTTTAAAACAAGGGTTTATTTCGATTTTGTGAAAAGTTCACATCTTTTAAGGTAAAGTTTTGGTCTTCATGAAAACTCATAAACAAAATTTTATCACTGGAGACAAGTCTATATGTATAAATAGAAAAAAATCCCTCCCAAGTCAGGGATTATTGCTAGTTTCTTAAACTAACGATCAAACGAACATGCGTTTTCAAAAAACAAGGGGTTTTCTACAAAACTCACACTCATATATGCACATATATATAATTTTAGCATGATCAAGACATGAACAACTCATGAAACTCATCAACTTCTGAAAAAAAAATAAAAAAAAATCCGCTTATCGTCGGTCGTACACGCCGGAATATGGCCGGACGGTGATCGGACGACGGCGACAGTCGGTGGTGCTCCGACGAAATTTTTTCCTTCTCCTGCTGCTGACATGAGTAAGATGAAGAAGTGATGAAGGTGGTGGCCGGTTGTTGTAGGTGAAATAAAAAAAAAAGAGATTCATTCCTTTTATATATCAAATTTTATTTCCAAAACCTAAGTTCACAAGGATTTCCTTTTCGGGCCCGGCCCATGAATCCTAAACCGACCAAGGTTCCATCATCAAATCAGCGGTTCAACACCAATTTATGCTCATAAGAAGATGCTCTATCGTGCCACTCGGGATCTGGGATCTTCGTTCAAGCCGTGGATCACTCGCGTAATCAAAAATCCTAGTAACATCTTATCTTACGACTAAGTTCAATTACTTGTTTCGTTCGTATGTTGGAAAATCACCATTTAGTGCTGAATGAGGAACATGATTGTCCCTCACTAAGCAAAGGACTTAATGTAGATGGCGGATTTTCGACAAAGGCTAAAATCGTAAACCCATAATTATATATATTCCCGATCCAGCAATCAGACGAGTATTGAGACTCATGTCTCTCGACGAAAGCATGAAAGCTCGTGCCACAAGCATTTCTGACTGAGACTACTATCTCTCAGAGAATATGCGGATGTAAAGTCTCTCAGCTGAGGCACGACATATCTCGTAAATACTGAGCAAGTTCATTAATTATTTTTATATAGGATCGAAAGATTGGATGGCTCCTAAACAGCTTACCTGAGCAATAACGTCTTCAGGATGTAACAATATTTTCCCTGACTATATAAAAGAAATATGACGCTTCAACAAGCTCATATCATTCGACTCATGAACAATTAATGCTCCTAGACGATCGTACTAGTATAGAGCCATCAATTAATTATTCCTAAATCACTAGATTCATTCACTGAATCCATGAAAGATATTGTACATTCTTCATAATATTTCGTTACTTCAATTCATGGTCCTTCCCAGCAGAATTCCATGGGTTAGTAATAAATATCTAACACACGGGCATCTGAGCATTATCGAGTAAGCCCCGACTAAAATGGTGCAAGTGTATTCAATGCACTAACGAGCACCTGAATGCACGAATGATTATTTCAAAATACGACGAGACGATGAACCTATGCAAAATAAGAAAGAAAATAATAAATAATAAAATATTAGCCAAGGCGCTGGGGACTGGACCCACCGGCCGGCCGGTCGTGCCGTGACCAGTCCCACGCCCAGTTTTATATTTTATCATATTTTTGTTATTTTCCTTAATCTTATGAAGATCCTTTCATTTGAACAAATATCCTTTGTTTTAAAGGAACTCCTCAGTTTCATGGTGTTTCCTTCGCATCAAGGAAATAATATAAAATTGGGAAAAATGTCGTGGGACCATGTTTATTAGCCAACCGCCTATGCCTTGATCCTGGCCGGTCCCAAACCTCGTGATTCTTCATTATTTTATTATTATTTCCCTAATCTCATGAAAACTCCTTAATCTCATGGTATTTCCATAAAACCATGAAAAAATAATAAAAAAATTAGGGGAATTCGTGGGACTGGGCCCATCCGGCCGGTCATGCCCTAGCCGGTCCCACACGCCCCTTATTTTATTATTATTATTTTTTTATGTTTCCTTGATCCCATTGAATTCCTTGATTTCATGGTATTTCTTTCAAATTATGAAAATTCCTTCAAATCATGGAAATAATACATAAAATTATATAAAATTAAGGAAAACTCACGGGACCGGGCCCTAGCCGGCCGACCATGCCCAAGCCGGTCCCACACCCTTATTTTATTATTATTATTTCATGGAAACTCTTTCACTTCAAGGAAACTCCTTGATTTCAACAAAATTCCTTAGTTTCAACAAACTCCTTGATTTCATGATATTTCCAAAAAATCATGAAAAATAATATAAAAATAGGAAAAGAACCATGGGACCGTGGTCGTTGTCCGGCCATGCCTTAGCCTTAGCCGGTCCCACACTTCATGATTCCGTCATTTTATAATTATTTTCCTTCATTTCATGAAGTTTCCTCAGTTTCAGCAAAAATCCCTGAATTCTTCATATTTTCCCAAATGATTGCTCAAACGCACATCAGAAAATATCAAAATTCTAAGGACTGAGACACGAACGCTTTGGTGACGCGGGCATACTACCTTGACCGACCGAGGTTAGCTCTTTGGCTTACAAGAGGCCGATCCCATGTATTTTCATTATTTGACATAATCTGTTCATATTAGGTTCAAACTCTTCCAACAATTTGGAATTTTCATAGAATGATCGTCAGTCGATCGCATGACCACCCAGGTCCGGTTTCATGACCCCTTGGTCGGTCCCTCATCTCTTCATAATTAATTAGGTTTTATCACCTAAGGCTCAGACGAGCATTATTTTAATAATAAATAATTAAAAAAACATTTAATCATCCTTTCATCAACAAATCAACGAGTCTTCAAGAGACCTTGGTATTTGCTCACTTGAGCATCTGGGAGCTACATGGTCGACCCATGATCCCATGTAGCCGATCCCTCCTTCACTCCATGTTTAATTTTCAATAAACCATCAATTGGTAAATCGAGTTAGGGTTTCTGAGTCCAGGGTTCATAATTCCAGATTCGAACGCTAATAATTTTACGACGATCTCATGATCAGCCTTTTATTAATTATGCTCGGTTCAATTACCAGTGTTTTAAATTAATATTTTATCTTGGTCACGCTACCAATAATTTATAAAATGAGCAACATTTGCTCAGATGAGCAATATTTGCTCAAATCAAGGAATATTGGTTCAATTTTCAATATTCAACAATCCATCGAATGAGCAATATTTGCTCACCTTAACTCTCAACATTCACGTGAGAATCATACCTCTGTCTCAACAGACACGTTCAATTCATGAGTCTCAGAAAATTTGCAAATCACGTTCGACTCAAAAATGCAAGGACTCATCGTCCCATGAAGTCATGAAGTCAGCAACTGACTAACTAATCACGAGACATCAATCGTGTCACATGGGGGATATTAACTATGGTTTTGGTCTGGCGGTCTACGACACGTGTGTTCGTACACACGACGAGAATGTGAGCAAGTCGTGCAATCAGTTGAAGGAGTTAACAAAGTAGTGGATGAAAAATCGACCAAGTCTCCGCACGTTGAGAAACTAGTTTTAACACGATTTCCACTTCTCCACTCTTTGATTCCATCAACTGTCACACTTCATGGGATCATGGTGTTTACAATTCTAGCAATATAAATAAGTCTCTGAATCATGATTGAAAACAGGATAATCTCACGTCAAACAGACAACACGAGATTAACAACTCAACATTTGAGCAATTACTCTCAACAGAGCAAATTCAATCATTCAGAACTTATCTTATTTTCAGAATACACAACACACCTACAATCTTCGATCACCATTGATCTCACACATTTCTCAGCTTCCCTCTTACAGATCGACCCATCCTCTCTTGTGACCGAATTTACTCTGGAATGGCCATTGTCTTGGTTTAGGCCGGAGTACTACAGATTGATCTCTAAAATTCAAAGCACTCCCTTCTTGCAGTGCATCTGTGTGCGGTTTGACAGTTCGCTCGGTTCAAGGAGTTTCCTCCGCACGGTCGTCTCCTCAATTCCTTAAAAACCAGCAACTCGTTTTTACCCATCTACAACGACCATCCAACTTCGCCAGCCGAATTGAGTGGCTTAGATTTAATTTTAGGTGACCCAAGGGATGTCAACATGCTCGCTGGCAACCCACCTTTGTACATGGTTGATAGACCTACTCAAACCCAAGAGCAACGCCTCGAATCGCTCGCTCAAAAGGGAGTTGGTCGATCGGCCTCCAAACCTAAAAATCGCGTCAACAACATTAAACAACTGCTGGAAATCGATCACGACCATCCAACTTCGCCAGCTTAGTCAGACGGTGTAGGTTTATTCTCAGAAAATTAACAAAGTAGCGTTATGACCGTCGACCATCGCTCCTCCACAGGAAGTGATCGACCAGGTGGTAGTTCGCCCATAAGGCACTCGAACGATCACCCAAAATGGTCGATCGCGCTACCCTTTTAAGACGCTTATCCGCGACTTATTTAATCAGGCTCTAAAACAATGATGCTTTATACACATCGATTAAATTGAGCTGCTTAAAAGCGATGCTTCACATGCATCAAATACATACAATATTTCATGTCGGCCTCATAGACAACTTAGTTGTTTCACCTAATAGCGCAATATGCTATTCTCCGCGGCAAGTCCCACGACTTGACACACTTATTCGAGACATCAAACATGTCACAAACCGGGGGATGCTTACTGGGGTATTGGTCTGGCGGTTTACAGTATGCGGCGTGCAACACGTCCATTATGAGAACGTGTCAGGAAAAACGGACGGTTATCAGTAGTGAGAGTAGTGGGAGAACATGTGATCAGTCATCCCTCATAACGGAAACACGATGATCACTACCTTCCGCACAAAACCCACTTCTCCACTACTTCACTTCCTCCACTTCCTAAGAGAAATCAGGGTGTGCTCAATGACTTGCATAAATAGATTTTCAATCTATTTCAAAAGAGACAGAACACAAGTGTTATCAACACAAGTAGCTAGAAACCATTTTCTGATACGCAAGTCATAAACAGCCACACCTTCGTAATTCAATACTCTGATCTCAAACACCTTCTCCGCTTCCCTCCCTAAGATCAACCCTTCTCCTTCACCTTGTGACCGAATTAAATCTGGAACGACCATTTCTTGGTTTAGGCCAGAGTCTTACTGATTGATTTCTTGAACCTAAAAGCATTCACGTGCAGTGCATTTGTTTAGGGTTTGAATTTGTTTCTCATCAACATACCCCAAATTACCAAAAACAGCAGAACCAGTTTTTACCCCAAAACACCTGTGCAATATCTCGAACCCTATTGGTCGAGACCGGACCTAGGTAAGCTAGGAAATTAATCCTCCATGGACTAATAGGAGCAAAATCCTACCAAAGGAAGAAAACAAGAAGTAAAAGCAACAGCAAGAGGAGGCGCAACCACGCCACTTGGCCGGCCAGTTCACCCTAACAGGCGCCACCCGTGGCTGGACGGCCACGCCCCATAAGATTGCTTGTTGGCCCTTTTTCCCATCGACCAATCAGACCACTTTAAATGCGCCACACACGATTTTAAATAAGGTTGGAAGTTGGTTGGTCGACGCGCCTAATTCCTTAAGGAATCTAACATAGGCCGCCCATGTCAGTTTTAAAACGATCACGGCCGTACGTTTTGGCCACTCGATTTATCAAGCTTAGTCGCTCCCTAACGCGACCAGGCAAGCATCACCATACACACCGGCGGGCCCACTAATGCCTTGGCTGATCGAATCCTTCCAACTCGCAAAGCAGAGCCACCAAACGCTCACCCAAAGTAGGTTGGCCACGCTAGTTATAAAACCCTAAATTATGTTAGCAGCACCATATTGCTGCCGCAAAACGATCTTGGACGCCCAACTTCGCCAGCCGAATTGACCGGCCTAGATTCAATCTCAATCAATGGACAAGGTGCGGATACGCTCACCATTGGATTGACTATAGTGTTGGCCGGACGAACAACTCCCAACACGGCACCAACACCAAAAAACGTTGTCCCAAAATAGGTTGGCCACATGGCTTCTTAAAACCTAAATTAAATCAACGACAGCCATTAACTGTCGCAAATCATCTCGCCACCCAACTTCGCCGGATGAATCGCCGGCCTAACTCCTATTTTAGGTAGCCAACAAGATGTGTCCATGATCAACGGCCACACCCCTTCTATAATCCATAATCGACTAAGCCACAGCCTCCCCATATGGCTCCCAAACGATTGTCCAAAAGGGGATGGTCGCACTTCTTACATGAATTTTAAGGCAGCCATTAACTGCTGCAAATTATCTCGGTCGTCCAACTTCGCCAGACGAATTGACCGGCCTAGATTAAGTCTTAGGCGACCAATAGGATGTCATCATATTCGCCAGCCATCACTCTCCTATAGGGACCGACCGACCAACCTTTGGCATGTATAAATAGCTCCCAGCAGCTTCCTGAAAATGGCCGGTCATGCTCTTTTTAAGACATTAGTTTCCGCGACCAACCAAGACAGGCTCAAATACGACGATGTTTCACATGCATCAATTATTTTGAGCTGCTTGCTTAAAAGCGATGCTCTACATGCATCGAATACATACGATATTCTATGAGTATCGGCTTCATAAATAACTTAGTTATTTTGACCCAATAGCGCCACATACTATTCTTTGCTGCATGTCTCATGACTTGGCTCGTCACACATGACTACCCGCCACTTAGTTTGCACATGATTGGTCAGAATAATTAGGCAAGACCAACTCAACAACTTGCTATATATTTTCTATGAAATACTCGAGACATCAAACGTATCACAAACTGGGGATGTTCATCGGGGTATTGGTCTCGGTTTTACGTCTTTCGTGCAATGCGCCCATTACGAAAAGTGTCAGGAAAGGGCGGACGGTTAACATCAGTAAGAGAGTAGTGGGTATAAGGCTGACCAGTCTTCCATCATAATGGAAACATGATGGTCACCACCTTTTACATAACCCCACTTCTCCACTACTTAACTGTCTCCACTTCCTACGATATAAGGGTGCGCTCAATCATGACTTGTATAAATAGGTTTTCAACATATTTCGACAACACCAGAAGTGTTATTAACACCAGTATCCAAAAAAACACCAAGAACTGATAGCTTACATTCCGCAAACCAGTTCCATATTCTGATACAAGTCATAAAACAGCCACACCTTCAAAATTCAACATTTTTGATCTCAACACCTTCTTCGCTTCCCTCCCTAAGATCAACCCTTCTCCTTCACTTTGTGACCGAAGCAAGTCTGGAACGGCCATTTCTTGGTTTAGGCCAGAATTGTACAGATTGATCTCTCAAATCTAAAGTACTCCCATGCAGTGCATTTGTTTAGGTTTTAGATTTGTTTCTCGGCGGCACACCCAATTTTACCATTTCCAGGAGAATCAGTTTTTACCCCAAAACACCTGTAATATTTCAAAAGATCACTTGTTTCATTAAAACAGTTGTGGGGTGTATGAAGCAATCCACTGTTAATAGAATTATTAACAAAAAAATTATTCTTTGTAAAATTACAAAGGTTCCAAAATCGCATCCTAATCAGCGATACATTGACAGTCTTAGATCTGAAAATGTACACATATATTTGGGTAACTAATCCAAAATATATTTAAGATCCAAGATTTTTCAAGAATAATCACTACATCATATCCTGCATTTTCCAACATATCAGTTTCGGAGGTGTGCAACGGATATTGGCGTTGCACAAGTGAGCAACGTCAATATACGTTGCACACCCGAAAATACGTTGGTCAAAATAAATAATATTGGTTTGTTAAATAAAATTAATGGAGCAACCTTTTTTAAAACGTATAAAAACGTTGGGCATCGTTGGTAATTATGTAATATCGGACATTTTCATGGGCTTTTAGTAGTCTTTTTTATTTAATCTCAATTTCTTTTTTTATTATTATTTTTCTTTTTTAGAAAAATCATAAAATTGGTTCCCCAAATATTTCCCTCTCAAAATTTCACCAAAATCATCCTCCCTCCCAACTTGAATCAACAAAAAATTTCCCCCTAAATTTTTCCCTCTATTTTTTCACCAAAATCATCCTCCCTCTCATTTTTTTCACCAAACTTTAATTTTCTCTCAAATTTTTCAGACACTAGAAATTTTATTACTCTCTCTCTTATTTCACCAAATTAGTATTACTCTCATTTTCCCTCTCTCTTGTTTTTTCTATCTTTCAGAGAACGGAAACCCTCACCAAAACCCTCGAGACGAAATTCTCGTTTTCTCTCAGATTCACAATCAAATCCAAAATCTCTTGAGCTTTACTAACAAATCAAAACCTGAGTTTCAGTAATCAAAATCTGGAAATCTCGATCTATTCTCTAGAACCCTAAAAAATTCCCAAACCTAGAATCCAAAATCAATTTTGTTCATGAAATCCGAAATCAATCAATTCATCTGATAGTTGATTATCATCAGGTATACCATTATTTACTAGTACTGTTGTTTAATTTTGATTTTTTTGGTTATCTTCTGATCTATTTCTTGACCTAACTCTGTGAAGTTGAGTCCTATTGCATGTATAGATTTACATGTAATTTTAAAGCATGGGTGTATTTAGATTTCATTTTAATGTGTTTATTGAAGTTGTTTTGGTGTTTTAAAGTTAGGGTTTTAGTTTGATGTTTTGAAGTTAGGGATTTTATTCTTCATATTTTTTTTTTATGTAGAATTTCAAGGCATGGGTGTGTTTTGCTCATGTCTTAGTCAACACATTTAGTTTTATTATTATGGTGTCATAGAATGTTTATGCTGATTTGTGAGCTATTTTTAGGGTTAAATTGTTTTTTTAGTTATCAATCTCTTGTTGCTTGATTTTAAAATGTCACTTGTTTGATTTGTTATTTTAGGGATGTAGTCCAATTACGTTAGTCGAAGTTGATCACCTGGGGTCATTTAAAAAATGGAGCACTAGACTCTTGACATTATCCTTGGTGGAGAGCCTATTTAAATTACTTCTGTATTTTGTTTATGTTATATTTTTCCATTAATTATGGCGACTTAATTTGCAGTGATAAGATTACCACTCAATGGGATTTAGCCTATGATTTCTCAGAACTTTTTGTCGGTGTGCATTATAGTTTCTAGGATGGTGTAAATTCATGTGTAGTCATTTTTATGTATGCTTAGCTACCGGGCATATTTGAACTATATGGTATTAGTTTGGAGACTTATTTCGTCGCCTAAATGCCACCGTATATAGATACACATGGATCTATTTAGACTTTTACTTATATTATGGTTTTGTAGCCTTGAATAGAATTGTGCTCAATTTTAAACTCCACACAGTAGTTGGAGGCTTAAGCCTTGAATCTTGTTACACATTAAGCTTAATTAACATATTTTTGAATACGCAAATGTTGGTACTGCTGTAAATGTATAGTGCTAGCCTTTGTGGGTCTCATTTAATATCACTGCCACATTTTCCCTAAGCTATCCTCTTAATTTGATAGAATTGCGTAATGGGATGTTGCAATCTTTTGTTAAATGCTATTTGATTTATTTTATCTCATAGTTTTATGGTTCAGAGATCCAAGATGGGAAGGATTTCATGTATGAACTGTTCCTGGTCATTTTTTGATGCTTCATATAATATGGAGTTGCTCTTTTCTTTTCTTTTTCAGGTAACGGGTTTCCTTGCACCATATTGGTACCAGTTCTTGACATTGATTTTCTATCATTCTTACTGGTAAGGGTTCTCTACTTTTCACTGTTTTTCTATATATCGGGATGATGTTTCAAGTCTGATGTGGTGATTGCAGTTCAGTTACTTGTGGAGTATTGAAAAGTTGTTGTTCAATTCCATGCTAACCGGCCGGTGTTCCTATCTGATTTGTTTTTGAAAGGTATGCATTTGAATCTATAGCAACAATAAACTAACTAAGTATGAAGGAGAGTGTTTGTGGGTGAAAAACGTTTCTGCTGATTTTGGTAATTTCGGGTGTGGGTGAGAAACGAATCTAAACCCTAAACAATGCACTGCACGGGAGTACTTTTGATTCGAGAGATCAATCTTTACAATCCTGGCCTAAACCAAGAAATGGCCGTTCCAGGCTTGCTTCGGTCACAAAGTGAAGGAGAAGGGTTGGTCTTAGGGAGGGAAGTGAAGAGAGTGTTGAGACCAGAATCGTTGATTCTGAAGGTGTGGTTTGTTTTATGACTTGTATCGGAAGTAGAACTAGTTAGCAGATTGGAAAGCTACCAGGTGATTTCTAGATACTGTATTGTTGCCGACCAAAACTTGTTGTTTGGTGAAAATAGGTGAAGCCTATTTATATAAGTCATATTGAAACGTACCCTGGTCTCGTAGGAAGTGGAAACGATTGAGTGGTGGAAGAATAGAGTAACGTGTAACCGTCGGACGTTATGTCCATGATGAGGGAAGTGAATTCGTGTAACCGTCAGTCATTACGCTTCCATGATGAAGGAAATGAATTGTTTACACTGTTACTTTTTACCACCACTAATTGTCCTACTCCATGACACTTTCTTGTAATGGGCGCATTGCACGCCGCACGCCATAAACCGCTGCACCAATACCCCCGATGAGTATCCCCCAGTTTGTGACATGTTTGATGTCTCGAGTGTTTTCGTGGAAAACGTGTAGCAGGTTGCTATGTATGGCAAGTCAAAGTCAAGATACTTTGCCATAGGAAAATAACATGTGATGCTATTAGGCTTGCCTTGGTCGTCCGCCTAAAACTTGCCACAAGTCCGTCAGTTTGGTGGCGAACTTGAATCGCTGAGATTAAATCTCGTGAGGAAGGGTAGCCATTGATTATGGCCACATCTTTATTTTGTAACAAAGTGGCGCCAATAGCATAGTGGCGCCTGGCGTAGCCGTGGCGTAACGGGTTGCCTTGGACTTGCCGCAAGTCCGGCAGTTCAGTGGTGAACTTGGATGGTTGAGATTGCATCTCATGAAAAAGAGTGGCCATCGATTATGGCCGCATCTTGTTGTATAACGAAGTGGCGCCATTGGCATAGTAGCGCCTGGTGGAGCCATGGCATAACGGCATGCTAGTGGCATTGTGGCATGGCCACGCCTGTGGCGTTGTAGCATGTCCAAAGCTAAGGTTTGGCTTCGTGGCCAAAATTAGGGCTTGGCAGAGTGGCCAAGGCTAGGATTTGGCGTCGTGGTAAGAATTAGAGATTGGCGACGTGGCCAAGGCTAGGATTTGGCGTCGTGGTAAGAACTAGGGTTTAGCTTGGCCAAGGCTAGGTTTTGGCGCCGTGGTAAGAATTAGGGTTTGGCGACGTGGCCAAGGCTAAAGTGGCATGCAACCGTGGCAGAGTGGCATGTTGGCATGCCGATCAATATGTTGTTGTGGTAAGGCGCGTTTGGCTTGCCACTTAGTATGGTGGCGTGGCAGGGTGCGTTTGGCCTTTAATGTATGGTGGCAAGTTTGGAGCTACTTGATTGGCCGAGGAAAGGGGCCGGCCAAACATAACGCGCGGATACACTTCTGGTGAGAGTGTGGCAGCTTTAGAGCGACCTGATTGGTCGATGGGAAGTGTGGCCGGCGAGTATGGGCCCAGCCATAACTTATGTGCGCGTGGCTAATTTGAGGCGACACGATTGGTCGAGAGAAATAGGGACGGTTTAGGAAGGGGTGTGGCCAATGGCAGGTAGCGCCAGTTGGCCTAAGGCATGGCCACGCCTCCCTTTGCTGCTGCAGCTCCCCGTTTTCTGATTCTGGGCAAGTTTTTGCACCTGCTAATCCATGGCGGATTGATTACCTAGTTCGCCTAGGCTTAATTTCGACAAGCAAGGTCTGGTATACTGCGCGATGCGCAAAACCATAACTTCTGCAAGTTAGTCAGGGAAATTGATTGAACTATATGTGTTGACACAGAGTTCTTTTAAGTTCATTGCCAGAGAGCAGCATGCTTTTCTGATTGAATACCATATGCAAAGACCTTATCCTTGATATTTGGAAATTCGTGCTACTCTGCTACGAGCGAACACAAATCGTCATGCCATATCAAAATTAAGGGTTCAGATGGAGAACATAGCATAGAAGGCAATCAAAGGAACTTATATTAAGTGAATATAAGCGAGGCGCCAAATTTATAGAACATCTAGGATGGTTGCTACATTCGCCAATCCGGGATAAATTTCATGTAAGTATATTGAACGGCTCAATAAATATGTCGGTGGAGAGGTTAGCACTCACGGCACCATTTCCTTACATAGTGACATCACATCAGATGTAAGGTTTTACGATTTCAACCCTAAGCTAAAAACCACCATCAACAGAGAGGAAAGCTTTTTTGACGCATCTGAGAGTTTGGGCGATGTCATTGACAGCCCCGCCCAAACCCGTGGAAATAAGAGTCCTAAACCTCGCTAAACCTCCCATCTTTTATCGTGTTTACGCTTGCTTCCCCGATTACGAGCGTCGGGAAGAAACAACGGACTCCATAATCGAAGCTTTGGATAGTTTTTTCAAAGCTCGAGATAGTTATCTATGATTTGAACTCTCCACTCTATAATAATATTGACAAGCGGGTGATCACTCCATCCTTTTGTTTGAACTTATGCCACCACTTCAATATGATTATAACTGACTAGCATACCTCTTCTCGTGGTGGAGGTGACCTGCTACCTTGTCATTTTTTTGTTATAGACCAACAGTTCTTACGATTCTTGATTTCGTGGCTGCTTGTTAACATTTACAGTGATAGTTCGATGCTTCTAATGAGAAGTCTGCAGCTTCTACCCAGAGAGTTCTAGGGAGGATTTATCCCAAGTCCAAGAGTCTGTCATGAAAGGACTGCTCGGGAAAGGAAAATCTAGAGTTATCTTTTATTTGACATTGAATATGGCACGTGCGGAAATTTTATTGATGAATGAATATAGTCATGGTTCATACCTAGAAAAATCTTATATGGAATCTTGTGCATTTTCAAGATAGAACTTGTCACATAGAGTATTGTATCATTGTTACTAACCTTGTGAGTATTCAAAACCATGAGATACAATTCTATGATAATCGTGGGATTATGTAAGTCATCTAAGACATACATAAACTAAATTCCAATTCCTACAAATTTAGGAACAAGAGTATCATATACTTCATCGGTGTCTTCCACCACGAGTCTTTGAAGTAGTCAAATCCTACTATTACGTTAACTGAATCAACCATCAGATTCAATTCTTATAGGTTGGATCGCACCAAACACACATTTTTAGATCTTTTCGTGTTTGCCTGCTCTGATACCAATTGAAAAGACGAGGGTACCCAAATACACCACAATATTTAATTTATCCACCTATAAGTCCTCTTACTGAAAGTGATTGTCTATGGACAAAGTCAAGACAATATAACAAATCGGTGTTCACACTTTATGTGATTATCTATGGATACGAGATCGAGACAATACGACAACCAAAGTCTGATTACTTGATAATAGGTTCGGACTTAACCAAACTCTATAGGATCACTATCAAGTAAAGCGGAGTTAACGTTTGTGTATTTTACTTCTAATTAAAATAAACAATTATAATTGCGGAAATAGAAAAGTAGAAGACACAACAAGATTTTGTTAACGAGGAAACCACAAATGCGAAAAAACCCCAAGACCTAGTCCGAATGAATACTCTCAGAATTAAGCCGCTATACAAAATCTAAACCAAATTCGTATAGTTGAGACCAAGCAACTAACCCTAGTTCACTTAGTTTCCTCAGTATCCCTGCTCTTCCGACTTCGATGAGTGCACGCACTGAAACAATTCCTCTGGATCGTATTCCAAACAGTAAAGGAACAACAAATCTGTTTGGTAACAACTCTACTTATTCTTTCAAGATAAAGATATCTCAAGTCATATGCAAAGGCTCTTCCATTTAAGCTAATAAACTCCTTTGCCTATTTAGATCAATCTATCCAATAACTACAAAAGTAGTCAAGTTTAGATTCGCACTAAATCCAAATAAATCTCAAAGAGATATATTGTGAATGTCGATCTCACACAACTAATCAATCGAATAAATCCGATTCTAGTTGGATCCCAACCGATCAAGGTTTGTGCAACACAAAGATATGAGAAACCAATAAGAAATTTTCTTCGTCTTCAAATTTTCTTTAATCTTCAATTAAAACCTGCACAACAACACTTGAATCTCTTGTGATCAATCACTCATAGAACAGAGTCTGTTAACAATGGATTATCACAAGATGTCTTTAGATCTACAAACAGTTCTAAAGATCCCGTCGATACTTCGATCTAGTTTGAGTGAATCTTATATCAGAAGAGAAGATTCTCAAGAATAAACAAACTAGGGGAAATCAAAGTTTCAACAACCATTAGTCAATCAAATCAATCGAAAACCAATAACACTGCAATTATCTAGTTTCCCACCAACGGTACTCGTAGAGCTTCTTGATCCCACAGAAGTCTTTAAACGAGCGGTCGTAAGAGATTTCGCCTAATTAGGGTACTTTCTTCTCCGATTAGACGGCTCCACCAAAAAAAAACAAAAAGATGAAGTTTGCCTGAATCTTAGGATAGTTTTCTAGAAATGCAAACTTAAGTATTTATAGACCTAGGATGTTTGGACACCAAGGAATTTCCAAAACCGAAAGTATTCTCAATAGAAAATGCCCATTCGGTTTTCATAATTCCAGGAAATGCTTTCTCCAATTAGTAAATGCACATTACTAATTTTTATTCTCTAGAGATATGCATTTAATTGCTGGTAATTAAAGCATATAAAACTAAGAACCTTAATTAAAAGAATCTTAATTTATTTCGGTACAAGATCTCCTTGAATACTAAGGAATATTTTTGAACAATAAAAGATAAGAGTTATTGTACGTGTTCAAAGTATGTTGACATCTCTTCTTTGTAAATCCTCTTTCACATTTACAACCTTGGAATCGATTACACTACAAGTTTAGAATTGGTTCATATATATTCCAAGACAACTATGTGATTGATCAAATATAAAATCACATATATGGGTTCAATCGGTTATACCATAATATGAAAGCACTTGTAATCGGTCACACAAGTTACCAGGACCGGTTACATTAGTTACCATGATCGGTTACATTAATTACCAGGACCGATTACCATATACTCATCGTATTGCTTGTGATCGGTCATATCAGTCACTAGGATCGGTTACACCAATTACTAGGACCGGTTACACCAATTCCAAGGATCGATTACACAACTTTGTGTGATCAGTCACACCAATTACTAGGATCGGTCACACCAATTACAAATATCGATCATACCATCTCAGGTGATTACTTAGGATCGGTTACACTAATTAATCAAAACTAGTCATACCAATTCATAAGTCAGGCATTGTGATTAGTTGTACCAAGATACATAACAAAGTTACGATCGGTTCTACCATCTCACACATATTGGTAATCCTAAGATTTGAATTGAATAGCCGTACCAATAATCCTAGTGATTTCCCTTTCATAAAACAAGTTCATGAATGTACTTCCTTTAAACAAATGTAAAATATTATTTCCTAGGATGAAATCTTCACCTTACCCATTCACATAATCATAACAACATTCATAAGATTATGTCGATGTCATATCTACGAAGTTCAAAAGATAAGCGTTATACTTCGTATTCTAATTCCCTAATATTATGATCATGTGATCACGTCTCACTACTAGATTAATATATCCAATACACAGCTTCGCAGTTATGTTTTCAATATAGCACGATTTGAAAGATATGTTAGATATGAAATAGCTCAAGTCAATATTACTAACCTCAAGAGGAAGCATGATGTCGTCGTTGTAGCTCGTTACTTCTTCATGTTCTTCAGGTCTTCGAGTAAAACTTGTATGTCTCAACATTCCTAGACTTTCTAGACTAACCTAAACGAAGTTGTCTCTAGTACATAATAAAATGACTCTTAGATGAGTCTTGACTCACTAAAATATGACAACCAAACTTGACATACCAATGCTTGGTGGGTTCAACCGTCTTGTGCTCTAACAATGGTAACTCATATCATCTGGTTCAGTGATGCGATGAAAAAGATGATTGTTGCCATACTTAAGTTGCAATCCATTTCTTGGATGCTCATCCTTCCCATCAAGTTGTTTAACATATGCATACGCCAATTGCGAATTAGGAATTGCCAAGGAAAGTGTAGGATCAGAATATCGCGACATCAATACTTCGCGGGATCAATAAACAAAAGCGTTGCGAGGGCGTCGCAAAAGAGTAATATCAATGACGCAATGAATGACGACAGCCAAAACACGAGAAAGGTGTGAAGACCTAGCGAAATTTAGGAGAGCTGCGAGAATGAATACTTGTACACTTGCGATATTTCGCAAGTCATTCCCGAAAATAAAGGACAGCTTAGCTGTCATCCATTGTATACTACCCTATATAAAGAGTTGAGTGAACCAGTTGTAGAGAGATCTTTTTCGGAGTGTTATACAAGTCATTAGGAGAGAGAAAGTGTGTGGTGATTGTAATTTCTTTAGCTTTTTCTTATCTTATCTTGAAAACATCAAAGAATTAATCAATAAAATCATTGTTATTCATCTTAAAATGTCTTAGTTGTGTGGATTATTGTGAGGGGTGTAGTGTAGGATTTCCTGCAACTACATAATGGCGCTAGAAACAGGGATGAGAGTAAGGATCAACATCGTGATTTGAAGGAATTTGGAGTAGTAGGGAAGAAATTTCATATAATTTTCAACAGTTTACCAAAATCAAGAAATGGCTAGAAGGAGAAATGCATCTGAGCAACCAACAACTGTGAGGAGAAGTAGGAGACTTGCTGAGAAGAGAGAAATGAAATGGGAGAATCCTCAAGAAGAAACATAGGAAATGGTGAAGAAAATCAAATTCAATCACCAATTCAACCAGTAAAGGATATAATTGTGGATTATGATAGAGTAAGTGTGCATACTTGGAGATCAGACTCTGTGGACGAAGGGGAAAAAGAACAACAATTGGTAAACAATGGACAAGAGGGGAGAGACCGAGAAGGAAATGGAGAAATAATTCATGGGAATGAAGAGATCGCGGCATTAGAGGCGTTGAGGCAAACAATACATGAAGAGAGACGATTAGAGGCAGAGGAACGTGCAAACTTGACAAGACAGAATCATGAGCTTAGGATGAAAAACATGAGATTACAAAACAGAAGGTCGAGAAGCACTACAAGATCAAGCTCAAGATCAGTTAGAGAGGAAAGAATGAGAATTTTACCTACAGAAAATGCTGATGAAGAAAACCGAGAAGAAGCGCAAAATCGAGGCACGTAACATTGCGAGAGAAGAGAAATGATGGAAAATCGTTATATCCCACGTCCCGAGACTCTTCAAAATGAACAAATGGTGGAAACCTAGGAAATAGGCAACATCGGGAGCATAATCAACCAATGGATGAAGAAAATCAAGAAGAAGGAAGAAGAATATTGCATGGGAGAGAAACACGGAGGAAGCAAAAAGAAATTGAAGATGAAATTGAAAGACACTATGCCGAGCAAGCACGTCTAGCTCGCGAGAGAGAAAGATTGAGAGCAGAGATGGAAGAACAGGAGTTAGAAGAGGCAATTCGCCAGAATAATCATGATAATCGAGAAAGAAGGAGAGAACAAAATCGCAACAATGATAATATTAATGAAGAATATGAAAGAGCACAAAGGAGAGCTGATAGGCACCAAAGAAGAGAAATTGATAGATATAATGGTGTGCGAATTCGCGAAAGAAATGAAGGGAAGATCGCAGAGAAAATACGAGAAGAGAATGATAAACAAGAAAGTCAAAGTAGACATGAACGCAGCGAAGAGAAGCGGAACTAAAAATACCAATGGATTCAAATTCGATGTAAATGAACAAATTTTGAGAGAATTGGCGAGAAATGAGAGGAATGATGAACAATAAAAGGGGAGGAGGAAAGAGACAGTTAGATGAAGCAATAGAAGAAGTGCGAAAACTCCGTTCACACAAGAGATACAATTAAGAGGAATACCACCGAAGTGCAATTTACCGACATTAACCAGATTTTCGATGGAACAACTTGTGCGATACAAAGATATCAAAGCTCATATGAGATGTATGCTACAATGGGAGAATAATGATGCTATATTGTGCAAATATTTTGCATCAAGTCTGACAGGAGAAGCTTTGAAATGGTTTGAAGGGTTACCGAGGAATACAATAACATCTTTTAATCACTTGCAGGCTATATTTTTAGGGGCATATATAAGTAATAACTCCTCGCGACCAGGTATTGAAGATGTATTTGGGTTAAAACAAAGGGTTGGTGAAAGTTTGAAACATCTAACTGTAAGATGGAAGACAATGTGTAGCGAAATGGCTGGCCGAGTGGAGGAGAGATATCTTATCTTATCATTCATTAATGTTATGTTTGCGACAAATCTGCTATATATTCAAATTTTTAGAGTCAAAAATACAATCACAATGACTGAGTTGCGAGAGCTTCAGTAGGAGTATATTGCTCTAGAGGAAAAAGAAAATGAGATGGAATCATACCCTGTTGCGAATACAAGTTCAGGAGCTGCGAATGCAAGTTTTTACCCAAATTGATAAACACTGTGGCGAGTACCTCGCAAGGTCAACAAGGAGTGAGGATACCAGATGATGGTCAGCAAAAGTTGGTAGCTATGGGAAGTCGCGATCAAGAAGAATTTGAAAGAGAAAGAAATTTCTACAACCATGGCAGAAATAATAAAATTCAAAGGCTTGATCAACCGCAAGAAACCTATGGAGGTCAAAGGCATAATTCGCAAGAGACTTATGGAGGCCGAGGCAGAATTATCATAGAGAGGACAAATGGGTCATAGAGTCGTATGGGAAGAAATCAAAATGCCACCACTAAACGCTAGTGTGGAGAAGATATGGGAGGCTATAATCCCGATGGAAAACATACCCGCACCATGGAACATGGGGAATGAACCACCTCCAGTGATAGAAGTCATGAATTCTGTTCCTACCACCACTTTCATGGACAACAAACGAATGATTGCGGGAATATAAAAAGAATCATCCTCGAATGATAGATCAAGGGAAGCTAAACCAATTCTTAAAATGTGAAGAGAAGGCTCAACCATTACCAACACCTCCGAAAAAATCGCAGAGTAAATACGACAAAAAGGGAAAGAAACATTTGTAGTAGAAGTTGGAGCGAAGGCCAAAAACTTGTTCCGCAACTCTATCGTACATTCATACGAGAACGATTGAAGATTTTCATGATAGCATTCTCGATAGGGTTTTCGCAAGAGATGTTGACAATAGAGAAGTAATGAACATCGCGAAATCATCGCCACTGAAAGAATGTCAAGCGCAGATTATTTCTTTTACTCACTGAAGAAGTACTGAAGGTGGCGAGTTGCATGACAACCCATTAGTGGTAAGATTAGAAATTAATCCATAACCCGTTGATGATGAAAATGATGGTGCGAGAAAATTCATGGGCAATAAATCGAATCTTAATTGATACGAAGCTCAGAAACATCCTTTTTTATCACACCTACAAGACTATGGGGGCAAAGATGAAGATTTGATACCTTCAACGTATAAGATCTATGGTTTTAACGGTATCGCTAATAAACCTAAAGGAGAAGCTCGCATGCGAATACCATTGAATGGGTTATCAACTAAAATCTTGTTTTGCATAGTCGATGTGGAATCCCCCCCTTATAATGCATTAATTGGGCGACCCTGGTTACATGAGATCTTGGGTGTGGCATCAACTTACCATCGGTGCATCAAATTTCCACATCCCGGTGGTGTTGGAGTTATAAAAGGAGATTGGGCTGTGATCGGTTGTCACCCGGTCAAAAATAATTTCACTTTCTTGCTTCACTAAAATAAAGTAGTATGCAATAAGAAAGAGTTCGTATCCACGAGAGGCTTATGTTGTTATGCAAATTTTCGGTTTCTTAGTAACCAAGGGGGATGTTGATGTTTCAAAGCAATAAAAATAAATTGAAAGCAAAGTAATAATAAAATTTATCAATAAGGAGAAAGTATTAGTCACGGGATAGTTTCATTCACAAACTCGAATTATCAACAATGACTAGAATTGAAATTTTAATCTCTCATTTACTAAAAGTCCTAGGATACCTTGATCGCAAGAGTATCCCGCTAATTCCCGATTTCATCACAACCACATTAAAAGATGCATATGTGAATTCTTCCTAGAAAGCAACCTAAAGTGTAAAAGCACAATTAAGTTTAACTCCCTAAAAGCAATAAGTTTTCTGAATAAGACTAATCAAGGCAACCAAAATGTGTAAAAGCACTAATTCGATTTAACCCAAGTTACGATTCATATGTGACTAGTAGGATATATCACTACAAGCACTACCCACATTTATGCTACTCAAAATCAGGGATAGACAACGTTTTCGTATTGAAAACCCTAATATAGCTCTAGATATGAGAGTAGATCGATTGATTCCTGACTCAACCAAACAAACTATCAAATCATAAACATTATAAACCATGAATCATAATCAATAAATTACTGAGACAAAACTAATACATTGAATCAAATCTTATTTGTGAAATCCACTTATTATCCCATAACCAATAATAGGTATTTAGTTACTCATAGTATTTTTATTCATCATAATTATTATCAAAAATAAGATGAAGAACATGTAAAATAAAATGGAAGCAAACCCTAGTAGAATCGCTCTCCTCCAAAACTCCAGTAAAAAAATACGTGATACTCCCAAAAAGAATAGAAACTTTTCTTTTTATAGCCTTCCAACTTTCCATATTAGGTCTTCAAAGCCCACGGTCCAATAAGTAGAAGTCCACTAAAACTCATGTGTGTGAAGAACCCATGTGAGAATATGACTCAAAAATTGTTCGCCGGAAAACTGGGATTGTGGCCGGAAATCGGCCGGAGAATCGCCGGAAGTCTGCTCCGGTGACCGGCAAAGTCCGCCCGGTCACCGGTCAACGAGTCAAACGGTCAACCAAATTAACTCAGTCAACCGAGCCAACTCAGTCAAACTCAGCGAGTCAACTCGGAGTCAACTAAGCCAGTTGACATGAGTTAGCCCAGGCCAGAATTTTTCTTTTGCATTTCACGGCCAAGATAGCTGTAGTTTGTGCAATTCAGTCACAGCCAAGATGGTAGTCTTTGCGTCTGCAGCTTACGGCCAAGAGGGCTGTCTATGCTTCTGCAATCAACACATGTAGCCGCCATATTCCAGCTACAATTCCATCACCATCTAACTAAACCAGTTCAGCATAATCCATTTGTTCAAATCCTTGGCTGTAGCCATCGCCAGCCACAATATAGCACCAACATGTCAGGTTCAACACCACAAGACCTCAACCAATACACAGTTCAAGACATTTGTAACTCAGTTTGCATCATTGTGCCAATTCACTCCACTGCCAGCCTAAATCACCTGCAACTCCAATTGTTTCCCTGAATCACATTCTGGAACAGTAAACACAACTCAAATCCCTCTGCACTTCAGTCAGAACTGCACCAGCATAGTCACCACTTCATTGCAGCATCACCATCGAGCTTGCACCCTGTCCAACTTAGCCTTAATTCCTTCATCTGAACTTGCATCCATACCACCATAGTAAATCCCAGCTCAGGCCATGAACTGGAACAACTGCATTCTCAACTGCCACCTGACAGACCCATTGCAACTCCTTCTTTGTCTTCTCATCTACTTCTCTATCATCCTCCCCTGAGCTGTACCTGCAACTTTCTACCACCACAAACAACACAACCACCATTTCCATTTGTAACAAATCCATAGCAGCACTGAGGTGCTGCTACTTCCCTACAATGCAGACACTAGTTAGCACCTGCAACAACACATCTTAGCTCGCATCATCAGCTCGTCGCTGCCCATCTTTGCACTCTGCCAGATCTAGCATCACCAGCAACACCATTTTACCCTTCACTTCCATTCTGCCCAAGCTTTAAGCACCAGCAACATTACAGTGCCTAGTTCTTTCATGTCTTCAATAACCTGCAATCCCATCTCAGTCACGGCCAACACCGTCTGCCATTTCTCAACATCCACAACAAACCTGCAACCTTCTGAGCCATAACCACCTACTCATGTGCACAAATTCAAACCTATAGCTCTGCTGCAGTACAAGCTCACGCGGCTTCTTCACCGAGTCCCAACAACAGCTTGTTCTAATTCTTCACAAAGATCGTAACCCTTCTCAATTTCAGTTCAACTTCACATTGAGCCCAAACCTGTCCTAAACATACATCTAAGTCAATTAGCTCAATTGGCTCAGGCCAAACATTCAATTCTCTTGTCGCCAGCACCAACTATGTATTCTGCCGTGCCACTGCCTCATTTCATAGCTCTCCCCTGCAGTCAAATCCTTCCCTGTAGCTTAAACTCACAGTACATACTCCAATCTCACTAGCCCCAGCTTGCAAGCCATTGCCTGGATGCCTTGGCTTCACCACCTTCATCTCAGGCCACTCAGGACCACCACCTGCTCTACTCTGCCATTTCCCTCATTCCAGTTACTACCAGTTCCATTCCATCTTGGCAAAACTCTTCTTTTACAGACCCAAAATCACCACATTGAGCTGCCTGCATCTCAAACAACTCACTTCCATTACTTCTTCTCACTTGCCTTCAGACTCCCAAGCCAGCAACCCCTATTGCATTGCACCTGCTGCAATTGCTCAATTACAAACTCCATGGCAGCTATATCATCTCCATCATGACTTAATCCACAGCGCCAGCTCAATGCCACCAGACCCTGTTCCTCCTTGGCAGCTATGTCTGTTGCTTAACATCACCACCAACACCTCAAGACCTTTGCAGCATACTGCCTCACTCAACTCCACTTTATGTGAACCCAAACACCAATTCTATCTTTGCCGGCTCCACTTAACCTACTTCACCAAAGAAACTCCTTTGCTTTGAAATGCCATCTCTGGGCTATCCAAATCAATCACGTGTAATCCCTAAAACCCATTCAGATCACATCATTTTCTCCTCTTCCCTGTTTAGCAACATCAATACCTGCACCAGCTCATAACTCAGCCAATCCACAATTCCCCATTTAATCTTCATAAATCCATCAAACCCTTATTTACATCTCTCGGGTTATTGACACCAATGTAACCAAACCCTTTCTCAACTTCTATTCCTCCATTGTCCATTCAATGGACAACACATTTCTCAAATTTGTTTCGATTCCACACGAAGTTTTCCCAACGGCACAGATTCTTCTCGATCCCCTAATCGGATTCAAACCTTGAGACCTAAAACAATCAATCCCCTCGTAACCCTTAATTCGTTTTCAACACTTGAGTTACTTCTTGATTCGAGAAGACCCACTCGTTCTTCTCATTCCGTAACTCTTCTCGCCCTCTCCCGCTCTCTCTCTCTCTCTCGAATCTATGTAACTCTCGGACACACGACCTCGAATGAGAGAAAAAATTGACTCTCTTCGAGACTATTAGGGCGTGTATGAAAGGATTTTGCTATCGGACTTTTTTGATAAGGGCAATCTGAAATTATTAAGCTTGTCGGTTCCAAATAACCGACAACTTAAATCTACGTTCAACTCAGTCTGTCGGTTGTGGGAATCGACAAGTTACATTCTTCACCTCCTCCCCCCCGCGCACCCTAGTCCGCTCTCGAATATTATTCGCCCCGTGAACCGGCCTTTTTCGCCATTTTCGCTCCAAATGAATGATTTCCGCTTCTTTTCCTCCGCGCGACTCCAGAGTACTAATAACACAAAAAACACATGTAAAGTACATAATTCACAAGAAAAAATATCAAAGAAAGCGTAACTACTAGATAGTAAATACGGTGTATTCTACACTATCATTTGAAGGGCAAAAATGCTATGAAGTTGATGTGGAGTCTTGCGAGGAAAGGGATGTTCAACAGAAGAATTGGAAAAGGAATATCAAAGAAGAACAAAGAAGAGAAAGACTGATGGTGGACACAATAGAAGTGAGAGATGAAGATGTGTTGCGAATTCAGTGCTTGAAAACAATTGAAAATTGCGATGGTCTAGCAAAAGGGATGGAAGTATTTGGAACTATGAATGAGGAAACAGAGAGCAACAGGAGTAAGAGGTGTAAGAAATAAATAATTGATTTCAGGGTCTTGTAAAAAAAAAAAAAAAAAAAAAAAAAAAAAAAAAATGATGATCGAAGAAGGAGTGCGCGAAAAAATCGCGATATATGAATGTGATGAAAGTTTGGTTAAATAATTACAGCGAGATCTCAGAAAATGAAGAAAGACTATGTGATAATTTCGCAAAGAAGATGAGAAGAAATAATCAAAAAGCAATGAATGATTACAAGAATTGACAGAAATGAATGAGTGAGTGAATGGGACGAACCTTTATGGCGTACACCCTAGTTCGCGAATGATATTTCGTAAAGAGGCAAATGTAAGACCTAAAGTGCGTCATATAAGGGGGGTATCTCTTGAACATGGCTCGGGGAAAAGGTTACACCGCCCGGAACTGAGTCATGAAAATTTGGGGCCCATGAAAGCCTATCCGGGGGAGATACCTTGGATTCCCAACTATATATATAAGGTTATACCCTGGTTGGGCAACCGAGGGTCTCTTCCAAGGAGTCAGTGTATGACCAAGGCGCCGAGGTACACGGTTGAGACAAGAGTGCCTGGGGCATTTGAAGTGTCTCGGCCATTCTTGGCAAGTCTTGGCACATGCTTTTCGGCCCGAAGAAAACTCCACTTAGGGTGCGGTCTCGTAACCATAAACCCTATAGGTATAAGGGATAAGAGGCTATGAAAACAACTCAAGTTGTTGTTAAGACCGGATGGGAGGAGCTAGTCTGGTATGGCCGATGTACGCCTCCTTGAAGGGGCAACCAGGAGATGATAAGGGCGGCACCCTCCATTAGGGAGCCGATAAGTGTCAAAAGACGCAAATGTCATGAGGCTTTATTTTCGCAAGAAAATTTAGGCTTGTCATATTTGTGCAATGATCCTCAAGAGGCAATAATACTAACGCAAGGGTAAGACGAGATCAATGGGTCTTTATACGCAAGTGTAAAGACGTCCCCGCGATTTCGTCGCAAGACGGCAATGTCATGGGGCTTCAAGTTCGCAAGAACATTTAGGCCTGTCATATTGTCGCAACAAAAACATCCTGCAGAGGCAAAAATACTAAAGAAATGATAAGACAAGATCAATGGGTCGTTACATGAAAGTGTAATGACGTCCCGCGATTTTGTCGCAAGACTAGCAATGTCATGGGACTTTATGTTCGTAAGAATATTTAGACTGTCATATTGACGCAAAATGAGGGGTGGCAAAATAAGACCTTTAACTAGGAAGGCAAAATAAGACCACACAAAAACAATGTTAAGGCAAGATCAATGGGTCATTACATGAAAATGTAAAGACGCCCCGCGATCTTGTCGCAATGATGAAATTCAACATAAACAAAGATAAGATAACACAAGAAGTCGAGTAAGCAAATAAGCTTGCGAATATGGTTATATTTGTGAAAGGTTAGCAACTGCAGTTGCGAAATTAAGAAGTAATATTACTTAATGGTTATCGATCCAATCTCTCATATGCAAATAAATAACAGAGGCAAGTATGGGAATGATTATAGTAAAAATTTGTTATTTATTTCCATGTGATAGATTTACAGTGAAAGATTACAAAGATGGAAGGTTAAAAAGATAAATGTACATATATCACAAGAAGAGAAAAAGGGAAATGGAGCTATCTCAGTTCATTCTTCTTTGTCATCAGATTCTTTATCAGATTCTTCCTCTTCGCTAGCTTCACTATCAGAAACATCAAAGGAAGGTATATCTTCAGGAATTTCATCAAGAAGACAAGGATATGAAGAATGAGGAATACCGTGGTCATCGCAAACTGTCTTAATAGTTTGATTGCGAAAACGAACAACATTATTGTTGAAGTACGCTACAAGAGTTTGTAATTGCTTCTTCAACATGGAATACTTGTCGTTGCGAAGAGAAAGGTTCTTTGCAAGTTGTTCTTTTTCAGATTCAAGTTCTTCAATCCTTGTTTGATATCTCTTCTCAGCTTCTGCGAATGTATGATAATGAGTCAATAACTTAATAGCAGTTTCATAAAAAAGAAGTGGTAAAATAAAGAAGAACAGGTTAACAACCTTCTCTCACAAAATCATATCTTTAACTAAGGCAAAGATGATCAGCATGAAGACCGATTACTAACACCTAAGTTATTTCGGCATTATCTAGAACCTTCGCAGCCCAAGAAAATTCATCATCACTATTTATGACAAGGAGTGAACGAATTTGATTTTCTCGCTCATTAAGTATGGCGTTTTGGCGAAGAGATTCATCTCGCTCAATTTGGACTTCAAGAAGAGTTTTTGGAATTTCGCTAATGCATGTGCACCTTGATTAGCAATGCGATCCTTATCATCTATGTGGCTGCTAATTTTCTTCCTTAGAATATTATTATTCTCCTGGGAGCTAAGAAATAAACGTTTAAATCGGTTGGCTAAACCTAAACTAGATCTATGTTCAATTTCTAAGAGATGAAATTTGGTTCGAAGTTCATTTAATGAGAGAGAATTAATCTTGTTTGAAGAACTACTTAAAGATTCATTGAGATGAGCGAGAAGAGCATCATCATCCATAGGTTCGGGAATGAGTGGAGAAGGATGGCTTCGTCGAAAGATTATAAATGTCTCATGAAAATGATAAGTCAGTGCAAACAGAAATAAATGACAAAGTAGAAATGAAGAAAAGAGAAGAGTGTTATACCATAAAGTTGCTGATTAGCACTTTGAAGAGTAAATATTTTGTCCTTCTGGGTAGAAGACTCAACTTCCAACTGTTGAATTTTTTTCATCCTTCTTGCGAGATGTCGCAACTTCAATTTCTAGTTCTTTGTTCTTCTCCTTAAGTTGAAGATTTTTCTTTTCAAGATTGTTGCGTCTTTTCTCGAGGTCTGAGGCAACAACAAAGGAAGCTCTCCCAGACTATAAAGGAAAGTAAAGAAATTGTTAAGATAAGGTTTATAATCGAAATCGCAAAGAAATAAAGAAATAAGAACATACCAAGGCACTAAGTGCATTTAAGAAACTGGGAGTCATTGTCCGAGAAACTCCATGAAAAGAATCATTATTCGCTAACAGGGGGGCATCGCAGATTTTTGCGAGAGCATCGCAAGTAGCAGAAAAACGATCATCTCCCAATCCTTGCATAGAGTCAGAGAAAACGCTAGACAATTGCGCCATTGCAGATTCGACCGAATGATTCTCCTTTGCAAAAGAAGTATCAATCTCATTTTCATCTTCATCAGAATTTTCGCTGGTTTGGGAATTAGAATGAGAAGAGGGATGTATTTTCCGTTTTTTAGAAGATGGAGCAGAAGATTTATCCTTGCGAAGAGTAATTTTATTCTTGCCTTTAACCTTCGCAGCTTCAGGAATGTCAATTTCTTCAACGCCAACCTTCGCACACGAATGAAGATAAGAAATAGAGGCAACAATATTGTTAAAAATAACAGAGGAAAAATATTTCTTACTTCATCCGTGATTGAACGAAGTATCGCCAGAGTACTCGCTCTTGGATTTCTTTAGTAGCTCTTTCTTAATTTGGTGATCTAAAAAAAAAATCACAAGATTAGATATAAGAGGAGAGTGAAGATTGTAAAATAAGTAAAAATTTTGAAGTATGCCTCTTTTGCCTTTTCGGGCCAATTAAATACCCAAGGTTGATAATTTGCGAGATTCGCAGGGAGTATATTGGAACCAGAAATGTAAGGTCCACTCAAAAATAGTGGAAAGACAGACCACCTCTCATCCTTAGAATATCGAGGAACGTTGTTCTTGCCAATGCCACCAATATCTAGCATGAGTATTTTATCGTCTAAACGTTCTCTTTTCTTTTCAATCGGGCACCCCAAATGAGATTTATCATTTTTCATGTTTATCACTTCATAATTTTCAAAGAAGTTTTCTACAGTGTATTTTGCAAATACTATCTCTAAACTTGCGAAGGGTTAGGATCTTTAACATTATCGGGATATAGAGATCCCTTACCAGCCGCCGCGATTGACAAATTCAAGCATTAGACGGATGCAATCACCACTTAATTGATAAATAGCTCGCGAGAACTTCTCATGAGCAAGGATTTCATAGAACAAGGGCAATTCGGGATCGTACAGGGGAATGGGAAGACCTGCGAGGCTTTGACCTAGCGAGATTATGATTTTCTGACCATCACACTGATGATCAGTAAACAACTTTGCAGAAAGGATAGATAAAGATTCTTGATTGGTAATAGTAGATAAGGTGAAACCCTTATCTTGAAATTTCTTTTGAGTTTCATCTAAAAGGGTTTCATATTTACGACCAGATGGAGCCATTTTTAGAGTATGGGAATGATTAGAGAATCAAAGATCAAGAGAAAGAAGAAAAGGAAGATTTACAGTAGCAGAAGTGCAGAAACGCAAATTGCGGAAGAAGAAAGTTGAAGAAAAGTTGCAGAGAAAAAGTAAAAAAAAAAAAGAAGAGGAGGGTGAGAAAACTATTTATAGAGAGAAGAATTCTCGAGAAGACAAATGCATTTAATACGAGAGGGGACGTGAGTGGTCAAGAAAAAACGGTTGAAAGAGACGTGTCAAGAAAAGAGTGGAAGAAAAAACATGTATAATAAATTCCATATAAAAGTACGGGATTGTAACGGATAAAGATGAGCAGTTGCAGCATTTCAAAATATTGGTTCTCATGACATTCTCTCCTTCGCAGAGAAGACATGAGAAGAGGCAAGATGTAGGATCAGAATATCGCGACATCAATACTTCGCGGGATCAATAAACAAAAGCGTTGCGAGGGCGTCGCAAAAGAGTAATATCAATGACACAATGAATGACGACATCCAAAACACGAGAAAGGTGTGAAGACTTAGCGAAATTTAGGAGAGCTGCGAGAATGAATACATGTACACTTGCGATATTTCGCAAGTCATTCCCGAAAATAAAGGACAGCTTAGCTGTCATCCATTGTATACTACCCTATATAAAGAGTTGAGTGAACCAAATTGCAGAGAGATCTTTTTCTGAGTGTTAGACAAGTCATTAGAGAGAGAAAGTGTGTGGTGATTGTAATTTCTTTAGCTTTTTCTTATCTTATCTTGAAAACATTCAAAGAATTAATCAATAAAATCATTGTTATTCATCTTAAAATGTCTTAGTTGTGTGGATTATTGTGAGGGGTGTAGTGTAGGATTTCCTGCAACTACAGAAAGTAATCTAAAAAGGCATGCAATTTAGGGGAGCTTACATAAGACACTACTTGCATCATAAGGACGATGCAATAAAAGTACGACATGAGCCTAACTAATGCACTGATGCAGAGAATAAGCTATAACACGTGTGCTTGATTATTTGGATGTTAAGGACCCTGAATGTCATAATTTAGGTTAAGAGATGTCTATTTTGATGGTAAATAGCACAAAGATCAAGACATGTGATCTTTAGACCAACATGGTTGCCAGAATTTAGCCAAAATCTATCGCTTAGGCTTCAAAAGCTATTTTGGCTATATTTTGAAAGTTTTAGCGAAGTAAATAAGCTGGAAACACTCCAATACACTGATGCATTTATAACATTTTGTTATCAACATTACAAAAAGGGTCAAAATAGACGTCCACATGTGACGTATTTTATGTCAAACATATATTGTGTTAGCTTAATCCAAAATAGTATGAGCTTATTAATTTGCAACACCCGAGTTGGTGTTGTAATTTTTTTAAAATTAAATAAAATTTTAAAAATAAAAAAATGATCTTTTCAACGTTCTTAGTCTGTAACAAATTGAATTCGAAAAATGTACGTTAAAATTAACTTTTTGTCTCTTCTAAGCAATGTTAAAGTTTATGGCAAGAGTTTGTTGAATGTTACTTGTTAATACCCAATTTTTGGTTAGGTTCTACCCGTCCTAGCCATGGCACATCCAATACCCTAGAGAGAGAGTAGAGATAAAGAGAGGGAAAAAAGGATCCCCTACATTGTATTCCATGCCTCTTTATATAGACTTTTCAAAAGCCCCTCTTTTTATGATATCATGCCACATGTCCTAAAACTCCTTAATTACTACTAATGCCATTCTCTAATACAACCTCCTTCTTTCCTATTAATTTCTCCCTTGTCCTTTCCATATTATGGATACTTTTTTAGCGGACTTGGGCTTTAGTCCCCAAGTCCCCATGTTTCATGTGGGGTTTGCCTCCCTTTTGGGGGCGCACTAGGCCTAGCTAAGGGGGAATATTTTTCATGTATCAACATTAGTCCCCTGACTACTGGGTCAATTGTCAAAGGACCCGGTAGTCACATCATGCCTTATCTTAAGTTATACTTTTCAACAGTAGTCATTGTCCTCTAATGATGCCATCCTAAAGTCCCCACTATAGGATGCCCCATATCTAGTTGTCATCTTTATTTCTCTGATTGAGCGATCCACAACTTCTTGGATATACCTTGACCCTGGCAATCTTATCTGCGCTTAATCTCTATCCTACCTTAGGGGTGAACTAGTACGCTTATTAGTGTTGAAGGAGGAGGTGGTCATGTTCGGGTCTCTTAGGGTGATCCATTTTAGGCGCGTAAAACTTATGACGAGCATGAGTGTTTTGTGAGTAGGCGCGTTTAAAGGTGGAGACTATGGATGTAGATACTGCCCGTTGTCGTGCGTTGATAGCCGGCTAAAGTTGTGCGGGTAGTCTCAGTGTTCTTGGATAGGCGAAGCGTTTCATTTGGCAATATTAGAGCGCGCCTACTCCCTTTTTTTATTTTCAATGGAACGCGGCGTTTGGTGTTTCACCTTTGTGGGGATGGGTGCGTCTTCTTCGTGATTATGTTTGGGTAGGAAAAACGCGCCTTCATAGGTGAACCCCTTGTAATGGAGGTAAGTCCATATGCTTCGCCCCTCCCTTTCCTTTCTTTTTCCAAGGTAGGTGATAGGCTTTCGGGATTGCCTATATGTAATAACCACAATCGCACGGTGTCTACAATGCAGACAACGACAAGTACGGGTCGTTCCCACGAGGAGCGGTGGAAATACCAATAATCGATATACTCAATCAAATTCAATATTTTGGAAATTTATAGAACTAAGAAAGCAAATTAATAAAAACGTGACCAAAGATGTGAGAGTCGGAACTGTGGTTTTATGGGTATCCACCACTATTTCTATTTAATTACTGAAATGAAACATAATTATGAATATATGTTTATTGTTCGTTCTATCAACATCACCTATTATAGGTATTAGAGTCGCAAATATCACTGGGACGCCCTAAGCATGACACATCAAAAGATTAAACCAAAGCATGCACCATCAAATTGCGCTTAGCGAGAAAATTATACTAAACTAAAATATTGATTCGCAAATATTATTTGACTCTTCTAAGCATAACCCATCAAAGAAATTAACCCAAGCATGGAATATCAAATAATGAGACAAATATATTTTTGAACCTAACAATTACACACAAAGGTTATAAGAAACTGGTGAAGCAACAACTTGTTTTGCAATCAATCAATAAACAATTATTCAAGAATTAATCTAATCAAATCATAATGGTCTATTGCTAGATAAACAATTCAATATAGCCTAATACCCCAAATGGTTTCAACCATAAAAACCCTAGTTACAAAGAAATTAGAACATAGCTATGAGTTTCTCAAAACCCATCAAAATAATAATCAAGAGATAAAAGATTAAACCCAATAAAGTTGTGTCACGCAACCCTTTTCAAATTTCTTATCCTTCTCTCGTTGTTGTGCTCTTCCTTCGAGAACCAAACTCCCAAAACGGCCTCCACTGTAGCCTCCTTTTCTTTCTCAAGTTTCTGTTCGTTGGCTTTTGTAGCCTCCCCCAAAAAACCCTCTGGTTTTGTTCGTATCAATATATATTCTTGTGAAAAAGTCGCAACAAGTAAGACCTAGCAGCAAGCTCAAGCCCACCATCAAACACCCACATGCCGATTTCCAAATCCAGGCCTTTCAAAATCTGAGTACTCCCCGGATCCGACCGCAACACCAACACCAGCCACTTTCTCGACCGTCACCTCCACGTTCACTCCTTCTCTACTACAGACAAAGACCCATTTCTTGTGAATCGCCGGTACCGACATAGGAATTCCATCTAGCTGCTCTTAACCATCCAAATTTCGCCATCGATCACCAAAGAACACCATTTACCGCCATTAATCACGATAGCACCTCCTGTTCTTCTCCATCGCAGCAACAACTCTCTCTACAATCGACTCCAAGCTACCCAAACAACCACCACCTCGGTTGAATCGATCCATTCAAGACCCAAACCCATTTCCATATCCTTCCGCCAAGCCTCGGTTCAACCAAGTCAATTTCAAGCATATTTAAATTTAGCCAACTCCGTGACCTTTAGAATCTCGTCACCCACCGGTTGTATAAGATCATCACCAAAGAAACTTGTCGCTCACTACAAAGATCACTCAAGTCCAGCCCGATTCCATTCCATGGATGTAGTTGTTGTACTAATGACCAGCTCCTTCCATCGATGATCGCAATAAATCGACCAAGTTCGGGCCCATTCAACAGACGAGCATCTTTACTTCTTCGCGATTTCTTTTTTCCATTTACGTACCCGCTTTCCAGCCATCTCCTGAGTCTCCATCTCAAGAATCGCATAAACCACCATCTCGACTCCATATCCATTCACGTCTACGATCCGTACAAAGCCACCACCGACGAAAACCCATTTAGCCTAAGACTCATTGCGCACAATGGTTAATACGACAACCACCAAAGTGAGCTTGGTTCATGTCGAGAACCCCATTGCATACACTAAGTAACCACCACCGCTCGGACCACACCAACCATCTCAGCCTAACCCATCTCTCCTTATACAGCCAACACATTTAATATCATATACAGCTCCATTCCTCCGTAAACACCACCACCGCCACTCTCGATCATTGCTAGATAGCTATCAAAGCAGCACCACCTCAAAAACACCCATCTCATTCTCCCATCAGGTAAACTAATTCTAATCATCACCAAAGATCTGCAGTTTTACTTCCGACAACCGTCGGTTATGAAGAGACGCAAACACCACCGCCTACACTCTTTCCTCGTTCGTCTAAATCTCATCACCACCGGTTTCACAAACTTGAGTAATTCGTTGCATATGTATTCACTTTACTCGAACCAATCCATGGACTCCATCTCAAAGATCTTCAAAGACCTCTGCCATTGCCTATTTTTGTATGTCCAACTCTCTTGACGGCTCTTGATAAACTCAGAAATATTCAACTCCAACGGCTCAATCATCACCTCGCGCCATTTCGAAATATACCACCTTCGTTTATCAGCTCTCCGTTTCTCCACGGAATTATTTACATTCTCCCCGTGCATGACAATCGAACCACCAACAGTTAGAAGCAAAACTTGTTGTCATCTTCTTCATCTCCTTTGAACAGATGCTCGCCTCTCATAGCAACAAAGACCGTAAGTCACACTCATCTTTTAACCTTCCAAAGGATCACGTTCATGGAAAGTGTGATGGCAGCCCAGACTTACTAAGCTTCGACTCCCTCCATGGAAAGTGTGATGGCAGCCCAGACTTATTAAGCTTCGACTCCCTCCATGCCCTGTATAATATGAGTTGTGTGTCGCAAACGCCTTTTAACCTTCGTTTTGGCTGTTTATTCTCCGGATAGTCGAATTCACTTGTACTTTCTACAAAAGCACTAAAATAATATTATTGGCCAAAATATCGAGTCCCGCCTAATATAAATATGGGTATAAAATGTAGCACTTACGTGCTTATCAACACCCCCACACTTATATTTTGCTCTGTCCTCGAGCAAAACAAAGAAGACCCGCCACACGCACCGGTCATATTAGAGAGAGAGAGAGAGAGACCCACTACACAGCTGGTCATATCAAATTTTTTTTAGACCCGCTAAACAGCTGGTCATAACATGCAAGAAAAAGAAAAAGACCCGCTACACAGCTGGTCATAACCCTAACAATCATAATAATAATTTTTTTTTTTTTTTTTTTTAGACCCGCTAAACAGCTGATCATTTTTTTTTTAAGACCCGCTCAACAAACATCATATTATACATGCAAACCTACAATCGACCCGCTCAACAAATTGGTCGTAAGAAAATTCCCGAAAAGAAAAGTAAGAAGTTAACCACTCCCCACACTTAAACATTACATTGTCCTCAATGTAATTGAGTCATCCAACGTAAAAATTAAGATGGGAAATCCTAAAATGCTAAAAATAAACAAATAAAAATGAAACAAGAACATAGATGTACCTACTGGAATATACAAATAAGACTCACCATATATCAACAACCTAAATATTTGGGGATCAACCCAGAGCACAATATACATAATTAATGACAATCTCACACTCTCGCTGTAGCAACGTAAAGAGACTATCAAAAGGAAAGAGCCACCCGCAAACCTGGTTTTTCCAAAGGATGTATCATTTTGTTTAAAAATAACCAAGTTAAAGGGTTCGCTAGAGATGGGAGCTGAAAAAATCTGAGAGACATGCACAGGCAAAGAGAAGTCACGAGATGCAAAATAATCTAGTAATACTGGGGAAGCACGCAGTTCTAATCCAAAATTAGGAATCTTCCGAAAAGTTGTGCTAACAATTCTAGGTATTTTAACTTCTCCACTAGGTTTGCAAACCTGTACTAAATCATCATCATAATCATCATCAACCAAGGAATCAATAGGAATATCACAATAAGGATGATTAGAAGTAACCTTATAGATAGAGTGTAATGTCTCTAAGTCGTTAGACTTAACTACAGTTTCCTCTGAATTAACACATTCTTCATAAGCATCATTGTTATAGCACTGATATGTCACACCGTCTAAAATAATGGTGTCCTCAATCTAAACTCATCCTTTTGAATATGCGAGTGATCATAAACACGATCAGGAGTTGGACTAAATACACCACCTTCAATTGGTATGACAATGTCTCTATTCCTATAATCACAACTATCAAGTTCATCATCATTATCCATACACATTGATTCATTAGTTAAAGCGATTTCATCATAAATATCAACAAAGAATAGAAAAATTAGAACATGTCTCCTCCGTAAGACCAAAATCTTCTACCGATCACGTTAGTTGAGCAATCGATAAATCAGTTTGTTCAAGAAGTTCAGAATATAAGCATGGCTTTTACTCAAATTTCAAAGAAAAATAACTCATTAGCGTTGGTCCTGCTCAACAATTTCAATATTGAGGCGTTCTAGCAAAGATAGTTGTGATGCGATGGGTCACCGTAAGATTGATCATCTCTCTCATACCGTGACGGAGAAATGTGTGAATAATAATTGGAATTAACAAATTGTGGCTCATAACCAGGGTAAGGTTGGTAATGATCATAGCCTTCACAAGGTCCGGAATGATCATACCTATGAGAATAATTCCAATCATTATTTACACACTCGGCAGGTTCTTGATAATGAGAAGGTGCATACGCATACTCCTCAGGTGAAGTATCAAATGACTCCTCTGTCTCATCTCTTTTGGTATGATTCCAAAAAGCTATAAAAGAAGTCAACTCACTGGAAACCATTATACAAAGTAAAAATTTCCCAATAACTCACCTTGCAAAAGTTTTGTGAGAATATCAAGTACTTACTTTAGGCCTGTTGTTGACTCCAATCGCCGCTCTTCAGACTAATGTACCTAAGAAAAAATCAAATAAGCTACGTCAAAAGAACTAAAAGAAAATATAAAAATAAAAGAAAAATAAATTATGTACAGAAATAAAAATAAATATGTACAAAATAACAATTACAATATTCCACAAACGCTCCCCGGCAGCGGCGCCAAAAATTGATAGGCTTTCGGGATTGCCTATATGTAATAACCGCAATCGCACGGTGTCTACAATGCAGACAACGGCAAGTACGGGTCGTTCCCACGAGGAGCGGTGGAAATACCAATAATCGATATTCTCAATCAAATTCAATATTTTGGAAATTTATAGAACTAAGAAAGCAAATTAATAAAAACGTGACCAAAGATGTGAGAGTCGGAACTGTGGTTTTATGGGTATCCACCACTATTTCTATTTAATTACCTAAATGAAACATATTTATGAATATATGTTTATTGTCTGCTCTATCAACATCACCTATTATAGGTATTAGAGTCGCAAATATCACCGGGACGCCCTAAGCATGACACATCAAAAGATTAAACCAAAGCATGCCCCACCAAATTGCGCTTAGCGAAAAATTATACGAAAACTAAAATATTGATTCGCAAATATTATTTGACTCTTCAAAGCATAACCCATCAAAGAAATTAACCCAAGCATGGAATATCAAATAATGAGACAAATATATTTTTGAACCTAACAATTACGCACAAAGGTTATAAGAAACTGGTGAAGCAACAACTTATTTTGCAATCAATCAATAAACAATTATTCAAGAATTAATCTAATCAAATCATAATGGTCTATTGCTAGATAAACAATTCAATATAGCCTAATACCCCAAATGGTTTCAACCATAAAAACCCTAGTTACAAAGAAATTAGAACATAGCTATGAGTTTCTCAAAACCCATCAAAATAATAATCAAGAGAGAAAAGATTAAACCCAATAAAGTTGTGTCACGCAACCCTTTCAAAATCTTCTCCTTCTCTCGTTGTTGTGCTCTTCCTTCGAGAACCAAACTCCCAAAACGGCCTCCAAATAGGCCTCCTTTTCTTCTCAAGTTTCGTTCGTTGGCTTTGTAGCCTCCCCCAAAACCCCTCTGGTTTTGTTCATGTATCAATATATATTCTTGTGAAAAAGTCGCAACAAGTAAGACCTAGCAGCTGCTCAAGCCCACCCATCAAACACCCACATGCTGATTTCCAAATCCAGGCCTTTCAAAACCGAGTACTCCCCGATCCGACCGCAACACCAACACCAGCCACTTTCTGACCATCACCTCCACGTTCATCTCCTTCTCTACTACAGACATACACCCATTGCTTGTGAATCGCTGTACCGATATAGAATTCCATCTAGCTGCTTTAACCATCCAGCCTTCGCCATCGATCACCAAAGAACACCATTTACCGCCATTAATCACGATAGCACCTCCTGTTCTTCTCCATCGCAAAGAACAACTCTCTCTACAATCGATCGCAGCTACCCAAACAACCACCACCTGGTTGAATCGATCCATTCAAGACCCAAACCCATTTCCATATCCTTCCGCCAGTAGCCTCAGTTCAACCAAGTCAATTTCAAGCATATTTAAATGTAGCCAACTCCGTGACCTTTAGAATCTCGTCACCCACCGGTTGTATAAGATCATCACCAAAAACTTGCTTCTCACTACAAAAGATCACTCTCAAGTCCAGCCCGATTCCATTCCATGGATGTAGTTGTTGTACTAATGACCAGCTCCTTCCATAGATGACTGCAACAGCTCGACCAAGTTCGCCCCATTCAACAGATGAGCATCTTTACTTCTTCGCGATTTCATTTTTCCATTTACATACCAGGCTTTCCAGTTCATCTCCTGAGTCTCCATCTCAAGAATCGCATAAACCACCATCTCGACCGCATCTCCATTCACGTCTACGATCTGTACAAAGCCACCACCGAAAACCCATTTAGCTTCGCACTCATTGCAGACAATGGTTAATACAGAATAACCACCAAAGTGAGCTTGGTTCATGTCGAGAACCCCATTGCATACACTAAGTAACCACCACTGCTCGGACCACACCAACCATCTCAGCCAACCCATCTCTGCCATACAGCCAACACATTTAATATCATATACAGCTCCATTCCTCCGTAAACACCACCACCGCCACTCTCGATCCTTTGCTAGATAGCTATCAAAGCAGCACCACCTCAAAGAAACACCCATCTCATTCTCCCATCGTAAACTCATTCTAATCATCACCAAAGATCATAGCTTTACTTCCGACAACCTGTCAAGTTATGAAGAGACGCAAACACCACTGCCTACACTCTTTCCTCGTTAGGTCTAAATCTCATCACCACCAGGTTTCACACTTTGAGTAATTCGTTGCATATGTATTCACTTCACTCGAACCAATCCATGGACTCCATCTCAAAGATCTTCAAAGACCTGCCATTGCCTATTTTTGTATGTCCAACTCTCTGACGGCTCTTGATAAACTCAGAAATATTCAACTCCAACAGCTCAATCATCACTGCGCCATTTCAGAAATATACCACCTTCGTTTCTCGCCTGCTTTCATGTCCACGGAATTATTTACATTCTCCTCGTGCATGACAATCGAACCACCAACAGTTAGAAGCAAAACTTGTTGTCATCTTCTTCATCTCCTTTGAACAAATGCCGCCTCTCATAAAGAACAAAGACCGTAAGTCACACTCATCTTTAACCTTCCAGTGGATCACGTTCATGGAAAGTGTGATGGCAGCCTGCACTTACTAAGCTTCGACTCCCTCCATGGAAAGTGTGATGGCAGCCTGGACTTATTAAGCTTCGACTCCTCCATGCCCCGTATAATATGAGTTGTGTGTCGCAAACGCCATTTAACCTTCGTTTTGGGCCGTTTATTCTCCGATAGTCGAATTCACTTGTACTTTCTACAAAAGCACTAAAATAATATTATTGGCCAAAATATCGAGTCCCGCCTAATATAAATATGGGTATAAAATGTAGCACTTACGTGCTTATCAACACCCCCACACTTATATTTTGCCTGCCCCTCGAGCAAAAGAAGAAGACCCGCTACACAACTGGTCATATTAGAGAGAGAGAGAGAGAGAGAGAGAGACCCACTACACAGCTGGTCATATCAAATTTTTTTTAGACCCGCTAAACAGCTGGTCATAACATGCAAGAAAAAGAAAAAGACCCGCTACACAAATTGGTCATAACCCTAACAATCATAATAATAATTTTTTTTTTTTTTTTTTTAGACCCGCTAAACAGCTGATCATTTTTTTTTTTAAGACCCGCTCAACAACTGATCATATTATACATGCAAACCTACAATCGACCCGCTCAACAGCTGGTCGTAAGAAAATTCCTGAAAAAGAAAAGTAAAAAGTTAACCACTCCCCCACACTTAAACATTACATTGTCCTCAATGTAATTGAGTCATCCAACGTAAAAATTAAGATGGGAAATCCTAAAATGCTAAAAATAAACAAATAAAAATGAAACAAGAACATAGATGTACCTACTGGAATATACAAATAAGACTCACCATATATCAACAACCTAAATATTTGGGGATCAACCTGAAGCACAATATACATAATTAATGACAATCTCACACTCTCGCCGTAGAAAGCAACGTAAAGAGACTATCAAAAGGAAAGAGCCACCCGCAAACCTGGTTTTTCCAAAGGATGTATCATTTTGTTTAAAAATAACCAAGTTAAAGGGTTCGCTAGAGATGGGAGCTGAAAAAAATCGAGAGACATGCACAGGCAAAGAGAAGTCACGAGATGCAAAATAATCTAGTAATACTGGGAAGCACGCAGCTTCTAATCCAAAATTAGGAATCTTCCAAAAGTTGTGCTAACAATTCTAGGTATTTTAACTTCTCCACTAGGTTTGCAAACCTGTACTAAATCATCATCATAATCATCATCAACCAAGGAATCAATAGGAATATCACAATAAAGATGATTAGAAGTAACCTTATAGATAGAGTGTAATGTCTCTAAGTCGTTAGACTTAACTACAGTTTCCTCTGAATTAACACATTCTTCATAAGCATCATTGTTATAGCACTGATATGTCACACCGTCTAAAATAATGGTGTCCTCAATCTAAACTCATCCTTTTGAATATGCGAAAAATGATCATAAACACGATCAGGAGTTGACTAAATACACCACCTTCAATTGGTATGACAATGTCTCTATTCCTATAATCACAACTATCAAGTTCATCATCATTATCCATACACATTGATTCATTAGTTAAAGCGATTTCATCATAAATATCAACAGTATTAGAAAAATTAGAACATGTCTCCTCTGTAAGACCAAAATCTTCTACCGACTGCGTTAGTTGAGCAATCGATAAATCAGTTTGTTCAGTAAGTTCAGCAATATAAGCATGGCTTTTACTCAGCTCAGCAAAAAGTAACTCATTAGCGTTGGTCCTGCTTCAACAATTTCAATATTGAGGCGTTCTAGCAAAGATAGTTGTGATGCGAGATGGGTCACTGTAAGATTGATCATCTCTCTCATACTGTGACGGAGAAATGTGTGAATAATAATTGGAATTAACAAATTGTGGCTCATAACCAGGGTAAGGTTGGTAATGATCATAGCCTTCACAAGGTCCGGAATGATCATACCTATGAGAATAATTCCAATCATTATTTACAC
>JAJJWW010019064.1:0-123370 GCA_023531295.1 Papaver armeniacum | reverse complement strand
TAATCCATTGTTAACGCATCCGTTCTTTGCGTGATTGATCACAAGAGATTCAAGTGATTGTGTGCAGGTTTTTATTGAAGATTTTAGAAGATTTAAAGACAAAAAAGATATTGAAGATCTGACTCGGGTTTTATAATCTTTGGTGTGCACAATACTTGTTTCGGTAAAAGAGGATCCAATTAATAATTGGTTTATCCTTTTGGTAGATTGGATTGATTAATTGAGTAGATCGGCATCAATACGATTCTTCGGATTAAAGGTGTTGTTGGCTTAATCTTAAACGATTACCTTAGGGTGATTGAACATAAGAAAAATCTGGATCCGACGAAGGAGTTTATGTTAAGATAAACGGAAGAGCCTTTATCCAACTCATACCACTTGGTTGAATAGAGTTAATACCAAACAGATTTATTATTCCTTTACTGTTTGGAATACGAACCAAAGGGATTGTTCCAAGTACGTGACTTATTCATAAGTCGGAGATGTGGTAATGCAGACGGAACTAAGTGAACTATAGGGTTAGTTATTTGGTCTCAACTATACGAAGTTAAGTGTAATTTTGTGTAGCGGCTTAATCCTGAGAGTATTCAATTCTGGACTAGGTCGCGGGGTTTTTCTTCATTTACGGTTTCCTCGTTAACAAAATCTTGCTGTGTCATTTACTTTTATTTTCCGCATTATAATTATTTTATTATAATTAAAGTAAATTACACAAACGTTAATTCCTATTTACTTGATAAGCAATCCTACTGTGTTTGGTTAAGTCCGAACCTTTGTATCAAGTAAACACACTTCTTTGTTGTATTGTCTCGATCTCGTATCCATAGAATATCACACTAAGTGTGAACCGATTAGTTGCATTGTCTCGACTCAGTCCATAGACAATCACTTTCGGAGAAAGGACTTATAGGTAGGAAAAGTTTTAGCTTGTGGTATATTTGGGTACCCTCGCCTTTTCACCTTTTCTTATAAATTTCTATCATCCAATTGATCATGTTGACAAGCAACCAGTTCAATTGTCACAACAACTGGTTGGAAATCTTCTCCAAGATTTTAAGGTCCTAAAAGACCAGTTCGTGATCGCTAAAAAGAATCTCGACTTCGTGAGGATCAAGCTGAAGGAAGCCAATGAGGAACTTGTTTGTGTTCGAAATCTTATAGAACAACTTGGATAAATGTTTTATTATCTAGAAAACTTCTTAAAATAATTTTATTCTTGTTTTTGTTTAAGAAGGATAACTAAGGTTTGGAATAGCCATTATTGTGAGTACACATAGCTATGTCCAACGTTTTTAGATTTATTTGTTTAAATTATAAAGTTTGGTTTGGAAGATGATTTTTACAGTATTAATCTTTATGGTTTTATATATTGCAATATGTTATGGGATATGTGTGTTTGCGTCTGTGAACTATTATTGTCCCATATAATGTCAAAAGTTATCTCGTTTATTTGTCTATATGCATGTATTGATACAAGATCGATGAACTTTTGACAAACAAAAGTTAAGCCTATTATGTCATGTATTGATGGAAGATAGGTTAAAATCTTTTGTTTACAAGGATTATGTCTATTATATGTCATTGTGCAAATGGTGATGGAAAATAGAATGAATCCTTGTATATTCCGCAGTATTGATCTTCCCTGATCCATATTTTATGTATATATTGTGTGGCTCCATAAGTCTTCTTGTGTGAGCATTTCCAACTAAACTGATCATAGAATCGTTTGTGGTTAATTTGGTTGTGTATTCCGATTAAATTAATCATGGGTTCTCTTGTGGTTAATTTAATTGAGAATTTTGGATACAAAATCATTTTGTAGTTTTTGGTGTCCAAAGAAATCCTTCTTTTCCCGTAAAAGTAAGGTCGCTCTTGTTGTTCTTTCTGGAATGACATCAAATGGGGGAGAGTTGTTTTGAATTGTGCTTAATTGCCATATCTTTGTGGGGAGTGCGGCTGTGAAATATTTGAGAAGTTATCTTGTATCTTTATAAACTTCGTGATGAATGCATTTAACTTCGGCTTTATGATTGCATCAAAACAAAGTTGATATGTACTTTTCTATGGTCTTGACGTGTCTCCATGAAAATTTCATTAGGATCCCGTTTTCGTACCTTTGCCAATTTTATTGACAAAAAGGGGGAGAATTAATATGTATTTCACACTACAAATACATATGGTTTTTGGATCATTATGTAACGGGGAGTGGTTTTCGTGTTGAGACGAAGTATCGACTAAGGGGGAGTGATACATATCACCATAGTATTGTTGTCGAAGTTGTGATATGAGAACTTTGATGCTGTGTAATAATACTATGACACTGTATAACAATAATCGAGAGCTTTTGTTTTCTCATTGTTATGGCTACGGAACTTCAACAACTATGATGTTGAACTGAACATCTATGGAATCATGAGAATACTTGGAAAAGACGAAGTTTTCGAGTAACGTTGAAGCACCAATGAGATCAAGCATGTGGACGAGAAGCTACAAAGTTTTATCTATTTTGTAGGCCATATGTATTGATAGTTTTGTCACTAAAATCGACAAAGGGGGAGATTGTTAGAGCACTGCTCGGTCGAACTCACTTGCGTTGCTATCACAAGCATGTTTGTCAATATTAGTGATCAAAACTATATGTCTTTATTTCTAGTTTACTTATGACTAAGTCTCGGTCTAGGATAGTTAAGTGTAGTTGAGCTCCAGACTCCATGGCGATCATCTTACGAAGACGAAGAACTACTCGAGTAACAAGTAGAACTTCATCCGACAAAATGGTATGTGGAGACTTGAACTCATCTATCACTCAAAAGTCTACTTTATCTCCTACTCTTGAGACAATAATCGTATAAGTATGATAGTTTTTATACATACACATTTGCTATTTCGAGCCGAGTTTACTCGCCTATCTTTTTCTCGAAATATGTGTTGGTGAGCTTTCACTTTAACCATTTTCATCTTTACCCGTGACGAAAGTCATGAGGACGTCTCAATCTTGAAAATAGCTTTGATGACGATAGTCGTGAATAACGATTGTTATAACATTATAGAAGAATGTTTCAATGATTGAAATATAGAGTTGAGATTACCAACTATGGATATAAGCATATATAGTGTGTTCGCACATTAGTGTATAAATCCATGTGCCGGAAACCAAGTGCGTGCATATGTGTGCATGCGGTATTTGTAAAGGAGACAGGTTGAGTACGCGTACGGGTACACGTACCCACGGAAGTTTTCATACTGAAAATTTATGCTGGAGTTTGTAAGTTTGCAAACTAGTAAACCCGTCACCTTAGGTACGCATACCCGTACACGTACCCACGGAAGTTTTTGAATCGAAAATTTCTGCTGAGTTTGTAAACTCAAATCTGGTAGCTAAGGTACGCATACCCGTACGCGTACCCAAGCTGGTTATTTCTCAAGTCGGTAGTTCATGAACTTAAAACAATAAATTATAAGGAATGCAATCTTTGCAAACCGTAGCTATATTGTTCATGAATTGATTCAAGTGGATCAAACCGATTTTGCTTCAATTGTGTCTATGAATAAAGACCTAAGCAATTGAACAACTCTTGAACTATTTCTTATGAGTCATTTGAACTAGTTATGAGAAAGATGAATACGGTTAATATGAAAGTGTTCATATGGCTAACCATTGGTTAACTATTTGTGAACCAACTATGTGTACACATTTAGGTACGGTAACTCAAACCTAAATGAATACATATCATTTGTGTGTGACAAGCTAAGTTTCTATCTAACAGTTGAAAGATATTAGCTTGGATGAATCAGTTTTTTTCATCTAACGGTGAATATTGAATTTTTCATCTAATTGCTGAATATTGAATGTTTTGTTATCAAGGTAACTTAGATTGCAAACCCTGATTTGAAAACTATGTAAGGGGAACTCTAGCAACTGGAAAAACTAATCCCACACCTCCTGTGTGATACTAGTTGGTTTTGCTAGAGTCTATTATCCTTTAACCTTAGGTTTCTTCTCGAGACCCTGTAGGTTAACGACTGAATGACTTCATTGGGATTGTGAAGCTGATAAACTACTTCTCTTGTAGTTGTGCGATCTGATCTTGCCATTTTCTATCGTACGAGTTCAATTGAATAATTGACTTGATATTATATCTCCGATAGAGCAAGATAAAAAGAAATCACAAACATCTTCGTCTCATCGTTTGTGATTCCACAATACAGTAAAACCTCCATATATTAATACTCTAAATATTAATAACCTCCACATATTAATACAAAATCATAGTCCCAACTTATGAAATCTTGCATATATTAACCTCCATATATTAATAACCTCCGTATATTAATAATTTTATGCGGTCCCAAGAGTATTAATATATGGAGGTTTTACTGTTTCTAGTTTCGCTACCATACGATTTAGATTATTGTGAGGTGATTGATAATACTAGGCTCTTCTTCGGGAATATAAGTCCGGGTTATCAATTAGTTCCTGTTCACCTTGATTTATCAAAAGACGGAACAAAAACTCATAGGTTTATCTGTGGGAGACAGATTTATCTATCACCGTAGACTTTTCTGTGTGATAAAGATTTGTTTATTTAAGTCTTCGACTTTGGGTCGTAGCAACTATTATTTGTGGGTGAGATCAGCTAAGGGAATCAAGTGCGTACTATCATGATGGGATCAGAGATGTAAGGAGCGCAACTGTGCCTTGAATCAGTGTGAGATTGATTGGGGTTCAACTACAGTCCAGACCGAAGTTAGTTTGTAATAGGCTAGTGTCTGTAGCGGCTTAATACAATGTGGTGTTCAATATGGACTAGGTCCCGGGGTTTTCTGCATTTGCGGTTTCCTCGTTAACAAAACTTCTGGTGTCTGTGTTATTTCTTATCTGCATTATATTTTGTTACATAATTGAAATATCACAAGTTGTGCGTTAATATAAATCAATTAGAATATCCAACATTTGGTTGTTGATTTACATTGATTGATACTTGGATATTGCTCTTTGGTACCATCTAAGTTTATCTCTCTAGTATTTGATAAAGACTCGCAGATTTCCATTTGCTCGAGTAAAGATCAAATCGAGAGATAGAGATATTAACTCCTTGATATACTTTTTATTAAGATTGAGTCCGACTGTCTAGTTGATTCTCTTAAAAGTATATTAGAGTTAGTTCATACATATTGCTAATCCAAATATTGGGTGAGGTTGTTGTACCCCGTTTTTTCAAAAAGATTTTGTTCAGGATTTTTTTATTCGTCATACTTAATGACGTTTTTCGTCATTTAGAAAAAGCCGCACTGAATAAATAATCTTTTGAGTAACGGATGCGATAAACTATATTTATAACAAAGAGGTGTTGGAGCCCAGCTTGTTTCTAGGTTACCAAAGAGGTGTTGGAGCCCAGCTTGTTGCTAGGTTACCAACCAAAAGCATTATTTAATTATTTATATCATAAAATTTTATACCATATATAAATTTTCTGTTATAATATAAATAAATATAAATTATATTTTATAACCCCTTCTGAATTAATAAATATAAATGCAAATATAGTTTTGATCAACTAAATTTGACAAGAAACTTGGCATACCAAGACTTGTAAGTTTGACCGAGCGATGCTTTAATAATAAGATATTGATTCCTTTTTCAGTATGTCATTTCACAGATTTTTAATCATTGGAGGGAAGTATATAATTGGAGGGAAGTATATAATAGTGAACAAAGAAGATTTATGTGGTTGTTGTTGTTTAGATCATCGTCATCATCACAGAATTATCGAAAATTAGAACAATGTAATACATCGATTTTTTTCATCCATAGGGGACTCACCATATATAATGGCGACTCTCCATAACACTTCTATACTAAGTATCTTATGAATAAAAAGGCATGACCTAATCACACCTCTCAAAGTTCAAAGTTGAGAAACAACTTCCACTCATACCAAATAATTTTATCACTAAAGTTTCCAACATATATTTTGTCTTACATATACGAAAAATCTTGTTACAATAATTCCTCGTTGCCAAATAAGCGTAAAATTTTGATTTGAACAATTGAGCAATAAATGCTATTGAAAGTGGGAAGGTAGCCTTATTAGCCATATCAAATTACAGGTTCAGGTTGCTTGTTTTTTCTTACTCAACCAATTCGTCTTGATCATTTAAATCCGACTCAACACGGCTAAAAAAAAAAGTGAGTCATAGAAGAAAAACATCATAATTGAGCAATAGTAGAGTTTGGATCATCTGAATCCGACTCATTACACTCAGCTCAATAAAATGTGTGAGCCGTGTTAGACATTGGACCAGACATCATAAAAAAAAATAACGATCTGGCATCTAACTCTACGCGAGTAAGATACCAAATCAGACTCAGATTGTGGGTCAAAATCCATGACCAACATATTGTTGGAGTTTTTTAATGAGCTAAATTGCGAACCAGTTACCTTGTGCTTACATTTCCTACCGTATTTCCAACATTCAGACCACTAAGGCTTAGTCTTGTGGGCTAGATTGGAGGTGCTAGATTAGCACTTAAGTGTTACAATTCAAAAAAAAAAAAGTGTGGCAAAAAAGTTAACACTAGTTCTCTCTCCTACCAGTTTCTAGCATGTGAACTAGCAACTAGATATTTTCGCTGAATGATTCAGCACTGGGGAAAGTACCTTTTCGCGCAACGAAACAGCGCTAGGAAGAATATTCCAAGCTCAAGCGCTGAATGGTTCAACACCAAGCTCAAGCGCTGAATGGTTCAGCACCAAGCATCTACGCTAAAACTTCCTTAAGTATGACGAATAAAAAAATCCTGAACAAAATCTTTTTAAAAAAGCGGGGGTACAAGAACCTCACCCAATATTTCGATTAGCAATCTATATGGACTAACTCTAATATACTTTTAAGAGAATCAACTAGACAGTCACACTCAATCGTAATAAAAAGTATATCAAGGAGTTAATATCTCTATCTCTCGATTTGATCTTTATTCAAGCAAATGAAAATCTGCGAGTCTTTATCAAATACTAGAGAGATAAACTTGGATGGTACCAAAGACCAATATCCAAGTGTCAAACAATGTAAATCAACAACCAAATGTTGGATATTCTAATTGATTGATCTTATCGCACAACCTGTGATATTTCAAATATATAACAAAATAATGCGAAATAAAAATAACACAGACACCAGAAGTTTTGTTAACGAGGATACCGCAAATGCAGAAAAACCCCGGACCTAGTCCAGATTGAACACCACACAGTATTAAGCCGCTACAGACACTAGCCTACTACAAACTAACTTCGGTCTGGACTAGTTAAACCCTAATCAATCTCACACTGATTCAAGGTAAAATTGCGCTCCTTACGTCTCTGATCCCAGCAGGATACTACGCACTTGATTCCCTTAGATGATCTCACCCACAACTAAGAGTTGCTACGAACCAAAGTCGAAGACTTTAATAAACAAATATGTGTCACACAATAAAGTCTATGGTGATAGATAAATCTGTCTCCCACAGATAAACCTATGAGTTTGTGTTCCGTCTTTTGATGAATCAAGGTGAACAGGAACTAATTGATAACCCAGACTTATATTCCCGAAGAACATCCTACTATTATCAATCAACTCACAATAATCTAAATCGTATGGTAGTGAAACTAGATATTGCGGAATCACAAACGATGAGATGAAGATGTTTGTGATTTCTTTTTATGTTGTCCAATCGGAGATATAATCTCAAGTCAATTATTCAATTGAACTCATATGATAGGAAATGGTAAGATCAGATCGCTCAACTACAAGAGAAGTAGTTTCGTCTGGCTTCACAATCCCTATGAAGTCTTTCAGTCGTTGACCTACAGGGTCTCAAGAAGAAACCTAAGGTTAAAGAAGAATCTATTCTAGCAAAACCAACTAGTATCACATAGAAGGTGTGGGGATTAGTTTTTCCAATTGCTAGAGTTCCCCTTATATAGTTTTCAAACCAGGGTTTGCAATCTAAGTTACCTTGGTAACAAAGCATTCAATATTCACCGTTAGATGAAAAACCTGATTCAACCAAGCTAATATCTTTCAATCGTTAGATCGAAACTTATCTTGTCACACACAAATGAAATGTATTCAGTTAGGTTTGAGTAACCATACCTAAACGTGTACACTTAGTTGGTTCACAAATAGTTAACCAATGGTTAGCAATATGAGCACTTTCATAGTAACCGTATTCATCTTTCTCATAACTTGTTCAAATGACTCATAAAAACTAGTTCAAGAGTTGTTCAATTGCTTAGGTCTTTATTCATTGACACAATTGAAGCAAAATCGGTTTGATCCACTTGAATCATCCATGAACAATATAGCCACGGTTTGCAAAGATTGTATTCTTTATAATTTATTGTTTTAAGTTCATGAACTACCGGTTTGAGAAATAACCAACTTGGGTACGCGTACGGGTATGCGTACCATAGCTACTGGATTTGAGTTACAAACTCAGTAGAAATTTTCGGCTCGAAAACTTCCATGGGTACGCATACGGGTATGCGTACATAAGGTGAATGGTTTACTAGTTTACAAACTTACAAACTCAGCAGAAATTTTCGGTATGAAAACTTCCGTGGGTACGCGTACGGGTACGCGTACCTAAGGTGACTGGTTTACTAGTTTGCAAACTTACAGAAATTTTCGGTATGAAACTTCCGTGGGTACACATACTCAACCTGTCTCCTTCACCAATACTGCATGCACACATATGCACGCACTTGGTTTCCGGCACATGGATTTATACACTAATGTGCGAACACACTATATATGCTTATATATATAGTTGGTAATCTCAACTCTACATTTCATTCATTGAAACATTCTTCTATAATGTTATAACAATCGTTATTCACGACTATCGTCATCAAAGCTATTTTCAAGATTGAAACGTCATCATGACTTTCATCACGAGTAAAGATGAAAAGGGTTAAAGAGAAAGCTCACCAACACATATTTCGAGAAAAATATAGGCGAGTAAACTCGGCTCGAAATAGGAAATGTGTATGTATGAAAACTATCATACTTATACGACTATTGTCTTAAGAGTATGAGATATAGTAGATATTTGAGTGACATATGAGGTCAAGTCTCCACATACCTTTTTGTCGGATGAAGTTCTACTTGTTCCTCGAGTAGTTCTTCGTCTTCGTAAGATAATCTCCATGGAGTCTGGAGCTCAATTACATTAAACTATCCTAGACCGAGACTTAGTCATAAGTAAACTAGAAATCAAGACATATAGTTTGGATCACTAATATTGACAAACATGCTTGAGATATAAACGCATGCGAGTTCGACCATGTAGTGCTCTAACAATCCCCCCCCCCCCTTGTCAATTTTAGTGACAAAACTATCAATACATATGGATTACAAAATAAATAAAACTTTGTAGCTTCTCATCCACAAGTTTGATCTCCTTGGTGCTTCATCGTTACTCGAAAACTTCGTCTTTTCCAAGTACTCCTATGATTCCATAGATGTTCAGTTCAGCATTATAGTTGTTGATGTTCCGTAGCCATAACAATGAGAAAACAAAAGCTCTCGATCATTGTTATACAATGTCATAGTATTATTACACATCATCAAAGTTCTCATATCACAACTTCGACAACAATACTATGGTGATATGTATCACTCCCCCTTAGTCAATAATTCGTCTCAACACGAAAACCACTCCCCCTTACATAATGATCCGAAAACCATATGTATTTATAGTGTGAACTACATATTTATTCTTCCCCTTTTTGTCAATAAAAATGGCAAAGGTACGAAAACGGGATCCTAATGAAATTTTCATGGAGACACTTCAAGACCAAAGAAATGTACATATCAACTTTGTTTAGATGCAATCATAAAGCCGAAGCTAAATGCATTCATCACGGAGTTTATAAAGATACAAGATAACTCCTCAAATATTCCACAGCCGCACTCCCCATAAAGATATGGTAATTAAGCACAAGTTCAAAAGAACTCTCCCCCATTTGATGTCATTCCCGAAAGAACAACAAGAGCGACCTTACTTTTACGAGAAAAGAAGGATTTCTTTGGACACCAAAAAACCACAAAATGATTTTCTATCTAAAATTATCAATTAAACTAACCACAAGAGAAACCATGATTAATTTAATCGGACTACACAACCAAAATAACCACAAACGAATCTATGATTAGTCTAGTTGGAAAAGCTCACACAAGAAGACTTATGGAGCCGCACGGTATATACATAAAATATGGATCAGGGAAGATCAATACTACGGAATATACGAGGATTCATTCTATTTTCCATCACTATTTGCACAATGACATATAATAGACATAAGCCTTGTAAACAAAAGATTTTAACCTATCTTCCATCAATAAATGACATAATAGGCTTAACTTTTGTTTGTCAAAAGTTCATCGATCTTGTATCAATACATGCATATCGACATATAAACGAGATAAATTTTGACATCGTATGGGACAATAATAGTTCACGGATGCAAATACACATATCCCATAACACATTGCAATATATAAAACCATAACGATTAATACTGCAAAAATCATCTTCCAAACCAAACTTTAGAATTTAAACAAATAAATCTAAAAACATGAAGATGAAAACGTTAGACATAGCTATGTGTACTCACAATACTGGCTATTCCAAACCCTAGTTATCCTTCTTAAACAAAAACAAGAATAAAATTATTTTAAGAAGTTTCCTAGATAAATAAAAACAATCAACATGCCAAGATTGAATATGATCCAGACATCAATCAGCTGATTCGGAGTCCTTAATAAGCTTGAGATCCTTGAGCTTGTGATTGACAGCATCCTCTGCTTCTTCAGAGTGGAAATCCTTGTTGAGAAGTCCCTTTACATGAGTTTTCATGAGAACAAGGTCGAATTAACCTTTTCAACTCGGCCTTACCATATCAAGACACTTCATTGTATCAACAAGTTGTTGTTTTGCATCCTCAAAGTTCTTGAGAAAGTCAACAACCACTTCATCTGAAATCTCTTCAACGTCCTCAATGTCTGAGTATGCATCGGGAGATTGGGGAAAATATCTTTCAACTTCATCAAAGGTTCCCTTCTCTTTATCGAACTCGAAATACAACACATTATCAACGAAGTCTTCAGGTAAATCCTAAGAGCAAGAAGAAGACGTCATTGATAATAAGAGACCTAGAGTGAGATATCTCAACTCGCAGGGAAGGGTATATAAACGATTTCGAATGACTTAGGGTTTACAAGCATGGTTTGTGAAAGAACTTAAAGACCGTGTGTATACCCATAGGAAAGAGGGTACATAATGACTTTAACCAAAAAGTCTATTTGTGAAGATAGACTGCACAATACCCATGCATCTTAGCTCTAGGATCCAAAGCAAGGATTAAGAACAAAAGATAACAAAAGAACACGCATAAAAAAATACTCATGTAAAAGTGTTTGACTTGACAATCCATCTAAGAACGATAAGAAATTAGCTAGATAATCAGAGACACTTTGCCAAAACTATACCTATCCAATTCTCACACAACTAGGTTTTTTGTAGGTGAGAGTTCAACCTTATGATTAATTTACACAAGTATGAGCCTTCAGCTCATTAAATAAACATTGTCTTTGGTTATCCTTATTTCTTCGAGACTTTTGAGGAACACCATTATAATGTGAACAGTTGTCATAAACATTACCGTTACCAAAAATTGACTCATAGAATCGGTTCTTACCAGAAGATTTTTGGTGAGAGACGGTGGACAGTCTGTTGACGATTTCTTTATAACCTTTAATTACCTCCTTTAGGTTATTTCTTATATCATCATCTTTTCATTTTTTCTTTGATACTTTATTCATATCAAGAGAACTATTATCTCCTCTATAGTAAAAGAAGCATTTCTGATCTTTTCTTAAACGGGTTTTCAGACGTTTGTTATGCATCTTTGAGAGACCCATTGAACTGATTTTCCTGGTAGGATACAGAGGATGAGTATTGAAACCATTTGGCTTACACATACCAATGTCAGTTACACCTTTGAGGATTAAGTCCAAGGTGTGTTGAAATCGAACAAGGTACTTATTATTCAACACAGGGTTCCCTTTGTGCACAACATGCCCTTTTGATCGCAAAGGGACATACTTTCTGATCACAAGAGTGTTTAGAAAGTATCGTCCTGACATCTTCGTCTGAAGATTTCCTCCTTCCATGTGATGTGCATGTAGTTGCAGGAAATCCCACACTACACCCCTTACTCAGTTTTGCTTAACTAATCCATTGAAAGATGTGTGATCAAGAATATTTATTAATTGATTCCATGAAATGTTTACCCATTACAATAGAATTACACTTGGAAATTAAAGCACTCTTAAACTTTCTCTCTCCTAATGACTTGCTTCACAATACCCAAAAGATCTCTCTTTCAACAGACTCATTTAGCCCTTTATATAGGGTAATACATAGTGGATGACAAATAAGCTATCCTTTATTTTCGGAATGTCTCGCGAAGTGTCGCAAGTGCACGAATATTCATTCTCGCGACACTTCTTAACCCTCGCCAGGTTTCATGTCTTCCAATTGTTTTGTTTGTCGTTATTCATCGCGTCGTTTATTTTAGCTCCTCGCGACTCCCTCGCGACACCGTCGTTTATTAATCCCGCGAACCTTGTCCGTTGCGATATTATGATCCTACATCTTGCCTCTTTTTCCTTGAATATTGCTTGAAGAGCGATTTGAAGGAAAAATTCATTGTTGTAATAATCCTTGGTTTCAATTGGTGAAGGAACGAGCGAAAGAATATTTTTCTTGAAAAGTACGTACTTGCCTCTATTCTTTTAGCGAAGTTCCGAAGCTTCTTTGTAGTATATATATGAAGTTCCGTCTCCTGTCTCTCCTTACATCTCCTCTGCGAGGGAGAGAATGTCATGAGAATCAATATTTTGATTTGCCGCAACTACTTATCTTTATCTGTTTCAGCTCCGTGCTATTACACAGATTTTGACTATTAAAGTCTTTTCTTGACACGTCTCTTCCAACCGTTTATTCTCGACCGTTCGTGTCTCTTCTCGCATTAAATGCCCTCGTTTTTCTCAAGAATCTTTTTTGATTTTTCTATATATAGCTTTCTTTTCCTCCTCTTTTCTTCCTTTAGTTTCTCTCTGCAACTTTTCTTGACTCTCTCCTTCCGCAATTTGCGCTCCTCGCTATCAGTAACTCTTTTCTTCATCCCTTCTAACGCTGATCCTAATCTCCAACCTCCCATCCATTCCCATACCGATAATGGCTTTCATTAGTCGTGCATACAAATCTTCTTTTGATGAAGTTCAACGTAAGTTGCTCGAGAAGGGTTTTACTCTATCAACCATTCCCGATCAAGAATCTTCATCTATTCTTTCGCAAAGTTGTTTTCTCTCGATCATCAATGTGATGATCAAAAAATTATAGTCTCGCTAGGTCAGCTTCTCGCAGACTTCCCATTCCCTTATACAATCCTCGAGATGCCTTTATTTTATGAAATCTTGGCCCATGAAAAATTCTCTCTGGCCGTTTATCAATTAAGTGGCGATTGCATTCGCCTAATGCTTGAGTTCGCGAACCGTGGTGCTAGCAAAGGATCTTTATACCCTAATACTCGTTAGAAACCCCGATTTCGCAAACTTGGAAATAGTCACCGAGAAGTACACTCGAGAGAACTTTTTTGAAAATTATGCAAAGGATAAAGATGAGGAATGCGAAATCTCGCTGGGGCATTCGCACGAAAAAGAAGGATAATGTCCCCGAGGATAAATTACTCATGCAAGATATTGACTGCACCCGGCAATAATACTACTCTCGCCACTCCAAAGATGAGAAGTGGTGGGTTGTACCCTTGATTTTAAATGGCCCTTACATCGCGGGCTCGCATATTCTTCCTGCGAATCTCGCAGATATCATCCTTGGGAATTCAAATGGCCTGATAAGGCAAAAGAGGTATGTTTTCCACTTCAAATCTTGCCTTCGCAACTTTCTTTTTATATTTGCTGAGTTTGTGGAATTTTTCAGATCGCCAAATTGAGAAGAAGCTACAAGGATAATCCGTTGGAGAGTACTCTGACGATACTTCGATCGCTTACGGGTGAAGTAAGAAACATTTCCTTTGTTATTTGAAACAATATTGTTGCCTCTGTTTCTTATCTTTAACCGTATGCGAAGGTTGCCTCTGTTTCTTATCTTTAACCGTATGCGAAGGTTGGAGTTGAAGAAGCTGTAGCCGCGAAGATTAGAAGTAAGGGTAAAACTGCTGCTCGCAAAGATAAATCTTCTGCTCCATTAACTAAGAAGCGAAAGACTCAGTCTTCTTCTCGCCTTAGCTCAAGCTCCGAATCTTCTGACGAGGATAACCATGATTCGAATCCCTCTCTCGCTAAAGAGATTCCATTGGCTCTGTTCTCCTATGGATCGGTTATCTAGCATCTTCTCGGACTCTTTCCAAGGAATGGGAGATGCTCCCCTAGCTTCCCTTTGGGGGCTCTCGCAAATGTGTGTAATGTTGCTTTACTAGAGGGCAATAATTCTTTCAATGGAGCCTCTAGAATTGTGTCTCCCGACTTCTTGAACGCACTTGGGTCTTTGGTATGCATTCGGTCATATTTCCTCGTTAAGTTTAAATTTTTTAAATATATATGTATTAACGGTTTTTCTATCTTCTTTCATAGGTTGGAAAACTTCTTTTGTAGTTGCCTCGATCTCGAGAGAAGACGCAATAATCTTGAAAAGAGAAATTTACAATTGAACAAGAAGACCCAAGAGCCGGAAGTTGAAGCCGCACATCTCGCGATAAGATTCAAAAATTAGAAGCCGATCTGACTCCCAAAAGGAGAGAGTAATCACTCTTCGTAATTCAAATCAAAGAACTTTATGGTATAGTAATTTTCAATTCTCAAATCCTTTTCATGCTATCTTTTATTTTTCTTTGTCTGACTATTATTCTCGCAGACGTATATAATCTCTCCGAAGAATCCATTCTTCTCCATTCATTTCCCGAGCCTATGAATGATGATGTCCTTCTTACTCACCTCAATCAATCTCTAAGTAGTTTCTCAAATAAAACTAACCTCCTTTCATTAAAGGATCTTCAATCCAAATATCATCTCTTAGAGATCAAACACAGATCTAGTTTAAATTTAACTAATCGCTTTAAACGAATGTACCTTGATTCCGAGAAGAAAATCAAGACTTTAAGGAAGAAAATTAGTGATCTCATAGATGAGAACAATCGCATTACTAACGAGAGGTGCACAAAGTTAGCAGAATTCCACAAATCTCTTCTTGGTGTGCATGTTGAACGAGATGAACTCCTTCATAAGAATACCATACTTAAGCAAAATGAGAAGAGCAAGTTCGTTCTCTTCTTGTTATTAATAGTGATGATGAATTCGCCCTGGGCTGCGAAAGTTTTAGATAATGCCAGAATAACCTAGGTGTTGATGTTAGTCTTCATGCCGAGCATACTTCCTTGATTAAAGATATGATATCCGATAGAGAAGGTTACTTATTATACCTTATCGCTTCTTACTTCGTAGTATTGCTTGTAAATTATTAACTTGTTGTTACTTATTTGTAGAATCCGAGAAGAGACTTCAAGTTAGAATTAGAGAGCTTGAATCGAAAAGAACAACTCGCCAGAATTTTCCAAATGAGAATTGAAGAACTTGAAACTCAAAAAGAACAACAGAAAGAGTCTCTCCTTCATGAATAAATATTTCAAGTTGAAGAAACAATTTCTAACGACAAATGGCGAATTTTAATAATGATGCCGTTCGTTTTCGCAATGGAGCCATGGAGTATGTTTGTAAGGACCACAATATCCCTCTCGCATTCATATCCCCGGCTTTCTAAAAGGTTCCCGAGAATCGCTTGTCTCGGGACGTTTCGATAGTGAGGCTAGCGAAGAAGAAAATTCTCGCGATGAGAATAATAGATCAAGAATCGATGAAGGAGAAGAATCACCAAAGAGATAATTCTTTTTGTTTTCTTTCGCTGCCTCTAATATCTCGTACATTTCGTATCTCTTTATTATAGTGTACTTCTTGGATTGTCCCCCCTAAATTCAATCTTCACTCCCCTTTTTGGTAGTTCTTCTTTGTAATATAATTGGCTAACATTATTGATGTATAACTCTTTTCATCGAAGATGAATAACAATATTCCATCTTTTCCATTCCCATACTTGCCTCTGTTATTTATCTTCAGATGGAAGATTTTAGTTGTCATCATGTATTTGGTTGGATAATAATTTTATTGTTATTGAAATGTATCGTTGCGACGAGGTCGCAAGCCGCGGGTATCTTCATAAATCAAGAATCCTACTTGTCTCGCCTTATCGTTTCGGTAGTCTTTATTTTATCTCTTCTTGTTGCGACAAGGTCGCAGGCCGCCTTTACATTTTCAAGCAAGGGCCCATTGACCTTGCCTTATCATTTTCGTGTGGTCTTCCCCTGCCACCTTTCATTGCGACAAAATCGCAGGACGTCTTTACACTTGCATGTAAAGACCCATTGATCTTGCCTTATCATTTTCCAAGTATTTTTGCCTCTGCAGGATGTTTTAGTTGCGGCAATATGACAAGCCTAGATATCCTTGCGAATATAAAGCCCCATGACATTGCCGTCGTGCGACGAAATCGCAGGACGTCCGTACACTTTCGTGTAAAGACCCATTGATCTCGCCTTACCTTCGCGTTAGTATTATTGCCTCTGCAGGATCATTGCACAAATATGACAAGCCTAAATTCTCTTGTGAAAACATAGCCTTATGACATTTGCGTCTGTTTTGACACTTCCCCTAATGGAGAGCGTCGCCCTTATCATCTCCCCGGTTGCCCCTTCAAGGAGGCGAAACATCGGCCATACAAGACTAGCTCCTCCCATCCGGTCTTAACAACAACCAGTTGTTTTCGCAGCCTCTTATCCCTTATACCTATAGGGTTTATGGTTACAAGACCGCACCCTAAGTGGAGTTTTCTTCAAGCGAGTGCAACATATGCCAAGACTTGCCAAGAATGGCCAGTGGTAGGTTCATCCATCCCGGCACTCGCTCAACCGTACCCTCGGCGCCTTGAGCATACACTCGACTCCTTGGAAGAGACCCTCGGTCGCCCAACCAGGGTATAACCTTATATATATAGTTGGGAATCCAAGGTACCTCTTCCGGATAGGCTTTCATGGGCCCCAAATTTTCATGACTCAGCTTCAGAGCGGTGTAACCTTCCCCCGAGCCATGTCGAGAGATGCCCCTTATATGACGCACTTTAGGTCTTACATTTGCCTCTTACGAAATGTTATTCGCGAACTAGGTGTACGCCATAAAGGTTCGTCCCATTCTTTTACTCATTCATCTTTGTTAAATCATTCAATCATTCATGTTTCATTATTTGCTGATATTTGCTGATATTTGTTTCATTTGTTGTATTTCACTTTTCTTTCTTAACCGAATTCTCATTTACTCTTGACTGCGAGATTCTCGCACATCATTACTTCAACTGCTACTTTTCCTCCCTGCTTTTGTTGATTATTCACTTCTTATGCCTTTTGTTCCTCATATCCTTCGCTTCTTTATTATCATAATATTCGCCTGTCTCTAGGCATTCACCTCGCGAGGTATGTTCAGTCCTTACTTCTATAGCATCCACCATCAGTTTTTCCTTTCTCTGCTCATCTCTCACATGTTGCTTCCAACCCTTTCTTTTGGCATTTCTTTCTTCGCAGCCTTTCTACATCGACCTCATGACATTGTTGCGACTCCTTCCAATCTCCCTGTATAATACCAATGCCGTTTGGATGTGGAAATTTTATACATTGGTGGTATGTTGATGCGACCCCAAGATTTCATGAAGCCATGGCCTCCCAATCAGCGCATTATATGGAGATTCCACGTCAACCACACAAAAATAAAACATCGCTGATAATCCTTGTAGAGGTATTCTCATGTGAACCTCTCCCCTTGGTTTGTTTGCAGTGCCATTAAAGCCATATATCTTGTATGTCGAGGGATCAAATCCTCATCCTTTCCTCCCATCGTCTTGTAAGTATGGTAAAAAGAATATTCACCGAACTTCCTATCGATTAGGATTCGGTTGATCGCCCAAAGAATCTTCTCGCTTCATCATCTTCTCCATCAACCGGTTTTGGGTTAATCTCTAGTTTCACAACCAACGGGCTATCATGTGTTTCTCTTCCTTTTGGCACTTCATCCGCAGAGAAAGAAATAGTCTTCACTGCCACTTTTCTAATCAAGCTCGTTCTCGCTGACTCATTATTTCTTTATCGTTAGCATCTCTCGCAAAGACTCTACCGAGCACGTTGTCATGAAAATCTTCGACAGCGGAGATAGGAGTGGACGATAGAGTTGCAATTCAAATTTTTAGCTTTTGTTCCAACTTCTATCACAAATGTTTCCTTTCCTTTCGCCGACACTATTCTCGTGCATCTCTCTGGTGGTGGTGGTAATGTCCGGCCTTTTTCTCCTCCCTTTAGAAAGTGATTCACTTCCCCGATCAATCATCCCGAGAATAATTCTCTTTATGTTTCTACAATCGTTTGTTTGATGCCCATGGAAGCGATGGTAAGAACAAAACTCATGGCTTCGTCGCCCGGTGGTGGTTCCATTCCCACGTTCCAAGGTGCCGGTACATCTTCCATTACAAGTATAGCTTCCCGCATCTTTTCCACACTAGCATTCAAAGTGGAGGCATCTTAATCTCTTCCCATACTATTCTCATGCGACTTCTCTGCCTTGCATGATTATTTTGCCTTCGTCCACCGTAAGTTTCTTGTACATGATCTAGCCTCTGAATCTTATTATTGTCAAGTTACGGTTGTAGTAGTTCCTTTCTCGTTCAAACTCTTCTTGGTCGTGGCTTCCCATAGCTACTATCTTCCGCTGTCCCTCATCAGCCTTCCTTGCTTGCCGTCCTTGCGAAGTGCTCGCCACTGTATTTATGAATTGAGGCAACAAGCTTGCGTTCGCAAAGATTCGAGCTTGTGTTCGCGATCGGATAAGAATTCATTTCATTCTCGTCTTTCTTCTAAGGCAATATATTCTTCCCGTAACTCTCAGCTCGCCATCGTGATTGTATTTTTGATTCTAAAATTTGAATGTATAACAAGTTAGTCGCGAAGAGAGCATTCACAAATGAGAGGATGAGATATCTTTCCTCAACCCGTCCCGCCATTTCGCTACACATGGTCCTCCATCTTATTGTCAACTGCCTTAAGCTCTCGCCAACCCTTTGTTTCAACCCGAATACATCTTCAATACCGGGTCGTGAAGAGTTGTTACTTATGTATGCTCCTGTGAAGGTGGCTTGTAAATGGTTAAATGATGTGATTGTGTTCCTCGCGTACCTTCAAACCATTTTAGTGCTTCTCCTATTAGGCTTGATGCGAAATATTTGCACAAGATAGCATCATGATTCTCCCACCGCAACATACATCTCATATAAGCCTTGATATGTTGTACCGCACAGTTGTTCCATCAAAGATGTTGGTTAATGCAGTAGATTGCACTTAGGAGGTATTCCTCCCATCTCGTACTTCTAGCGTGAAGGGATTCTTCGCAGCCTTCTCGCGATGGCTTCGTCCAATTGTTTCCTTCCTCCTTCCCTTCTATTGTTCAAGAATCCTCTCATTTCAAATGGCTTCTCTTAAGATTTGTTCATTTGCCTCAGAATTTGATTCTACTGGGTCTTTTTAGCTCGCCTCTCTCTCTTCTACGCTCGTGCCTGTTTTGACCTTCTTGCTCATTATTTTCTTCTCTCCTTTCCCTCGCGACGCTCTTCTTCGTTTCTTTCTTTCTTCAATTCGCACGCCATTATATCGGTTGTTCTCTCTTCTTGGCTGTCTCTCACTCTCATCTGCACCCTCTCATATTCTTCATTAATATTTCTATTGGTACGATTTTGTTCCCTCATTATTTCCGGCTGTCATGGTTATTCTCACCGGATTGCCTCTTCCATCTCTTGATTTTCCATTTCTCGCTTTTATCCTTTCTCTCTCGCGAGCTAGCCGTGCTTGTTCAATGTAGTGCCTCTCAATGTCATCCTCAATCTCTCGGTTTCTTCTCAATTCTTCTCCCGTGCAAGATTATTCTCCTTCAAAGAACTGGGTCATTCGGCCCTTGGAGTTGCATGTTTCCTTGATTTTCCTATTCCGCTCATCTTGAAGATTTTCTTTGCCGAGGAATATAACGATCTTCCATTTCCCTCTTCTCTCGCCATGCTCGTGCTTGGATTTTGTGTTTCTTGTTGGTTTTCTTCTTCGGTACTTTCGTTGGTAAAACTCTCCTTCTTTCTTCCCTAATCGATCTTGAACTTGATCTCACACTACTTGATCTCCTATTTTGCAATCTCATATTTTCCATCCTCAATTCATGATTCTGTCTTGTCAAGTTTGCTCGTTCCTCCGCCTCTAGTCGTCTCTCTTCATGTATTGTTTGTCTCAATCTTTCTAACGCTGCGATTTCTTCGTTTCCCGGATTCATTTCTCCATTCATTCCTTGCTCTCCTCCTCCTTGTCCATTGTTCACCATTTGCTCGCTCCTCTTCCCTCTCGTCTTCGTAATCGACCTCCAAGTATGTACACTTACTCTATCATAATCCACACTGCGTTTGCTACATCGGGGAGATCGGTGGCTGATTTTGATTTTCTCCATCATTTCTCATATTCATCCTTGACGATTCTCCCGTTTCATTCCTCCTTTCTCCAAAGAAGTCTCCCACTTCTTCTTACAATCGTTGGTTGCCCTTGTACGCTTTCTTCTTCTAGCCATTTTTCTTTTTCAATGAATTCTTGAGTATCTCTCCAAACCTTTTCTCCGTTAATCCAAATTCTTTCCAATTTCTACGTCAATCTCTCGCTCTCTCCCTGCTTCTAGCGCATATGTAGTCAGCAGAAATCCCACACTACACCCCTTACTCGCTTTTGCTTAACTAATCCATTGAAAGATGTGTGATCAAGAATATTTATTAATTGATTCCATGAAATGTTTACACAATACAATAGAATTACACTTGGAAATTAAAGCACTCTTAAACTTTCTCTCTCCTAATGACTTGCTTCACAATTCCGAAAGATCTCTCCTTTTCAACAGACTCATTTAGCCCTTTATATAGGGTAATACATAGTGGATGACAACTAAGCTATCCTTTATTTTCGGGAATGTCTCGCGAAGTGTCGCAAGTGCACGAATATTCATTCTCGCGACACTTTTAACCTCGCCAGGTTTCATGTCTTCCAATTGTTTTGTTTGTCGTTATTCATCGCGTCGTTTATTTTAGCTCCCTGCGACTCCCTCGCGACACCGTCGTTTATTAATCCCGCGAACCTTGTCCGTTGCGATATTATGATCCTACAGTGCAACATTCTTGAACATTGAAGATCGCAGGCACATCCTTTTTAATTGGAAGGGATTTCGATTTTACTTCAAACTGCACACACTTTTGGTTTTACAAGAAGTGGATGGTATAGAGGATTTTTTGAAGCATCCTTGAATTGAGAGTTTATTCAAACGATGTTCAATTTCCAAAACATCCTTTTCAAGAAGAGTCTCAAGAAGGATTTGTGAAGACGGAGCTTCTGTGTTTTTGGAGTTTCCGTCACTTACTATACTAAGAAGAGCATTGACATGGTTTTTTTAACCGATTAAATTTATCAGCTTGGATTCTAACAAGATTTAGAATCAGTTCACTCTCTTCAGCTGTTTCCCTTTTAGTAATAGAGAAAAGATTCTTTGAAGGGTAATCGGAAGGACACATGTCAGTGTCTGTCTGTCTCGTCAGAATCCAAGGATCGTCTATATTTGAGATACAAGAATCTTTCTCTTCAATAGATTTAGTCGAGACAAAACTTTTTTTTTCTGATGATGCGTTTATTAGAGATAGTATATCTGTCCATAGAGTCATATTGCTACAAACACAGACTTGTAAGGTCTTTAAACGTGTTTGCCTGCTCTGATACCAATTGAAAAAAGCGGGGGTACAACAACCTCACCCAATATTTCGATTAGCAATCTGTATGGACTAACTCTAATATACTTTTAAGAGAATCAACTATATAGTAAGACTCAATCTTAATAAAAAGTATATCAAGAAGTTAATATCTCTATCTCTCGATTTGATCTTTACTCGAGCAAATGGAAATCTGAGAGTCTTTATCAAATACTAGAGAGATAAAATTTGATGGTACCAAACACCAATATCCAAGTGTCAATCAATGTAAATCAACAACCAAAGGTTAGATATATTTTAATTGAATGATCTTAACGCACAACCTGTGATATTTCAATTATATAACAAAATATAATGCGGAATAGAAATAACACAGACAACAGAAGTTTTGTCAACGAGGAAACCGCAAATGCCGAAAAATCCCGGGACCTAGTCCAGATTAAACACCACATTGTATTAAGCCACTACAGACACTAGCCTACTACAAACTAACTTCGGTCTGGACTGTAGTCGAACCCTAATCAATCTCACACTGATTCAAGGTACAGTTGCGCTCCTTACGTCTCTGATCCCAGCAGGATACTACGCACTTGATTCCCTTAGCCGATCTCACCCACAACTAAGAGTTGCTTCAACCCAAAGTCGAAGACTTTAGTAAACAAATCTATATCACACAAAAAGTCTACTATGATAGATAAATCTGTCTCCCACAGATAAACCTATGAGTTTTTGTTCCGTCTTTTGATAAATCAAGGTGAACATGAACTAATTGATAACCTGGACTTATATTCCCGAAGAATACTCTAGTATTATCAATCACCTCACAATAATATAAATCATATGGTAGCGAAACTAAATATTGCGGAATCACAAACGATGAGACGAAGATGTTTGTGATTTCTTTTTATCTTGTTCTATTGGAGATATAATCTCAAGTCAATTATTCAATTGAACTCGTACGATAGAAAATATCAAGATCCGATCGCTCAACTACAAGAGAAGTAGTTTCGTCTGGCTTCACAATCCCAATGAGGTCTTTCAGTCGTTAACCTACAAGGTCTCGAGAAGAAACCTAAGTTTAAAGGATAATCGACTCTAGCAAAACCAACTAGTATCACACATGAGGTGTGGGGATTAGTTTTTCCAGTTGCTAGAGTTCCCCTTATATAGCTTTCAAATCAGGGTTTGCAATCTAAGTTACCTTGGTAACAAAGCATTCAATATTCACCATTAGATGAAAAACCTGATTCAACCAAGCTAATATCTTTCAACCGTTAGATCGAAACTTAGCTTGTCACACAGAAATGAAATGTATTCATTTAGTTTTGAGTTACCGTACCTAAACATGTACACTTAGTTGGTTCACAAATAGTTAACCAATGGTTAGCCATATGAGCACTTTCATATTAACCGTATTCATGTTTCTCATAACTAGTTCAAATGACTCATAAGAACTAGTTCAAGAGTTGTTCAATTGCTTAGGTCTTTATTCATATTCATAGACACAATTGAAGCAAAATCGGTTTGATCCACTTGAATCAATTGAACAATATAGCCACGTTTGCAAAGATTGCATTCCTTATAATTTTTTGTTTTAAGTTCATGAACTACCGATTTGAGAAATAACCATCTTGGGTACGCGTACGGGTATGCATACCTTAGCTACCGGACTTGAGTTTACAAACTCAGTAGAAATTTTCGATTCGAAAACTTCCGTGGGTACGCGTACCTAAGGTGACTGGTTTACTAGTTTGCAAACTTACAAACTCATCAGAAATTTTCGGTATGAAAACTTATGTGGGTACGCGTACTCAACCTGTCTCCTTCACCAATACCGCATGCACACATATGCACGCACTTGATTTCCGGCACATGGATTTATACACTAATGTGCGAACACACTATATATGCTTATATCCATAGTTGGTAATCTCAACTCTACATTTCAATCATTGAAACATTCTTCTATAATGTTATAACAATCGTTATTCACGGCTATCGCCATCAAAGCTATTTTCAAGATTGAAACGTTATCATGACTTTCGTCATGGGTAAAGATGAAAATGGTTAAAGCGAAAGCTCACTAACACATATTTCGAGAAAAATATATGCGAGTAAACTCGACTCGAAATAACAAATGCGTATGTATGAAAACTATCATACTTATACGACTATTATCTCAAGAGTAGGAGATAGAGTAGACTTTTGAGTGACAGATGAGTTAAAGTCTCCACATACCTTTTTGTCGGATGAAGTTCCACTTGTTCCTCGAGTAGTTCTTCGTCTTCGTAAGATGATCGCCATGGAGTCTGGATCTCAACTACACTTATAACTATCCTAGACCGAGATTTAGTCATAAGTAAACTAGAAATCAAGACATAGAGTTTTGATCACTAATATTGACAAACATGCTTGAGATAGCAACGCATGTGAGTTCGACCGAGCAGTGCTCTAACATTACCTAAGGAATCTAAACCCCAATCATATTCCCCAATTTTATCCAGATTATCTATCCATAAAACCCAACGTTTATCTACTCTTCCACTAGAACCCGCATTAAGAAAATGATCAACACACCAAAGAAAGATTGCTCTTGTCAATACATTTGCACATTCAATATTGTTGGTTTTTTCTCTACTTTTAATGTAGGTTCTCAAGATAGCCAGGGATATTGTACTTTGCTTAGTGTTCCATTTTTCAAATCCTTTAAAATCTTGAAAATACAAATAATCCAAAGAAGCATATGTTAGCTCACCCAATACCTAAGATAACTACTTGATTTTTCGTAGGTCACAAATGGGAATTCCCACAACATATACCAATCTAAAGGAAGGATGCCAAACTCAAATTCTCTAAAATAGAAGCTCTTGGCTTTTTTCCGCCATCTCTCAGCTATGGCTTCAACTAAACTTCTATCCGCATTAGTCGGACTATAAACTTTAGAGGCAGTTTTAATGAGGTTGAAACGTTATACCAAATTGTAGTGAGAGATAATCTGATAGCACGAAGATACTGTGATAATTGTGGGTTTTCTTATGTTATAACAATCGTTATTCACGGCTATCGCCATCAAAGCTATTTTCAAGATTGAAACGTCATCATGACTTTCGTCATGGGTAAAGATGAAAATGGTTAAAGCGAAAGCTCACTAACACATATTTCGAGAAAATATATGCGAGTAAACTCGACTCAAATAACAAATGCGTATGTATGAAAACTATCATACTTATACGACTATTATCTCAAGAGTAGGAGATAGAGTAGACTTTTGAGTGACAGATGAGTTAAAGTCTCCACATACCTTTTTGTCGGATGAAGTTCCACTTGTTCCTCGAGTAGTTATTCGTCTTCGTAAGATGATCGCCATGGAGTCTGGATCTCAACTACACTTATAACTATCCTAGACCGAGATTTAGTCATAAGTAAACTAGAAATCAAGACATAGAGTTTTGATCACTAATATTGACAAACATGCTTGAGATAGCAACGCATGTGAGTTCGACCGAGCAGTGCTCTAACATTACCTGAGGAATCTAAACCCCAATCATATTCCCCAATTTTATCCAGATTATCTAGCCATAAAACCCAACGTTTATCTACTCTTCCACTAGAACCCGCAATAAGAAAATGATCAACACACCAAAGAAAGATTGCTCTTGTCAATACATTTGCACATTCAATATTGTTGGTTTTTTCTCTACTTTTAATGTAGGTTCTCAAGATAGCCAGGGATATTGTACTTTGCTTAGTGTTCCATTTTTCAAATCCTTTAAAATCTTGAAAATACAAATAATCCAAAGAAGCATATGTTAGCTCACCCAATACCGGCATAACTACTTGATTTTTCGTAGGTCACAAATGGGAATTCCCGTCAACATATACCAATCTAAAGGAAGGATGCCAAACTCAAATTCTCTAAAATAGAAGCTCTTGGATTTTTTCCGCCATCTCTCAGCTATGGCTTCAACTAAACTTCTATCCGCATTGGAAAAATTAAACTCAAAGACAAAAGAAAACCCACAATTATCACAGTATCTTCGTGCTATCAGATTATCTCTCACTACAATTTGGTATAACGTTTCAACCTCATTAAAACTGCCTCTAAAGTTTATAGTCCGACTATCACTCAAATTATTAGATACATGCCTATCCCCCTTTGCCGATACTATTTCCAAAGCATATAAATGTTCTTCCATATTCATACTACAATCAATAACAAAAGAAAAAAAAATCAACCACATTTTATCATTTTCATCATAATCATACAAATTCATAATTTTATCAACAACATTTTATCATTTTCATCATAATCATACAAATTATAGATATTCAGACAAATTTAGCTTCATAAAAATACTACAAGTATCATTTTCATCATAATCATGTGATCTCTCTTACAAATTATCATTCATCTTCATCACAAATAATCAATTTAATCCCCAAAATCTAAATTCATTACAAAAATTCATTTTAAATCATACAATACTAGAAATATCATCTAAATCATCTAAATAACAAATACCAATCATCTAAACATATCAATTTCATCAACAAATCATGATCATCGTAAAAAAAAAAAAAAACAACCAAAGTTCAAAATCTTACCCAAATCGATTTCGTGGACGGATTCGCTCCAAACCAATCTCAAATGATTTCAATGGTGTTGTTGTTCAAACCCACAGTGCGATTTGTGACGAAAATCCCTATCATGCTTGATCTACTACATGCATTTTCGGAGGGTTTTGGGGTGAGGGAGAAATGAAATGAGGAAGAAGAAGAAGATCGACCTTCTGTTGGGTTAGATCGATTTCTACAACGCTGAATGGTGCAGTGCCAGGCGCGGAATGGTTCAGCGTTTTGACTGAGTTGACTGGTCAAGCGCGGGATGATTCAGCGAAAAGTGAAAACGCTGAATGGTTCATCGCTTGGCGATGTTTTGTTTCAGCGACTAGCATACTAGTCTAGCACTCCCATAAGACCTATGTGGTTTTGCTAGCTGTCGTGAATTGCTAATCTAGGTGCTAGACTAGTACTCCATAAGACCAAGCCTAATATGCTTCAAAAAGAGAGAGAATTTTGACTAATTACATACTATATTTTTTATTTTTTACTAGTAAGGCCACATGTGCGATGCACATGCTTGAATTGGATTCTTTTAACAACACCAAATTTGATAATAATGGGAAAAAAATTTAAATAAAAATTTAATATCCTTGTTTATACTCATTACATATATAATTTAAAGAACTTTCCAAATATATCAATTTTGCAAAAATCCGATTTGTGTTTTTAAAGATATCTAAGTTTCAATTTTTTTGATCTATTTTTAAAACAATGACATTCCCTTTCTTTATTATAGAATATATAAATATTAACTAAAATCTTAAGTCTTAATTGGAGGTGCTAGATTATTAAGTGTTGCAATTCAAAAAAGTGTGGCAAAAAAGTTAAAAGTTCTCTCTCCTACCCGATTGCTAGCATGACTAGCATGCTAATAGTTACTGTTGAATGATTCAACTACCTTTTCGCACCAAAATTCGGCGCGGGCGCGGAATGGTCTTTTTCTTTATTATAGTATATATATATATAAGATAAGATTTCTCATACTTAGCAATTTGAGCCATAGGTTCCACCTTACCACAACTCAGCGATTTTGGTCTCATTCCATAGTCATCATACTTCACCTAACCAAACAATGGGTGCGGCTATCATTGAATTGGGTGCAACCGTAAGCGGCTAAAAACCCTAACCTTATCATAACCCTAACCTTACATACAAAAGGCTTCACCACATAGAGAGAGTTGATGTGTTCAAACATAAACATATGGAAGCAGCCGCTGCTGCAACGAAAAAATCAAATTTGTTGCTAAAAACTCAGATGATACAGAAGAAGAGCAAGAAGAAATGGAATAAAAAGAGGTTTCTGTACTACTAATCTTGATTACTCGGTGCGAGCGGAGTCGGAAAAGCTAAGATGGGCAGTGACCACCTCTACATCCTCTTAGATCTAATCTATCTCAAGGACCGATTGGCGAGTTACATAATAACACCATTTTTATGTTCTGAGATCTCTAAGAGTCACTTGACCAACTGCAAATGAAAAGCTCTTGGGTCAAAAGAACTGATGATTGTGGATTGATTCCATACACAAGGCAGATAAGAAAGAAGAGGCTAAGATAAACAGATCAAAGGTCATTCTCATCTCTGTTTTTTTGGGTATGAGCAGATAAATTAATTGTTTATTTTTAATGACATATCTGTGTAGTGTTGTACTTACACTGCAGACCTTTAAAATCTCTGAACTTTTAAGGCCAATCATAATTTATTGTTTGAGTTTTATCTCTGGTTTTGAATAAGGCCTCATAATTTCTGAACAAGCCATGGCATTTCTTTATGTTGTTTGTTGTCCTTTGTGTTCATATGAGTTATATATTTATGTGTTTCTATGTTTTTATTCTATGCTTAGTTAGGCTTGTTCTTCCTCAAATACTTGACCACTTGTTTCTTGGACTTGTTGTTGTGTAATACCCCAATCATCTCTGTTTCGCTTCTTATCAATTTGATGAAATTAGAACTGAAACATGCTCTCGGCATATGTGGAATGTATTGCAGTGTTGTAAATATTTTCCAATCTCTAGATTTGGCAAAATAGAGTGTCCACTGTCCAGGCCATATTAGCTTTGGAAAGTATTGTGTTTTCATTCTTACCTATACATTTCGATCCGTCTTTGTGTTTGTGCATGTCTACAATCTTATGAAAAATGCTGGCAAATTCAACTGCTTTCAGGTATTTAGTCGCATATTCAACTGTTTTTGTAATCATGTATTCTAACAGTACTACATTGTATTGCTTGGATGAAAGTATTGTTTTCTGTTTTTTTCTTTGTCGTCTGTTGTGTATTTTTAATCGATCTCTCTTATAGTAGTTACTAACATGTGCTGTTGATGGTAGGTTACTAACCTGCGCTGCCTCATCTCTTTAACTTTGATAGACCTTTGGCTAAAATAATCCAAGCCTGGACCAGTTCCATGTAAAACCTCAAAAAGAATACATGATTAAAAGAGAGTTCATTGTTGAACCAGGAGTAAATTTCATTATATTTGACAACAACACATAACCCCCACTTTGATCATGTCTCAATGCCAGAAGTTGCTCGTTTGCACGTTTACCCAGCTCAGCATTACCATGTATCCTACAAGCACCAAGCAACGTCCTCCAAATTATAGGGTTTCGTACAATTTCCATCGACTCTGAAAATTCAAATGCTTCTTCAAGTAGCCCTGCTCGTCCTAACATGTCTACCATACAGCCATAGTACCTCATGTTAGGTACTATTCCATATTGAATTCTCATAAGCTCAAATTACTCACGTGCCCTTTTCGGTCATCCCACCATGACTACAAGCAACTAGTACTCCAACAATATTTGATCTCATATGGCTGGGTTTTTTCTCTTTGCATCTCTACAAACAAATCAATCGACTCCTTCGCAAAACCATGAATATCTAATCCCCCAATAATTGAATTCCACCTCGATGAATCTTTCCCTCATCCCCCTAAACATTGCAATGGCTTTCCCAATGTACCCACACTTAGCATACATATCAACAAGCGCATTCCCTAAAAGAACACTCAAATTTCTGGAACCCATCTCCATTATAAAGCGATGAATCCTTTCCCCAGTATCCAGACTACTAGAATCTGTACAAGCAGATAACAAACTCAGCATTGTCACTTCATCCGGCTGTTCTCCAGCAATTCTCATCTCCTCAAACATCTCCGAAGCTTTTTCATAAGACTTAGCAAGAACATAGCCTGCAACCGCCGCATTCCAAGTAACCACATCTAGTTGGGGGACTTCATCCGAGAGTTTTCTTGCACTCTCCATATTCCCACACTTAACATAGCCCGTGATTCACCTCTTGTCACATATCCAGCTGTTAAAGCGAATGGACAACAACATCCCTATTCCCCGATCCCTCAAAAAGGACTCTTGCCATCTTCAAATCCTCACATTTTGCAATAAGATGAATCGAAGTATTTCTCACAAATTTTTTACAACTTTCCCAAGGATCCAAGAAAGTTTTGTGTAAGCTTTAAGAACTAAAGAGTAAGTGTGATTATCTGGTTGAACGTCTTTCTGAATCATGTGTTGCATACGGACTTGATAGGTTTAGAACTCTGAGCTGAACCTCTAATCATAGTATTCCCTATAAAAAGATCTGGTTCAGTAATTTGATCAAACAGTTTATGAGCACAATTCCTGATAAACCAACAGAACATGTATAAATCAACTCTCTAAGAGAAGATGGGTTTGAATTGAAACCCTTGATTATCATCAAACCTTGGATTTGTTCAAGTGTTCTGAAACTTGTACATCTTTGCCATAAATTCGACCGTTGGATATGGTTGGAACTGCTGACTCTTTTCCTGATCATCACTCACAAGTTGTACTTTCATGTGGGTGTTCAAGATTCTAGAGGTAAAAGAAATGGCTGCTCGTGTCGTGCTCCAGGATTCCATGGGGTTACGAAATTACGCCTGTGCTTTCATGCTTGAAGGCTTTTTAGCATTCGGGGCCTTAGTTACATGGCACAGAAATATAGTTGCTCTCTAAATAGCATTGTATTATGGGTAGGGTGCATAATTACCAAAAATCTAGTTTACCTATATACCAAATGGGGTGTTTTTTTCTTTCATATAAAAATCACAGATAAATAAATGTAATCCAAAGAGATTTCTGGTGGGTAAACAAAACAACTCTAAGCTGGGTTACCATCCCATTAGTTGGGGTTTCATGCGTGAACCAATTGAAGTAGGTGGTCTAGGTTTTAAAGAAGCAAACAAAATGAATAAGGAAATGATAGTCAAATCAGCATGGAGAATAGCAACTCAGCGGAACACCCTTTTAGGTTCTGTCCTTAAGAATAAGTACTTTAAAAACTCAACTATTTTTCATTCTAAGAAGCATTATAATGCTTCGTCGATATGGGGATGCATTATGCGGGGGGTCTTTTTGATCCATAAATTCAGTTGCTAAGAGGTAGGCGAAGGTAAGTCAATTCACATTTGGATAGATAAATGGATTCCAAGTATGGAACAAAATCTTATATCTTATTGTGGTATTCAATTAAATCTTTTAACACTTGTATCTGAGTTGCTAGACTCAAATACTAAAAAGTGGAATGAAATGAAAGTTAGAAGTAACTTTGCATCGGAAATTGCAAAAAAGATTCTAGGAATTAGAATCTTCACTAATACAAATGGAAAACTGAAACAAGACAGATTAAGATGGCTTCTTACAAATGACGAAAATTTTACTGTTAAATCAATGTACCAAAAACTCAAAAACCATCGATTGACATCATTAATACTGATATTATAGATTTTTGGAAATCATTTTGGAAGTTAAACGTATCTCAAAGAATTATGATCTTCTTGTGGAAGTGTATTCATAATGTCCTTCCTGTTAGGAAAAAACTAGGTGAATAATGAAAGATATTGAGATGAAATGCATTTTCTGCGAGCATGAATGTGAATCTTTGAGGCCTCTGTTTTTTGAATGTCCCTATGCTAAATTTGTTTCTTTGTTGCCTCATGTGGTAGTTATAAATTCCAGCAGTGATTTAGATTTTTCTTTTGCACAAATGTATCATAATTGGATAGCAAGGGTGTATTAAAATTTTGAAATAGAAATTATGGCCACAAAATACTGGTTGATTTGGAAGGAAAGATGTCTAAGAATCTTCCAATCCAAGTCGACTACAAGCATTCAACTCTCTCTAGGTGTTCAAAGGAACCTGACATTTTGGTCTCCCCTGAGACACTTAAACCAAGGAGTAACTTCTATCTCTACCTCTGTATTACAACACCAAATAGACACAACTAATAGTGGATGGTCAAAACCCCAAGCAAACCAACTTAAAATAAACTTTGACGCATCTTGAAGTGACTCTTGCACTTCTGCTGGGTATGGTATGATTCTTCGTTGTGATACATGTAATGCCATCTAAGCTACATCAAGGACTTTCAATGGATCTACAACAGAAGAAGCAAAGGCTCTGAGTATGCCATGGAGACAACAACTTGGGCAAAAAGCATGGGCTTAAAGAACTTCTTGGTGGAAGGTGATTGTCATAGGTTAATCTACTATGCTAAGGACAAGCAAAGCAACATCCTTTGGAGAAATCAAGGCATTGTCTTAGAAGCAGTGAGAATTCTGAAGACTTGTAAAAAAAAAATTGGCTTTTTGTTTAAGAATAGGAAAGGAAATGAAGTGGCAGACGTTTTGGCAAAAGAAGCGCGCAAACGGGAAATACACAAACAACAATGGTTGTTCATGACAACTTCTTAAACTCTGTTTTATTATTTGATTTATGTTTTTCAAATTCAGTCGTTAATTCTAGTTTACCAAATAGTGTTAACAATTTGTTGGTCGACCCCAGTATCTCAATTCAGTTAGATGAGATAAAGGAGACCAACTTTTAGAGCACTGCTCGGTAGAAGTCACAAGCGTTGCTATCTCAAGCTTGTTTGTCAATTTTAGTGATCAAAACTATAAGTCTTGATTTCTAGTTGTTGATGATGGTTTTTAGCTTAGGGTTAAAATCGTAAAACCGTATATCTGGCATGACGTCACTATGACCAATAGCGTATTTATTGAATCAATCAGCGTATTTAAGTAAGAATTACCAGGGTACCTTCTTTTTTTTATATACATGTGTCATGTTCCGCGGAAGAACCTTTAGTATTAACTGACATCACCTCTATATATACCTAACCCTAATTCTCTCACTATGCCAATGACAAACCATGCCGCCCACGTCTCTGCCAAGGCATGCCAACCATGTCGGCCCACCCCACCGTGCCAATGGCAAACCATGTCAGCCATGTATTTACGCCAAGGCATGCCAGCCGCACCATCGTGCCAATGGAAAACAATGCCATCCACATCTCTGCGGCAAGGCATGCCAACCATGCCAGTCGCACCACCGTGCCAATGGCAAACCATGTCAGCCACGTCTTTGCGCCAAGGCATGCCAACCATGCCAGCCGCACCACCGTGCCAATGGCAAACCATGCTAGCCACGTCTCTGCGCCAAGGCATGCCAACCATGACAGCCTCACCACCGTGCCAATGGCAAACCATTCCAGCCACGTCTCTGCGCCAAGGCATGCCAACCATGCCAACCACACCATGGTGCCAATGGCAAAACCATGCCAACCACGTCTTTGCGCCAAGGCATGCCAACCATGCCAGCCGCACCACCGTGCCAATGGCAAACCATGCCAGCCATGCTTCTGCGCCAAGGCATGCCAACCATGCCAGCCGCACCACCGTGCCAATGGCAAACCATGCTACCCATTTTTCCACGCCAAAACGAAGGGTTGCAGTAATCAACGACTACCCTTCTCTTTGAGATGCATATCTCGACCACACAAGTTTGCCACCGAAACTTGCAAATCCAAAACACACGGAAAACACTCTTGCGTCCCAAATCCAAAACACACGGTTTGCACCTAAACACTAATTTGGCCGCGCCTACTCTTTGACAAGGCCATGACTCAACGCTGTCTGCTACAAACGAAGCGTTGCAATAATCAACGGCTACCCTTCTATTTGAGATGCAGATCTCGACCACACAAGTTCGCCACCTGACACATGAAAACTTGCGGCCCAAAGCCAAAATATCAGGGTTTGCACCTAAACCCTAATTTGGCCGCGCCTACTCTTTGACAAGGCCATGACTCAACGCTGGCTGCTACAAACGAAGGGTTGCAATAATCAACGGCTACCCTTCTCTCTAGGATGCAGATCTCGACCACATAAGTTCGCCACCTTACTCATGACAACTTGCGGCCCAAATCCGAAACATCAGGGTTTGCACCTAAACCCTAATTTGGCCGCGCCTACTCTTTGACAAAGCCATGACTCAACGCTGGCTGCTATAAACGAAGGGTTGCAATAATCAACGGCTACCCTTCTCTCTGGGATGCAGATCTCGACCACACAAGTTCGCCACCTGACGCATGGAAACTTGCGGCCCAAAGCCAAAACATCACGGTTTGCACCTAAACTCTAATTTTGGCCGCGCCTACTCTATGGCAAAGCCATGCTCAACGTTGGCTTCTAAAACGGAGAGTTGCAATAATCAACGGCTATCCTTCCCTCTGAGATGCGGATCTCGACCATTCAAGTTTGCCACCTAACTTGCGGCCCAAAGCCAAAACATCACGGTTTGCATCTAAACCCCAAATTTGGCCGCGCCTATTCTTTGGCAAAGCCATGTCGACTCTACCATGGCCACTGGCATGCCACCATGCCACATGTAACACCTTGATACACGTTTTCCCATGAAAACACTCGAGACATCTAACACATGTCATAAACTGGGGGATGATCATAAAGGGTATTAGTTTGGCGGTTTACAGCGTGCGACGTACACTATGCCCGTTACATGAAAGTGTCATAAGAATGAGTCGATTAGTAAATATAAGGAATAATTGTGAAACGCTCCTTTCATTATGGAACATCAATTCCAGGCGTTACCCATTTACCACCTCCTTCCACTTTACTCAATCGTTTCCATTTTCTACGAGACTGTGAGTACGTTATGTTACGACTTGTATAAATAGGTCTTACCTATTTCCACCAAAGAACAAGTTTTGGTCGGGGAGCATACAACACTCGAAATCACTTGCTAGCTTTCCCATCTGTTAGCTTTCACTTTCTGATACAAGTCAAACAACTACTCTTCCAGAATCAACTATTCTGGTCTCAACACTTTCTTCGCTTCCCTCCCTAAAACCAACCATTCTCCTTCACTTTGTGACCGAATCAAGTCTGAACGAACATTTCTTGGATTAGGCCGGATTTGTACAAATTAATCTCTCGAATCTAAAGTACTCTTTTGTAGTACATTGTTTAGGGTTTAGACTCAGTTTCACCCACTCACGCGAAATTACCGAAATCAGCAGAAACCTTTTTTCACCCTCAAACAATTGGCGACCACAGTGGGAGGATTAATCGCTCGGTTGCAATGCCAATTTCAAATTACGCTTCATAAATCCAATTCAGGAAGATGGTCGGTTTTAGGACTGAATCCGTGCCCCCAAACTCCACTCAGATGGATGGAAATGTTTCCTCTCCTAACGCAACATCCAACAACGCAATCGACGGAGAAGTCCCGAGACTGATCGACTTGGCGCGGGCTCAGGAGATCCATACCAAGAATTTGGATCTGATGAAAGAGGCGATTAACATCATACTCGACTTCCTTATCACCCTAACGTCGACTTGAGCGACCCGCCGCCACGGAAACTCCGGAACCTGGGACTCGCGTCTCGGGTCACTCCCAAGTCAACATCTTCACTACCAATCAGATACTAGTGGACCAGGAAGCGGCCTCGCTGGTGGAGAGTTTGTGTGAACTCTTGCATGTTTCAAAGGATCAACGGATGGAGACGTTCACCGCCATCAATCGAATAGCATTAAACGTGTCCATGGTTCCTTCACGTTCGGAGACTTCGAGAATACCAGAGATGTCCATCAACAATGTCACATTTACCGACAACGATATGATATCAGAAGAAGGACATAACCGGGCCCTACACGTCACAGCCCGTATCAAGGATGTAGAATTCAAGAGGGCTCTCATCGACACAGGAGCATCCTCCAACGTCATTACACTCGGGATGCTTAGAACAACCAGGGTGCGACCAAACGAAGTCGAGCGAAAGCCCACTATGATGACCGATTTCAAAGGCAACCAGACTAACACGTATGGATACATCAACTTGAATCTATCAGTGGGACCAGTCCAATCAAGGGTGAGGTTCGAAGTTATCGAAAAGGAGCCAGATTACCACATGATACTTGGAAGACCGTGGCTCCATGATAATATAATCATTTCTTCGTCATACCACCAGTGCCTGAAAACCATGCTACACAGAGAAGTCATCCGCATCGCTGCATCATTATCTCCATATGCGCCGATCTCCGGCATGGAGACATTTGAGCCCAGAAAAAGCCCGCAGGTCAAAGCTCGCCACACCCCACTACCAAAATGGGCGTCAATTGCAGAAGGCCATGAGCTTGCGCCATTTCACGGAGAAACTCGGTCTCACCCGGCCCCATCGGAAGAGAGAGACACCGGCCTCCACCCGCCATGCCGGAGCTTGTCTCACGCCCGCACCAAGCGAGAACGGACTTTTATCATGAGCCATGACGAAAAGGGGAAGACCGTATATCACCGTCGCTGTTAGCAATTAACAGGAGAGAGTACCACACAGTCTCTCCGCCCAACGAGATGTGAACATGGTTACGAACTTGAGGTTGTTAATATCGGGAGTGAGGAATCTCCGCGACCCATCTCGATCAGCTCGACTTTGCGCTCGAACGAACGTACAAAACTAGTAGACATTCTCAAGGAATATCAAGATGTATTTGCGTGGACATACGAGGAGATGCCTGGATTGGACGAGAAGCTGGTCACTCACCATCTACACGTAATACTCAGATCCAAACCGGTCAAAAAAACCTCGAGGTAGTTCAAGCACGATGTGGAAGAACAGATTAAGATAGAGGTTCAAAAACTACTGGCGGATGGTTTCATCAAACCGATTCACCACCCTACTTGGTTAGCCAACATAGTTCCGGTGAAAAAGAAGAATGGCCAGAAATCAGATGATGTGTTGATTTTAGAGATTTGAACAAATGTTGCCCTAAGGATGACTTTCCACTCCCCAACATTGTCATGCTGGTAGACGCCACCAGCGGATATGTTCTCTTTCATGTACGGATACAGCGGCTACAATCAAATAAAGATGTATGAACACGATGCAAGTAAGACGGCTTTTCGAACCCCTCTCGGAAACTTTTACTACATTGTAATGCCCTTCGGTCTGAAGAACGCCGACGCAATATACCAACGCGCCATGACCACCATTTTTCACGACATGATGCACAAGCAAGTCGAAGATTACGTAGACGACATAGTCGCTTGACCCATGCGGAGATTCTGCGGCAGGTGTTTGAAAGATGTCACGAGTACAAATTGAAGATGAACCCATTGAAATGTGCTTTTGGTGTCTCTTCAGGCAAATTCCTAGGTTTCCAGTTGACCACCAAGGGGATCCAAGTTGACCCAATCAAAATCCAAGCCATCCTCACAATGCCACCTCCGCAGACTGTGAAAGAACTCCAGAGTTTCATGGGTAAAATAAACTACATTTGCCGCTTTATACCGGGGTTGGCTCAACTCGTTGCTTCATTTACCCCCTTGCTGAATAAAGGAGCGAACTTTATCTGGACCGCACTATAACAGGAGGCGTTTCGGAAGATTCAACAAACATTATCTTCCCCAACCGTCATGAAGTCTCCCGCAAAAGGAAAACCGTTGCACCTCTACACCGCTTTTAGTGACACTGCCGTCGGAGCTATCCTCGCCCAAGACGACGACGAAGGGATTGAGCATCCCATATAATACTTCAGTCGAACTTTAAGAGATGCTGAGCTCAGATATCCCAAAGCAGAAAAGGCATGTTTGGCCCTGATCTACTCCATCCAGAAATTCATACATTACCTGCTTTCCAACAAAGTGGTACTGATATCTAAGTCCGATCCTGTGAAGTTCCTCCTCTCAAAACCGTCCCTGACGGGAAGGCCATCTAAATGGCTTCTCCAAATGTCAGAATTCGACATAACATGCACTTCCCCGAGATCTATCAAAGGGCAAGCAGTTGCAGACTTGCTTGCAGCGTTCCCGGGAGACAATGCCACGACACTACACGAGGAACTCCCTGGAGATTTTCCATAAATCTCTTTCATTCAAGAAGAAACATGGCTAATATTTTTCAACGGCTCCGCCACCCCCAACACGGTACTAGAGGAGCAGGTGTGGTTCTAATATCCCCAGCCGGTGAAGTCTTCTCGCACTCCTTCAAGCTAGATTTCCCTTGTACCAACAATTCAACAGAATATGAAGCCTTTCTCATCGGATTATCATTAGACAAACAAGCTGGCGCCACACGTCTGGAAATAAGAGGAGATTCTAAATTACTTGTAAACCAGGTGAATGGAGTGTACACACTGAAGGAAGTAACCTTGGCCCCGTATAGAGTCGAGGTACAGAAACTACTAAATTACTTCGCCGACGCGACCATAACGCACGTTGGGCGCAACGACAACCAACACGCTGATTGCCTAGCAACATTAGCATCGAGACTGCAATTCTAAGGTTCTGAGGAAACCCTGACTGTGAAGAAACGGACCGTATCTTCGACATGGCTTTCGTAAACCGAAAAGGCCGAAGCCGACGACTGGAGAACACCAATTATCTAGGAGCTTAATAGCTCGCTTTCCCAGGAGAGGGTCAGTGTCAAAACTTTACAAAGTTTCTTCATGCTCCGAGGAGTGTTGTACCACCGAAACCCAGACGGATCCTTGTCGAGATGTCTCGGAGAGGAATAAGCGCAACAACAACTCAAACGCATTCACAGTGAAGTTTGCGGGCTCACGTTGGTGGTAACGCTCTATCGACGTTTGCAACGCCTTGGCTTCTACTGGCCAGAAATAGAGCTCAATCTTGGTTACTTCAAGAAACCTGTTCCAATTGTCAAGCGCCACCGCATCAATTGGAAGTCTTCAACGTTGGCCGCACTGGGGACTGGCAGGAACCATATATCAGTTACCTTCATGACGGAGTACTCCCCACCAACAAAAATCACATGGCCAAAGTAAAACAAAGGTCCAAAAGATTCATATTCCACGAGGGAATCTTATATCGTAAAGGTTTTGGAGGAAGTTTTCTACGGTGTTTGAATGAGGCAGAAATCCCAATCATGCTGAAATAAATGCACGAAGGTGAACACCAGGGAAAACGAAAACTATTTCTTCAAATACACGAGAAATACTACTGGCCGACCATGGAGGACGATGCAGCTGTTTTTGTTCAGAGGGGCAAAAACTGTCAAATCCACGGAACCTTATCCATGTACCGTCGACTCCTCTACACTCAATAAGCAGTCCGTGGCCCTTTTACAGCTGGGGACTCAACATCATTGAAAAGATCAACCCATCGTCTTATAAACACCACGAGTACATAATCACGACAACTGAATATTTCACCAAGTGGGTCGAAGCCATACCTTTACGAGGAACTACTGGAGCCACGATCGCGGCGTTCATCAAGGAATACATCATCTGCCGATTTGGTGTACCTAAACATATCATTACTGACAACGGTACTCCTTTCGCCAACAAGCAAGTAGAGGACTTACTTGAAGAGTATGGAATGAAGCAAGTCTTCTCCACTATGTACTATCCCCAAGGAAACGGTCAGTTGGAGAACACTAATAAAACTTTGATCTGAATCATCAGCCAAAAAGTGCACGATAATCCTCGGACATGGCACGAACAATTGCCAATGGCGCTCTGGGCATACCGGACATCACCAAGAAGTTTCATTGGCACCTCTCCCTACTCCCTCGTCTATGGCACAGATGATGTTGTTTTGAAGTTGTTTGTAAAGTGGTAAGAAAGATGTTCGTTCAACTCAAACTTGTAAAGATTTGATTTCAGACTTAAAAATATATACAAAAGATGTCACAAAATCGAGAGATACTAGGACTTCGGATTCCACCATTAATCACATTCAATTGGTTCATATAATGACTCATAACAATTCTAGATCTTTTGTTGACTCTTTTCTTTGCCAAAAGTAGATTTCTAAAAGATTAGATGTAAATCACAAGCATGATGTATCAAAAGCTCTTACGTCTAAGCATACACCATCAAACGAAATCACAACTAATTAGTGAAAATCATAAATCAATTAAAATAAGCGCAAAAAGTCATAAAGAATCAGTTATAGTTACCAAACAATTGTGATAAGGCTTCCTCCGTCATCCCAGTGATGGGGTTTAGCTCCTCATGGTCAAAACATGCTCAAAATTGATATTCATAGCTCGCAAAGTGTTTACCAGATGAAAATATATGAAAAGAAGAAATCAGTGAAACTGCAACGTTTATAAAAGTTGTAGCTTAACTGTTACAGAGAAAATAAGACTGCTTTTAAACGATACTTCTGTTCTGCAGTAATTTTTGCCACGGTTCTCTGCGACTGACTCTGTGAGTCTATTCTTCGTCGTCTTCTTCCTATACACTAGCAGAATACCTTTCTGCCACTTAATTTGTTCGGCTCTGTAGCCTCCCAATTATCCCTACTGGTGCCCCCAAACTCTCCACTCACTTCTGTTGGATTCGGAACAACTTATATATATGCCACCGGACGAATATAACTCTCTAGAATCTCTCCTATATATCCCTGCCTTTTCACCCAAGTCACGGATTTTATTACCCATTATTTCCTCTTCTGTACGCGTCTTTTGCAGCTGTTAAAGTATCCAGCAATCGTCTCACTGAAGATTTCCTCTCTTACGTACGTAACTTCCTCAAATACCAACAAAATCCCGATAACTTTTCTCTTTCCCTGTTTTGATGAAAGTTCGCTGAGCTTCCTTTTTATCTAATCCAACTTCAATACCTTCCCTATTTCGATGTACTGGATCATTCCCAGTCTATATCCAATAGAAAGTCCACTGAATTCTCGTCCAAACCTCTTCCCAAATCTTCCAACGAAGCTCCGAGTATATTTCCGACACTGTCTTGCTTCAAATCGATTATCTATCCAAGCTTCACCGAATCCATTAACTATACCTTGCCTGCTTAGCCCAAACAAGCCCATCCAAGAAGTTTTAGCGATTGAATCTCTCAATAACTTCTCCAAAAATCAAACCCTAATTCTCCCGTGAAAATCCATTTTCCCGCCAAATCAGAAATTCAAATTGTAGAAGATGATGGTCGCCCCCTATCCAGAGTGGGGGTGCGAATAGCAGCTTCCTTGGGGGTGTCCTGAGGGTGCCCCTTAGTAATTTGGTTACCCCTTATCCAAACTGAGAATCCGAATAGTAATTTTCTCCCACGAGCGCAAATACCACTTTTCGAGCCAATTTCGCCGCAAAATCTTATTTCTCCAAAAACACCTACAAAAACATAAAATGCCAAAATAAATACAAAAATGGGTACTAACAATATAGAAAATCGAGATCAAAATAGACACATAAATGCGTCTATCAAATACCCCAAACTTATTATTTGCTAGTCCCGAGCAAATCAAATCTACAAAATAAAATCCTAACTCACTGTCTCAGGCATCGTCGATTGCATTTAGCGTATGCAATAAGCCTTTGAACCCCCAGGTGGCCCTAGTGGCCGAGTTATAGTCTTGGGAGGGCTTACAAGGGATATACCCACAAAACCTTTACACTCCAGACCCTATCTACGCAGAACCTTGGAAGGCACTAAAGAATCTCCTTGGTTGGCATACTTATTGACTACAGGAGGAAGTACCCCGATGCGAAATTCCAATTCTTGTACACGAGTTTGCACTCAAGCATACTAAAATTCATATATAAGTCACAAAGCCCTACTCGAGATAGTCGCACTATGGACATCAATATAACGGAGTCAAAACTAATCACATGGATAGATCAAGAAGATGGATATAGAGAAAACATAGATGGTTTTGATGTTTACTAAGTGAAGGGTGTTTCCCATATCTCATCAAAGGCCTCCGCCAAAATGAACCTATCCTAATAGACTGAGATACTGGTCTGGCCTAATATCAACACACTGGCATATACAAGGGAACCAGTGGTCGATAATCCTAACTCTAGGTCAACACAACTGGCATATACAAGGGTTCCAGTGGTCGACTTTATTGAATTTATTCCGGTTGGTCTGATGGTCTGGTCTCAATTTTTTTTTTTTTTTTTTTGTATCTCAATCACTCTAATTCACCCTAGCATTGGTAACAACTTGATTCGTGAGCCCCACCTAATCACTTAGAGAAACATAATTTAAAAACAAAACAAAATAAAAATAGAAGTGAAAAGGACTCAAAGAGATATGGTGAAACTATCATGTTATTTCTAACACCCGAGCTATCCAGTGCTTTTATAAATAGACTCTTTAGATGTTTCCATCTAATCATATTGGTTCCTCAACTCCTACAACCAAAATGCTTCCATCCACTTAGATTGGTTAGTGCCATCCTTAATAATCATAAATTTCTAGTCTCTGGAGTTTAACAATGCAACTAAAAAGTTTCTCCCATACCCCCGTACTAAATTCTAACATTGTCCTCAATGTTCTAAAGATAAAATTAAAAGCATGAACAAGGAGAAATCTTGTTACCATTTGAAGCAAAAGAGATAAGGAAAGATATTACCGTGTCGCATGAGCATGGGTTACCTCCCAAGAAGTGCTAAATTTAACGTCTTCAGCCAGACTAACAAAGGATTAGTCACCTCATAGAATCATAAAGTAATAGCCGGAATTTCTGTGGGTCATCAAAACCAAATAGAGCTATCGCAAATAAAAGGAGTCTGCAACCTTCCAAGAAAAACAAATAAAGCACACCCTTTTCTAGTTTCCTGTTTAAGACAACTACATCTAGCTGTGGTTCAGGTTCAGGTTCTATAACTGGGTCCAAATAAAATGTTTTCATGGGTTGTACCTCCTCACAAGTAAGATCTGAAAGATCCGGTTCTAAGGTCTTGAAAAATTTTAAAGCACATAATAATAACCTGAATAATTGAGGATCCTCTAAGTCAATCATATTTGACTCACAAAGTTGACCATAATGAGAGTGGTGGTCATTCTTAAGCAAACGTGTCAATTCTATTTTCCTAAAATAATTAGATTTAGTCTCAAAACTCAATAATTGACACATCTGAAACATATACGTTCCCACAATTGGTTGAAAAATATTTGGTGGGAAAACAAAATCAATCTTGGTATCATAGCCTGGGTAAACCACATCAACCAGAGGATGGGTTTCTAACAAGTGAACTTCTTCCTGGACATTATTAGGTTCTGGAGAACTAGTATGAAGGCAATCTGGCACAATGGTTGAGGCACATATATCAAGTCCCAAGTGAGGGATCTTTACAAGAGCTAAAGGTAAAGCACGGGGAGAATGATAATCACCCCCAAACTTAGAGTTTTGGGTGTCTCTAGATAGACTATCTACAATTTCCCTAATTTCTAGATCATCGGAATCCTGAAAATGGTCAATTGCTTCTTATAAGTTATAATCGGAAGGTGCATCCTCACTCATATTTAAAAGCTCTACGAGTTCATCTTCTTTATCTAAGACTAATGTTTCTAAATCGCTAGACTCGAAAACAATATTCGCAGAATAAACTCGTTCCTCAAGACTATCATCGGTATCTAATGAAATACTACATCGTCAAATCAAATCTCGTCCTTTTGAATAGGTGAATAATTATTAAAATTATTTGAATTTGAACTAGAAATATTATCATTGTAAAGCTCAATTGGAGTAACAAATTCCTGATCACTATGCCTACTTATTTTAAATTCTTCATCAACACTATCCTCATCATAATCATCATTATAATAACATGAAAATGGTTGAACCTCATCTAAACAAGTAGTGTTACCAATTTTATCCTCGTCATCTTGATTATGCAAATAACTATCCTCATTTTCAAAGGTACTATTGGAAACACTATATTAGAAATTAAGACTATCTTGAGCAAGTTCTTTCTGGGCTCTAACAACATTTTCTCGAGCCGACTCACATGACTTCCCGATTTTATCTAGGAAAGAAGGTTCACATGTTGCATTGCTTTCGTCCATAACTAAGTTATTCATCTCATGAACTACGTGTTGACTCAAGTAACTTTTGTCTTTGACTCGGCTAACTTACATGCGGACTCTAGTAGAGAGGAATTTTCTCGTATGACCGGTGGGCGTATGGATAGTAATTGGGATCACCATGGTATGGACCATAACCTTCAAAAGGCTGATGTTCCCAACCACTATTCACATTATGGTCAAAGTAGTAACGTCCATTTTGAAACTCATTCGGATATTCGTTGTATTGGCTATTGTAATACCGATTCGACATTCTATTGCGGTGTGAGTTTTCACACGAGAATAAAACCCACCGACGGGGATTCGTGGGTGGATAGAGTCTTACCTCCGTACCAGACGAGCGATGAACCGTTGAAGTCGACTCAGGCCACCGACTCCGATGTCGATTGTACGAACCCGAGGGTCCGAGACAATGATCGGGAATCGCATCGTCCTTCCACGCAAACAGTTTATATTTAATTTTTAACCCTTCCTTAGGGTTTAAAATAATAAAGTCCAAGTCCAAAAATAAAGTCCAAAAAGTGTCCAAAAATAAAAAGAAAAATTACAAAAATACAACCCTATTTACAATTTCTAAAAATAAAAAAAAATAGTTATATACAAAATCTTCTTCTTCAGTCCTTTTGAATTCCTCTTTTCTTTCCCTCTTTGGAAGATGATTTCCTTTTATAGCACTTTTTCTTTCCTTGTAGCTTCGCTCCAAATCTGAAAAGAATCGAAAAATACCAAAGGCGTAAAAGAGAACAAAAAATATAAAAAATAAAAATAGAAATAACTCTAAAACCTAAAACCTAAATAAAAGTCCGCGTCGGCGGCGCCAAAAATTGATGTTGTTTTGAAGTTGTTTGTAAAGTGGTAAGAAAGATATTCGTTTAACTCAGACTTGTAAAGATTTGATTTCAGACTTAAAAATATATACAAAAGATGTCACAATATCGAGAGATACTAGGACTTCGGATTCCACCATTAATCACATTCAATTGGTTCATATAATGACTCATAACAATTCTAGCTCTTTTGTTGACTCTTTTCTTTGCCAAAAGTAGATTTCTAAAAGATTAGATGTAAATCACAAGCATGATGTATCAAAAGCTCTTACGTCTAAGCATACACCATCAAACGAAATCACAACTAATTAGTGAAAATCATAAATCAATTAAAATAAGTGCAAAAAGTCATAAAGAATCAGTTATAGTTACCAAACAATTGTGATAAGGCTTCCTCCGTCATCCCAGTGATGGGGTTTAGCTCCTCATGGTCAAAACATGCTCAAAATTGATATTCATAGCTCGCAAAGTGTTTACCAGATGAAAATATATGAAAAGAAGAAATCGAGAAAAATAAAACGTTTATAAAAGTTGCGGCTTAAGCTTCTGAGAGAAAATAAGACCGCTTTTAAACGATACTTTTACGTTACTGCAGTAATTTTTGCCACGGTTCTCTTGGCGACATCAACTCTATGAGTCTGTTCTTCATCGTCTTCTTCCTATACACTAGCAGAATACCTTTCTGCAAACTTGATTTGTTTGGCTCTGTAGCCTCCCAATTATCCCTACTGGTGCCCCCAAACTCTCCACTCACTCCTGTTGGACTCGGAACAACTTATATATATATGCCACCGGCCGAATATAACTCTCTACTATCTCTCCTATATATCCCTGCCTTTTCACCCAAGTCACGGATTTTATTACCCATTATTTCCTCTTCTGTACGCGTCTTTTGCAGTTGTTAAAGTATCCAGCAATTGTCTAACTGAAGATTTCCTCTCTTACGTACGTAACTTCCTCAAATACCAAATGAATCCGATAACTTTTCTCTTTCCTCGTTTTGATGAAAGTTCATTTGAGCTTCCTTTTTATCTAATCCAACTTCAATACCTTCCCTGTTTCGATGTACTGGATCATTCCCAGTCTATATCCAATAGAAAGTCCACTGAATTCTCGTCCAAACCTCTTACCAAATCTTCCAACGAAGCTCCGAGTATATTTCCGACACTGTCTTGCTTCAAATCGATTATCTATCCCAGCTTCACCGAATCCATTAACTATACCTTGCCTGTTTAGCCCAAACAAGCCCATCCAAGAAGTTTTAGCGATTGAATCTCTCAATAACTTCTCCAAAAATCAAACCCTAATTCTCCCGTGAAAATCCATTTTCCCGCCAAATCAGAAATTCAAATTGTAGAAGATGATGGTCGCCCCCTATCCAGAGTGGGGGTGCAAATAGCAGCTTCCTTGGGGGTGTCCTGAGGGTGCCCCTTAGTAATTTGGTTACCCCTTATCCAAACTGAGAATCCGAATAGCAATTTTCTCCCACGAGCGCAAATACCACTTTTCGAGCCAATTTCGCCGCAAAATCTTATTTCTCCAAAAACACCTACAAAAACATAAAATGCCAAATTAAATACAAAAATGGTTACTAACAATATAGAAAATCGAGATCAAAATAGACACATAAATGCGTCTATCAATAGACGTTATCCTCCCAACGGAAGTTAAAATCCCATCAGCTAGGATTTCCGAAGCAAGCGGAGTCCGATGGAATGAAATCCGAAGCATTGAGCGCCAGGATAGCAGAACTAGACACTATGGATTCCATAAGAGCCAAAGCGGAAGAGCACACGCAAGAATACAAGAATAGGGTTTCCAGAGCATATAACAAAACTGTGAAACCTCGAGTTTTTCAAGTGGGAGATTTGGTATTGAATACTGCCAAACACATCCAGCAAGATGCATTCGCACCTAAATTCTCCCAAAAATCGTAAGGGCCTTATATAGTCACGAAAGCATACAACAGTGGTTACTATAAGGTCATTAAAGAAGATGGACGAAAACTGGAAGCGGTCATCAACGGAAAGTGGCTCAAGGCATACTACGCCTGATGGCCGCCTCGCGCCTCGCCATATCATAAACACGAATAGCCAGGCATTTTTCCTTTTCCAGGGCTCAATTATTAAGTTTATTTCTTTTGTTTAAATCAAATCAAGTCAATAAAATTCTCTTATTCCAAAAAAAAAAATACATGCTCGAAACCCAAAAAGAAGCCAAACATTTCATAACTACATAACTCAAAAAAGCCCATCCAACAAATTTTAATCCTCTAAAGCATCATCCTCAACCTCCAAAATAGGTTTTGATACCTTTCGCCACTCTTCAAGTTACTGGTGACTCTTCCACCCTCTCGCGACTCCATGGCCGAGCCTTCACCTCTTCCAAAATAGCCTTTGCAGTGGGGACCACACCAAGAAGAATACCAAATTTAATGGTGGTGAGATGATTTGGTTAGATAAGTACCCTGCTCGATCTTCACAATATCAAGACAATGCCGCAACCAACTCACGTTGAACTCCGTGGATACACATGTAGACACCAGGTTCTCCCACTTGGGTTTTTCTTTGACGAATAGCGATACCTTAACAAAGACATATGGGAAGCGTGTTTTCCATATTTGAGCATGGGAATGATTTTTATGAAACCATGGGCAAAAGACAATTCACCAAGTGGCGTGTTTTCCATATTTGCGACCATGGGCAAAAGACAATTCACTGTGGAAACCAAGGCAGACGAGCAATGTTGTACCACACTCTTGGTGGCGATGTGGCCGTATCTCATCCATATCTTTGTGTAAAGAGTCACGAATTCCTTTTGCCGCACAAGAAACGAAAACCCACCAACGTTACGATGGTGGAAGACAAGCACCGCATACGGGTTCCGAACGACCAACCTGCGTTGGGATACTCATGACAGGAGATTCCTAAATCGGCGTTCTCCAGATCTGCAGCGGTTGGCGGGATCGGACTCGAAGAAAGGGGGGTAACCAAGCCATCCTCATCAATGACGGTGACGCATGCTCTGACGGGATATCTCTGCACACACAAAAAAATCTATTTTGTTACTCGTAAGCAAACAAAGGAACAGTAAACAGCAGAGTAGTTGTTGATCAATGAAAGCATACCGGTATAATCTTTTTGACTTGGATGATCCGGGTAGGGGAGTTATTATAAGAATTAGGCCTCACACGCTTGATTGAAGAATCCGGTTGGCTCGAGCATGATTCGCTGCTGACCGACATGATGAAGAGATATGGACTTAACAAGATGAAACCTTTGTTTCGAAAAGGGAAAAACGACGCACCTTCACCGGCATAAATACTGGGGAAACCCTAAAAAAAAAGAAGAAAGGGCCGAGCATACAAAATATGATTACATCACTGCCGGGAAATCAGCCTCAAACAGAGTCTCTCACCAAAACCCTAATGAAAGGTAAACAAAAGAAACACAAGAATGTAACGCTTTTCAAAGTTGGATGAGGGAGAGGCTTCCTATTTGATATACGGATGGAAAGAGTCAACCAGGCCCGCCTCACGGTATCAACAATCCGTGGCCGAGCCAAGCCAAGCCGCGCCCGAACCAAGCCAAGCCGCGCCTGAGCCGAGTCACGCCCAAGCCAGCGCGTCCAAGTTGCGCCGAGCCAAGCTGCACAAACCTCTTCCAACGCCTCACCTATCCGATCGCTAGCGACGCAATAACTGCGGCTCCCATTCCAAGGTGACACATGACCAACCGAGCTGACACCCTGCATCTTAACTAGCAATCGCATCTTCTGTTTCACGGTTTGGCCAGTGAACGACGCAAGTAGAATTCATGCAAGGCCGCCAACACAAGGATCACAAATTCTCAGGACACTTACTAAAAAGGTTAGACGAATTTTCATAGCCATCTTTCATGACCCGCTGCTTCGATTTTTTCCTCGTTTGTCACCATCTTATGCTTACCTCGCAACAATGCTCCTGTTTCGAGCTAAGCAGGGGACTTAACGTTGATGGTGGTTTTTAGCTTAGGGTTAAAATCGTAAAACCTTATATCTGGCATAACGTATTTATGACCAATAGCGCATTTATTGAATCAATCAGCGTATTTACGTAAGAATTACTATGGTACCTTTTTTTTTATATACATCTGTCATGTTCCGCGGAAGAACCTTTAGTATTAACTGACATCACCTTTATATATAACCAACCCTAATTCTCTCACCGTGCCAATGGCAAACCATCCCAGCCACGTCTCTGCGCCAAGGCATGCCAACCATGCCAGTCACGTATTTGCACCAAGGCATGCCAACCATGCCAGCCGCACCAACGTGCCAATGGAAAACCATGCCAGCCGACCACCGTGCCAATGGCAAACCATGCCAGCCACGTCTCTGCGCTAAGGAATGCCAACCATGCTAGCCACATCACCGTGCCAATGGCAAACCATGCCAGCCACGTTTGTGCGCCAAGGCATGCCAACCATGCCAGCCGCACCACCGTGCCAATGACAAACCATGCCAGCCACGTCTCTGCGCCAAGGCATACCAACAATGCCAGCCGCACCACCGTGCCAATGGCAAACCATGCCAGCCACGTCTCTACGCCAAGGCATGCCAACCATGCCATCCGCACCACCGTGCCAATGGCAAACCATGCCAGCCATGTATCTGCGCCAAGGCATGCCAACCATGCCAGCCGCACCACCGTGCCAATGGCAAACCATGCCATCATTTTTTCCACGCCAAAACGAAGGGTTGCAGTAATCAACGGCTACCATTCTCTTTGAGATACAGATCTCGACCACACAAGTTCGCCACCACGCTTGGCGACTTGCGTCCCAAAGCCAAAACACACGGTTTGCACCTAAACACTAATTTGGCCACGCCTGCTCTTTGACAAGGCCATGACTCAACGCTGGTCGCTTACAAACGAAGGGTTGCAATAATCCACGGCTACCCTTCTCTTTGAGATGCAGATATCGACCACACAAGTTCGCCACCTGACGCATAGCAACTTGCGGCCCAAAGCCAAAACATCAAGGTTTGCACCTAAACCCTAATTTGGCCGTGCTTACTCTTTGACAAGGCCATGACTCAACGCTGGCTGGTAAAACGAAGGGTTGCAATAATCAATGGCTACCCTTCTCTCTGGGATGTAGATCTTGACCACACAAGTTTGCCACCTAATGCATGGCAACTTGCAGCCCAAATCTGAAACATCAGGGTTTGCACCTAAACCCTAATTTGGCCGCGCCTACTCTTTGACAAGGCCATGACTCAACGCTGGATGATACAAACGAAGGGTTGCAATAATCAACGGATACCCTTCTCTCTGTGATGCATATCTCGACCGCACAAGTTTGCCACCTGACGCATGGCAACTTGCAGCCCAAAGCCAAAACATCACGGTTTGCACCTAAACCCTAATTTTGGCCGCGCCTACTCTATGGCATAGCCATGCTCAACGTTGGATGCTAAAAAGAAGAGTTGAAATAATCAACGACTATCCTTCCCTCTGAGATGCAGATCTCGACCGTTCAAGTTCTCCACCTAACTTGCGACCCAAAGCCAAAACATCACTGTTTGCATCTAAACCCCAAATTTGGCCGCGGCTATTCTTTGGCAAAGCCATGTCGACTCTACCATGGACATTGTCATGCCACCATGCCATATGTAACACCTTGCTACATGTTTTCCCATGAAAACACTCGAGACATCTAACACATGTCACAAACTGGGGGATGCTCATAAAGGGTATTGGTTTGGCGATTTACAACGTGCGGCGTACACTACGCCCGTTACATGAAAGTGTCATAAGAATGAGTCGGTTAGTAAATATAAGGAATAATGGTGAAACGCTCCTTTCATTATGGAATATCAATTCCAGGCGTTACCCATTTGCCACCTCCTTCCACTTTACTCAGCCGTTTCCATTTTCTACGAGACCAGAGTACGTTATGTTACGACTTGTATAAATAGGTCTTACCTATTTCCACCAAACAACAGGTTTTGGTCAGGAGCATACAACACTCAGAAATCACTTGCTAGATTTCCCACCTCTTAGCTTTCACTTTCTGATACAAGTCAAACAACTACTCTTCCAAAATCAACTATTCTGGTCTCAACACTTTCTTCGCTGCCCTCCCTAAAACCAACCCTTCTCCTTCACTTTGTGACCGAAGCAAGTCTGGAACGACCATTTCTTGGTTTAGGATGGATTTGTTCAGATTGATCTCTCGAATCTAAAGTACTCCCTTGTAGTATATTTTTTAGGGTTTAGACTCAGTTTCTCACCCACTCACACGAAATTACTGAAATTAGCAGAAACCGTTTTCACCCTCAAACACTAGTCTACTTATAGTGATGTATCGGACTAGGATAGATTGTGTAGTTGAGCATTAGACTTCACGAAGTTCATCATTTGAAGACGAAAAACTACTAAGGAGAGCTCTTGGAACTTCATCAACAAAAGGTATGTGGAAACTAAAACTCATCTATCACTTGGAAAGTCTATTTCTAATATATCTCCTATATTGAGACAAAAGTCGTATTACTATATAGTATTAGATAATGCACATTTCAGATTTCGAGCCGAGTTTAAATCACTTACATATTTCTTGAAATATGTGTTGGTAAGCTTTCACTTCAACCAAGTTCATCTTATATTCTTGACGAGAGTCAAAAGATGATCAGTAACATCTTACATGGTTTGTGTGATACGATCATTTGGTGTAGACTTGAAATATTTCGTAATGATTATTTCAATAACTTGAAAATTTCTTTGATGTTAATAGTTCATGAAAACAACTATTGTCATCCTCTAAGAATGTTATAATGATTGAAATAGAGTTTAGAATACTTAACCATCATTGGATTATAAACATAATAAGTGTTCTTGCATATATGTAATCCATGACCGGAACTATAGTATGCATACCCATAGCGTACCTTCTAGTTGTGAAACTCTGAGTACCTAAGTACACATACCCGTACGTTTACTGGCGTAAGGTTTGGGTACGGGAATTTCTATTGTGTTTGGAAGTAAACGTACCCGTTAGCGTACCGGCGAACCCAAACTCAGTTCGGCTACTTAAGTATGCGTACACGTTTGCATAATTGAGTGTTTAAAGTTCTAAAATAGGTTTATTCATGAACTAATACATTTATATAATAAGGAATGCATTCTATGCAAATATAATGTTCATGAATTGATTCGAGTGAATCAAACCGATTTTTCTTCAATTGTGTTCTTGTATGATTCTATGAGAATATAACAATTGAACAACTCTATAACTAATTTCATTTGAGTCATTTTAACTAGTAATGTTAATATGAATGATATGAGAGTGTTCATATAGCTAACTTCGGTTAACCAATATTGAGCCAACATGGTGTACACGTTTAGGTACGGCTACATAAACCTAAGTGAGGGTACATTTCATTTGTGTATAACAAGCTAAGTTCGATCTAATGGTTGAAAGATATTATCTTGAATCTAATTAGGTTTTCATCTAATAATGAATATTGAATGCTTTGTTACCGAGGTAACTTAGATTGCAAACCATGATTGAAAACTATATAAAGGAGAAGCTGTAGAAACGGAAAACCTAATACCCACACCTCCCGTGTGATACTAGTTGCATAAGCTAGAGTCGACTCTCCTTTAACCTTAGGTTTTTCAAGAAACCATGTAGGTTAATAGCTTGAAGACTTCATTGGGATTGTGAATCCAGACCCAACTATTTTCTCCTTAGTTGAGTGTTCTGATCTTACTTTTATTATCGTGATTGAGTATTATCTTTGCTAAGGTTTGCTTGAGATTTATCTCCGATAGGTAAGATTAAAAGTAGTCACAAACATCTTCGTCTCATCGTTTGTGATTCCACAATATCGTGTTTCGCTACCATACGATTAAGATTATTGTGAGGTAATTGATATACTAGGATGTTCTTCCGGAATATAATCCCGGTTTATCAATTGGTTCCTGTGCACCTTGATTTATCAAAATACGGAACAAAACTTGTAGGTATTTCTATGAGAGATTTATCTATTCCAATAGACTTTTCTGTGTGAGACCGATTTGTTAATCAAGTCTTTGACTTTGGGTCGTATCAACTCTTGGTTGTGGGTGAGATCAACTAAGGGAATCAAGTGCGTAGAATCATGTTGGGGTACAGAGACGTAAGGAGCGTAACTGTACCTTGATCAGTATGAGATTGGTTAGGCCTTAACTACATTCTAGTCCAAAGTTCATTGTTAGTAGGATAATGTCTATAGCGGCTTAATATAGTATGGTTTTCAAAGCTGGACTAGGTCTTGGGGTTTATCTGTATTTGCAGTTTCCTCGTTAACAAAACTTCTGGTGTCCGTGTTATTTCTTTTCCGCATTATATTTTGTTATATAATAGAAATATCATAGGTTGTGCATTAAATTCAATCAGTTCTTGAATCTGACCTTTGGGTTGATGATTGAATTGATTGAAACTTGGATATTGGTTTGTGATATCATCCAAGTTATTTCTCTTATTTAATCGGTCTCGCAAATTCCTGTTTGTTTGATTACAAATTGAATTGAGAAATTGAGATATAACTCTTTGATATATTTTTCTATAGATTGAGTTTGTCTGTCTAGTTGATTCTCTTGAAAGTATATTGGAGTTTGTTTATTCATATTTTTGAACGAAATATTGGGTGTGGTTGTTGGACCTACGCTTTTTCAATTGGTATCAGAGCAGGCAAACACGTTTAAGACCTCATAAGTCTGTGTTTGTAGCGATCTGAATATGGACAAAAGTGTTATCTCTGATAAACGCATCAACAGAAACAAAAGTTATGTTTCTATGAAATCTATTAAAGAGAAAGATTTGTCAATCTCGAGTATAGACGAAACTAGTGCTCCTCCGATCTGACTTCCATTGAAAAGTGTTACCCTGGATTACCTTCTTGACGAGTCTGACTCTAAAATTGAAAGGGAAGCAGCCAAAGAGAGTGCAGTGATGCTAAAACTTGTTAGAATCCAGGCAGATGATGTCAATCGGTTGAAACACAAAGTCAATGTACTTGTTGGTATAGCAAATGAGCGTGACTCTCTTCTAAAACTCCAGCGTGACTCTCTTCTAAAACTCCTTCAAGAGAAAAATGCCTCGAGTATGTTCTTCACGTGCAGCGAGGAAAACACAAAGAGGATGCTTTGGAAATTGAACTTCTTTTGAGTAAACTCTCTATTCAAGAATGTTCCAAAGAGTCCAATATACCAACTGTTTCTGATTTAATTGGAAAAGATTTTGTTCCAGAAGCAAAATCGAAATCCCTTCATGTTGAAAAAGATGTGCTTGTGTCTTCCTATAATCAAGGAATATCCATACCACATGGAAGAAGATATCTCCCAACGACAGTGATAAGACGGTTCTATCTAATCACCCAGGTGATCATAAAGTGTGTCTCATTTGTGATTCAAAAAGACATGTTGAACAAAAGAGGAAATCGAGGTTGAATGACAATTTTATTGTTCGTCTTCAACACACCTTAGACTTAATCCTCAAAGGTGTAACTAATATTCGTATATCTAGACCAATTGGTTTTAGTACTCACCTTGTGTACCCTACCAAGAAAGTCAGTTCGATGTGTTCCTCAAATGTTCAAATGCGAAACAGTCTTCCTAAACCAATTCGTTCAAGAAGAGATCAAGGATCTTCTTCTATTAAAAAGGGAGATAATATTGTTCTTGATGTGAAAAAGCTAATAGAAGAAGGAAACAAAAATGGAGATATGGAAGACAACCTTGATCTGATAATTAAAGGATATAAAGAAATTATTAACATGCCGTCAATTCTCTCTCGTCAAAATTCTTCAGGTAAGAATACATACTATGCGTCGTTTTTTGATGATAGTAAGTTTTATGATAATTTTTCATATCACAACGGTTTTCCTCCAAAGATCAGGAGAAAGAGGCTTAACCGATAACAACGTTCATTTGATGAGCTCAAGGCTCATACTTGTGCTAATTGATCACAAGGTTGAAATCTCACCCACAAAATCTTGGTTGAGTGAGATATGGTCACATTTTTGTGTCGATATACTTGATGGTAATTTTTTCTCGTTATTATTCGGACGATTCTCCAGCTATTTTGTTACCGATCTTAGCTATATTATCATTCACAAACATGTTTGCATAAGTATTTGTTTGCTTTGACAAAACCTTGATTGTCTAATCTTTTCTATTATTGTGTCAAAATTTCTACTCCCTTGCTCTAAATTTTTTCTCTGTGAGAATGTAAAATTTACTATGCTAAAACATTGGTGAAATAAGTCACGTAGAAAAACATTGGTGTACAAACAATTTTAAACTGGAGGAATTTTTTACGCATTCTAATTAATTCTTTATGACTACTTGGGTTCTCCGACTATGGGTCAAGTTTGTGTTCATGAATGAAGTTTATGGTGGAATCTCAGTTCTCTCGATATTTGTGACAAAACTTGGATGTTACTTATCACGGATTAACTTTGGAAACCCTACACTCGCCCTTGAGAAACCATTTAAATACCAAAACCTTTTGCTTGAGTACGCATACTCCATGTTTTGTTTATGTAGAATGGCTGCTCCTCAGGAGTTCTTGGGATTTGCCTAAGATTTTGTTGATAACTCTATTTACTCCGAGTTAGAAATAAAGAAGAAAAGAACCGTTTTTAAAGTTGAAAACCTTCATCCTGGTGCATCATGCTTTTATGCATATTCTCATCAAGATCGAGAAAATGCCTAGATGGTTTCTCGCAAAGTGGTTCATGGTTTTCTCAATGATCTCGGGAAAGCAAAGCTGAAGCTTGGAAACTCTATGAAGGATCTTGATATGTTACGAACTAAGTTGAAAAGGTTAACTCGACCTTGTTTTCATGAAAACACATGTTAAGGATCTTCTCAAAGAGGATATCTTCTCCAAAGAAGCTGTCAGTGATGTCTGTCACAAGCTTGAAGGTCTTGAAACACATGAAGCTTCCGTACATGAACATTGATTTTAGTTTATGACGGCTTTTGCTTTTAGAACTTTTTTTTTCTTGTTCTTATGATTATGGTCTAATAAACTTCTTATGAGAATTTATTTTTGTGTTTTTAAGAAGGATAACTAGGGTTTGGAATAACCATTATTGTGAGTACACATAGCTATTGCCAACGTTTTCATCTTGCGGTGTTTTTAGATTTATTTATTTAAATTCTAAGTTATTTGGAAAATGATTTTTGCAGTATTAATCTTTATGGTTTTATATATTGCAAATTGTTATGGGATATGTTGTTTACGTCCGTGAACCTTGACCGTCCCATATATGCTCAAAAGTTAACTTTATTGTATGTCAGTATGCAAATATTGATGGAAGATATGATGAACTTTTGTTTACAAATATTAAGTCTATTATATGTTATTGTGAAAATAGTGATGCAAAATAGAATGAATCTTTGATTATTCCTATGAGTATTGATCTTTCCACTGATCCACATCTTTGTGTATGTACTTTGTGGCTCCGTAAGTTCTCTTATGTTGAGCATGGCCAATTGAATTGATCATTTTCCTTGTGGTTAATTCAATTGAGATTTTTGGATACAAATTCATGTTTCATGTGATTTGTTAATGTCCAAAGAAATCCTTCTTTTCTTGTAAAAGTAAGGTCGCTCTTGTTGTTCTTTCGGGAATGACATTTTATGGGGGGGAGTTCTTAATTGAACTTGTGCTTAATTGTCAAATCTTTGTGGGGAGTACAGATGTGGAATATTGTAGGGGTTATCTTGTATCTTTATAAAATCCTTGATGAATACACTAAGTTTCGACTATGTGAAATCATCGAAACAAGTTGATATGTTGTTCTCCTTTGGTCATGAAGTATCTCTATGAAAATTTCATGAGGATCCCACTAGTTTTCGTACCTTTGAAAATTTATATTTACAAAATGGGGGAGAATTAATGTGTAGTTCACACTACAAATACATATGGTTTACGAATCATTATATAAGGTGGAATGGTTTCATTATGAGTTGAAGTATTGACTAAGGGGGAGTGATACTTATCATCATAAGATTGTTGTCAAAGTTGTGTTACAATTGGACTTTGATGCTGTGTAATGATACTATGATCAATGATTGAGATCAAATATTTTCTCATTGTTATAGCTATGGATCTTCAACAACTATCATGCTGATGAAAAAGAGGGGGTCTAACAACACCACCCAATATTTCGTATGGAAATCTGAATAGACAAACCCCAATATACTTTCAAGAGAATCAACTAGACATTTAGAATCAATCTATAAAAAGTATATCAAAGAGTTTTATATCTCTATCTCTTGATTCAATCCGCAATCAGCAAATAGGGATTTGCGAGCCCAATTGAATATAAGAGGATTAACTTGAACGGTACCAAAGACCAATGTTCAAGTGTCAATCAATTCACTCAACAACCCTAAGGCCGGATACAAGAACTGATTGATCTTAACGTACAACCTGTGGTATTTCTATTATATAAATAAAATATAATGCGGAAAAGAAATAACACAGACAACAGAATTTTGTTAACGAGGAAACCGCAAATGAAGAAAAACCCTAGGACCTAGTCTAGAATAAACACAAACTGATAATAAGCTGTTACACCAATTTCCTACTACCTATTCGGACTAGATGTAATACCTTCTTCATCACTTGTAGAACTCCTAGCAGAATACCGATTCTCTTTAGAAATTCTTCACGCAAATATTCTAGCAGAACCAGGTTCTCTTTAGAAGACACACCACCACGATTGATACGATTCGATATCTTGTATGCACAAAACACCTCTTTGATTTCCCTTTATATGTAAATCAAGGTTTTGGAAATCTTGTGTTTATTTTGATAAAAAAAATTACTAGGTAAAAGAAATGTCAAAAAAAACTTGTAGATTAGGGTTTTAACTTACAATCGGTATGCATACACACAAGGAGTCCATGAACCTGATTTCCTTAAGTAAACTTGGGTGATTCCAAAGATCAATTTCCAAGTTAAGAAAACCCTAATAAATCTACAACAAGAACAACTAGAATAAATCTAGAGATATCTTGTTTAAAACTTCTCAAGGATTTTTACGAGATGCCTCAAAAGAAGTTTTTCTTTCTAGTCTCCGATTTCGACTAACAAGTATTGGTATACGATCGGAAACTGAAATCTATCAAAACCTAGGGTTTATGATCAACAACTCTTGAATGGTTTTATATCATAAGAGAAAACCTTAGAATAGACAAGAGGTGAAAAACCTAGATTACAAGTTGTATGATCAATCACGAAGATTAAATCCAATTTGGCTTTGTGATCCCCAATACAAAGACTTTTATCTCACTCTCGTTCACGAAGAACGGAAGACGTGGAAAACAACCCGCAGAGATTACGCCAATTTTCCAAAGGGATAAAAAACGTGTAAACTCACGAACCCTTTATTTATAATGAAAAATAGCTTGGAAGCTAAGCAAAGCTATTTTCCTTTTTCAAGACTCTCCTAAATAAGGGAGTCTTTCCTAAGTTACAACTCTTGACAAAATAATTAAATAAATAATTAATTTGGCAAATTGTATTTTTGTGAATAAATCACAAATTAAATTAGGAAGGAATCACAAACACTTTAATATGGCAATCAAAAATGTTTGGACCAATAGCCATCTTGCCTAGATAAGGAAACATCACCAATTTGACCAAAAATGGCTTTTGGTCACGTAATTGGGCCCAAGTCCATAAACTGTTGCAAACAGCCCATGGATTGTTTCCTACTAACGAACTGTAACAATCACAACAACACTTATAATTGTTACTTTAATAAATCACTCATAACTTCATCGTTATAGCTCGAAATTGAGTGATTCTTGGCTCGTTGGATTCATAAGCTCATTCACTATAACATGAGATTCTTTATAAGGATAAAGGTTATTGTCTCCAAGGTCATGAATCAAATAACCTCAAGTATATATACAAAAATGTACATTTACCGTCATTGGAATTGTTCCATAGAGTGAGCATTTATCTTGATAGATTAGAAAGGTAGAATTGAACAAGAATCCAAATGAAATCAATCACATACCTTTGTTGATGAAGTACTTGTTGATGTCTTCTTGTAGTCTTCAATCTTCATCCTTTAAGGATAGCTTCGATTCAACTTCTTAGACCTAATCTAGTCTGAAACTATCTTTAGTATGCTAAATCAAGAATGCATTTTGGCAACTAAAATTGACAACTAACTTGACATACCAACGCTAGTGGGTTCAACCGAGAAGTGCTCTAACAATCTCCCCCTTTGTCAATTTTAGTGACAAAACCATTTTACATATGTCTTGTACTTGTTAAAAGCAAAAAAAGACAAGCTTGATTTTTGTTGGTTCTTCAACTCTTCGTGTGTTCATCCCGCACTTGTTGAAGATCCATCAGTAGTATTATTACAAAACATCAAAGTTTCATTGTATCGTAACTTTGACAATAATACTACGGTGATATGTATCACTCCCCACAGTCAATACTCCATCTCACATGGAAACCACTCCCCCTTACACAATGATCCGAAAACCATATGTATATGTAGTAGATCTACACATTAATTCTCCCCCTTTTTGTCAATAAAATTTGCAAAGGTACAAGAACGGGATCCTAATGAAATTTCTGAGAAGAGACATTTCATAGACTTAGAAGAAAAAATACATACCAACTTAATTTAGATGCAATCATTAAGCCGAAGATAAATGCATTCGTCAAGGAGTTTAAAGATACAAGATAACCCCTATAAAATTCCACAGCCGCACACCCCGCAAGATATTACCATTAAGCACGAGTTCAAAAGAACTCTCCCCCATTTGATGTCATTCCCGAAAGAACAACAAGACTGACCTTACTCCAGAGATATGGATTTATAAATTGGATTTTAGAAAACCCACAAGGAGATGCGAACTGAGAACCAATCATTGAAAGTCTCTCATGATATCAATTTACTGAACAAAAGAATTATCTCATGGTAATAATACACAATATGTAATCATGAAGATCAAATATTGTGATCATCTTTTCTAAGATACAAACTTGTATGAACAAGAATTGACATGCTTAGAAGGAAGAATAATCATTTCCATAAGGATTTACACCAAGAATGGTTACCATAAGAGTATGAAAAAGATTCTTTGAAAATAAAAACCAACATCCATGGCTTTGATAATTGCTTCTAACCTGTTATATTTAAGAATTTCAATCACAAATCAAGTTAGGTAATTAAGACTCATACATGTGGTATCTAACCATATTCTTCTTCACCATAACTAGCTCAATTAACTTCAATACAAACTAGTTATAGAGTTTTTCAATTGCTATGAGATCTTATGTAACTACATAAGAAACAATTGAAACAAATATGATTCGATTTGATTGAATCGGCTCATGAACTTTATAGCCATGGTTTGCATACTGCATTCCTTAGTTTTAAGTTTCATGTTCAGAGCACATCTTTAGATCATAACCCACTCAAGTTCGCAAACAAGTTCGCGGACTTAAGGCAATCGACATAGTTTCCAAACTCAATGCTCGGCAAAATCTTCGGGACTAAACAGAAACGAGTTTTGGAAATCCCATCAGAAATTCTCGGTTTCGTCGTTCATGACTTGGCAAAGCCAATTCCTCCGGTTTCTCTCAATAAACAAAGTTCGCAAACTTTGGATTAAGGAATAGGACTTATGCACATATGTGTTTCCACACAATGCTTATATCCATCATTGGTTATATTGACCTAAACTCTCATTCCAACCATTGAAACATTCTTAGAGGACGTTATATAGTTGTTACACTATTTCTCGTCAAAGTGATTTTCAAAGTGATTGAAACATTATGACTTTCGTCACTAGGTGAAGATAAACCCGATCAAAGCGAAAGGCTTTACCAACACATGTTTCGAGGAGTATATGAGCAAGTTAAACTCAGCTCGAAATAATAAATTATTCCACATATTCAGAAATTTCCCGACTTAATATGCGCGCCCCAATTCTTTTGCAATCCTCACCGCATTTATTAAGGCTTCTTGGCAAGGATGCACTTTCAACACAATCAGGTTGTGTTGAGGTGAGAAAAATATTGCTCACTACAGGCATTCGAAACAAAATCATGCATGGACTCTAGGAATTTAAAAACTTCCTTGAAACTTTCAATAAATGTTCCATACCTTTTTAAGATGTTATCCCTTGTCAAACTCTTGTCTGGGAGATCCTTCCTAATAGTACTCGTTGCTTTATTAGTCTTCTTTGGTACCCATTTCTGAGCAGCTTTTGGAGCAACATATTTCTTTTTCTCCCCAATATAATTGTGAAACTTCTTTGGGGGAATACTGAAAGAACCGATATTATGAGACTCAGTTTTTTCTCCAGTTTGGAACATTAGATCTTGTCATCCTAACAGAATCATATCTGGTTTTATCTCGTTTAAGAAATCTGCAATTCTTTTGCAAGTGACCTGGTTTTCCACAATAAAAATAATGTTTAGTATAATGGAAAAAGTTATGTTTAGTATTACCTGAATGTGTATGTGCTTGCTTTGGAGCTTATCAGGATTTCTTCTTTTCGCCATCCGTAGTTGGTAGAGATACTTTACTTTTGTCAACCGTGGAAGGTTTTGGTTGAGAAGAATATTTATCTTTGACAAATTTTACCTCTTTGCAAATACTAGGAGCGTCTATTCCTTCATAGCCCAATCCTCGTGTATCACGATGAATTCTACATGCTCTAAATATCGAGGTTAATTTATCTGAAATTGCTATTTCTAGACAAACTCTCTTTTAAGCTCAAGTTTTATTCTTCCAAACTTTTGACCTTCTCAAGCGCAATAACTAAATCATTCTTGGATGATTCACAACTTTGAGATCTTCTCGTTTCGAATCAAATAACAAGTTCATCTCAATGTTTTCCAAGTTATCTAGCTTTGCTTGAAGAATAATTTCCCGATATCGACCTTCGGCAATTTCTTCTTTAAGCTTTCATATTTCGTTGATATAATCTCTTGCACCACTAGAATCAAGTTGGTCATGCAATTCTTTATTCCGACTACGAAGTCTGTCATATTTAACTTTCTCACTGAAAATGGTACTATCAGCTTCCGAAATTTTCCGATGACATTCTTTAAGAAGATTATTAGCAACTGGATCAACATGGAACACTTCTTCGTCAAATCAGAATCGATCCGAAATAATTTTCCTGAAGCTAATGCAACCTCGCCTATGAGCTCTTGAGGATTATAATATTCAGGTCCATCATCAAGAGTAGGCAAATCTGCTGCATATGCCGATTGTCTACGGCTCCAACTAGGACATACTGAAGAAAGATGCCCGAAACCACGAAAGTTATGGCATTGTACATCATCATTAAGGAGATTTTTTACTTTTAAAAAAACTCTTTTTCCTGTCTCTCAAGAATTTTCTAAATTTTCGTGGAGTAACATCCTTAGTATTTGGAGAACCAGATTTATCCTTAGAGGATTCAGAATTGTTTGCAGCTTTAAGAGAAATCACCTCTTTTCTTGCGTGTTCATTATCAAAGATCTTTAACTTTCCAACAAGAGTATTTTTGGAGAGTGTAAAAAGATCGTTTGCTTCTTCAATGGCATGTTTCTTAGACTCGTATCTTGCTGGTAGAGACCTGAGAATTTTACACACAATATCTTTCTCTGGAATAGTTCTTCCTAATGAAAAATAGGAGTTAACTATTTTAGAAAGTCTTTGGTTAAACTCATCAAAGGTTTCATCATCATACATGCGAAGGTTTTCCCAATCAGAATCTAGATATTGAAGCCTTGCTTCTTTCTTAGCAGCATTCCCTTTGAATACGGTTTCTAAGATATCCCAAGCATCTTTAGACTTATTACACGCAGTAACGTGGTGCTGAAGATCTGGGGTAATGGCGTGGATGATCGCATTTAATCCTTAAGAATTTTGCTTTGCAGCAAGAATCTCAAGATCATCATAATCACCAATATCCTTTTCAATTGATTACATCGTCTATTGTAACTGATGGAGGATCATAGCCATTAAAAATACGAATCCATGATTTAAAATCTCGCGCTTGAATGAAAGAGCGCATAGCAATTTTACACCATAAATAGTTCGTGCCGCAGTACATTTATAGAGATAACACCGTCCATAGAATCGGATTGCTATAAACACGGACTTATGAGGTCTTAGCGTGTTTGCACCTTTCTTCCGATACCAATTGCAAAAGCGGGGTCTAACAACACCATCTAATATTTCGTGTGGCAATCTAAATAGACAAACTCCAATATACTTTCAATAGAATCAACTAGACAAGTTAGACTCAATCTATAAAGTATATCAAAGAGTTTTATATCTCTATCTCTTGATTCAATCCAATCGGAAATAGGGATTTGCGAGCCCGATTGAATATAAAAGGATTAACTTGAATGGTACCAAAGATCAATGTTCAAGTGTCAATAAATTCACTCAACAATATTAAGGCCGGATACAAGAACTGATTGATCTTAACGTACAACCTGTGATATTTCTATTATATAAATAAAATATAATGCGGAAAAGAAATAACACAGTCACCAGAATTTTGTTAACAAGGAAACCGCAAATGCAGAAAAACCCCGGGACCTAGTCCAGAATAAACACACATTGATAATAAGCTGTTACACCAATTTCCTACTACCTATTCGGACTAGATGTAATACCTTCTTCAACACTTGTAGAACTCCTAGCAGAATACCGATTCTCTTTAGAAATTCTTCACGCAAATCTTCTAACAGAACCCAAGGTTCTCTTTAGAATACACAACACCACGATTGATACGATTCGATATCTTGTATGCACAAAACACCGCTTTGATTTCCCTTTAGATGTAAATCAAGGTTTTGGAAATATTGTGTTTATTTTGATAAAAACAATTACTAGGTAAAACAAATATCAAAACAAACTTGTAGATTAGGGTTTTAACTTACAATCAGTATGCGTACACACAAGGAGTCCGTGAACCTGATTTCCGTAAGTAAACTTGGGTGATTCCAAAGATCAATTTCCAAGTTAAGAAAACCCTAATAAATCTACAACAAAAACAACTAGAATAAATCTAGAGATATCTTGTTTAAAACTTCACAAGGATTTTTACGAGATGCCTCAAAAGAAGTTTTTCTTTCTAGTCTCCGATTTCTACTAACAAGTGTTGGTATACGATCGGAAACTGAAATCTATCAAAACCTAGGGTTTATGATCAACAACTCTTGAATGGTTTTATATCAGAAGAGAAAACCTTAGAATATACGAGAGGTGAAAAACCTAGATTACAAGTTGTATGATCAATCATGAAGATTAAATCCAACTTGGCTTTGTGATCCGCAATACAAAAACTTTTATCTCACTCTCGTTCACGAAGAACAGAAGACGTGGAAAACAACCTGTAGAGCTTACGCCAATTTTCCAAAGGGATAAAAAACGTGTAAACTCACGAACCCTTTATTTATATGAAAAATAGCTTGGAAGCTAAGCAAAGCTATTTTCCTTTTTCAAGACTCTCCTAAATAAGGGAGTCTTTCTTAAGTTACAACTCTTGCCAAAATAATTAAATAAATAATTAATTTAGCAAATTGTATTTTTGTGAATAAATCACAAATTAAATTAGGAAGGAATCACAAACACTTTAATATGGCAATCAAAAATGTTTGGACCAGTAGCCATATTTCCTAGATAAGGAAACATCACTAATTTGACCAAAAATGCCTTTTAGTCACGTAATTGGGCCCAAGTCCGTGAAATGTTGCAAACATCCCATAGATTGTTTCCTACTAACGAACTGTAACAATCACATTAACACTTATAATTGCTACTTTAATTCATCATTATAACTCGGAATTGAGTGATTCTTGGCTCGTTGGATTCATAAGCTCATTCAATATAACATGAGATTCTTTATAAGGATGAAGGTTATTGTCTCCAAGGTCATGAATCAAATAACCTCACGTATATATGCAAAAATGTACATTTACAGTCATTGGAATTTTTCCATAGAGTTAGCATTTATCTTGATAGATTAGAAAGGTAGAATTGAACAAGAATCCAAATGAAATCAATCACATACCTTTGTTGATGAAGTACTTTTTGATGTCTTCTTGTAGTCTTCAATCTTCAATCTTCATCCTTTAAGGATAGCTTCGATTCAACTTCTTAGACCTAATCTAGTCCGAAACTATCTTTAGTATGTTAAATCAAGAATGCATTTTGGCAACTAAAATTGACAACTAACTTGACATACGAACGCTAGTGGGTTCAACCGAGCAGTGCTCTAACAGCTGAGTTGAACACAATTAAAATAATTGGAGTACTTGGAAGTGACGAAGATTTCGATTAATGTTGAAGAACCAAGGAGATCAAGCATTTGGATGAGAAGCTACAAAGTTTATTTATTTTGTAATCCATATGTATTGGTTTTGTCACTAAAATTGACAAAGGGGGAGATTGTTAGAGCATTACTCGGTAGAACTCGCAAGCGTTGATATCTCAAGCTTGTTTGTCAATATTAATTAGTGATCAAAACTACAAGTATTGATTTCTAGTCCACTTATAGTGATGTCTTGGACTAGGATAGATTGTATAGTTGAGCATTAGACTTCACGGTGTTCATCAATTGAAGACAAAGAACTACTAATGTAAGCTTGTGGAACTTCATCAACAAAAGGTATGTGGAGACTAATACTCATCTATCACTTGGAAAGTCTATTTCTAATCTATCTCCTACATTAAGACAAAAGTCGTATTACTATAATATTGTGAGGTGATTGATAATACTAGGCTTTCTTCGGGAATATAAGTCCGGTTTATCAATTGGTTCCTGTGCACCTTGATTTATCAAAAGACGGAACAAAACTTGTAAGTATTTCTGTGGGAGACATATTTATCTATTCCAATAGACTTTTATGTGTGAGATATATTTGTTTATCAAGTCTTCGACTTTGGGTCGTAGCAACTCTTGGTTGTGGGTGAGATCAGATAAGGGAATCAAGTGCGTATAATCCTGTTGGGTTTAGAGACATAAGGAGCACAACTATACCTTGATAAATGTGAGATTGGTTAGCGCTCAACTACATTCATGTCTGAAGTTCATTGGTAGTAGGCTAGTGTATGTAGCGGCTTAATACAGTGTGATGTTCAAAGCTGGACTAGGTCCCGGGGTTTTTCCGCATTTGCGGTTTCCTCGTTAACAAAACTTAAATTATGCATGTTATTTCTTTTCCGCATTATATTTTGTTATATAATAAAAATATCACAGGTTGTGCGTTAAGTTCAATGAGTTCTTGAATCCGACCTTTGGGTTTTTGATTGAATTGATTGACACTTGGATATTGGTTTGTGCTATCGTCCAAGTTATTTCTCTTATTCAATCGGGATCGCGAATTCCTATTTGTTTGAGTGCAGATTGAATTGAGAAATTGAGATATAACTATTTGATATATTTTTCTATAGATTGAGTCTGACTGTCTAGTTGATTCTCTTGAAAGTATATTGGAGTTTTTCTATTCAGAATGTCAAACGAAATATTGGGTGTGGTTGTTAGACCCCCGCTTTTTCACCAACATTTTGGAAAACTCCGTGTAACCTCTTTTTCTCTTCAATATAAGTAATCTTCAAAAAAAAAAAGGAGACCCACCAAAAAATTGAACATAATATAAGGGGATAGTATATGATATTTATCAATTCTCTTCGATCTATACCTCCAAACCCTACATAAATAAACAAGAAAAATAATAATATGAAACTAAATGATCAAACAAAAAATTACTAGATCGATTAAGTACAAGCAAAAGGGATGTGAATCTCTAATGCTTGAAGTTAAGCACATTTTTTCTGATATTGAATCTTTATTTCGGATCAATGAATAAATTTTTTCTTCCTCCTTAGTCTCTTTAGGGAAAAAATTGTATACATCTTCTTTTTCGTTATTTGTTTATATTTCTTTGTTTTTTTGGCTATGAATAACGATTTTAGTTGCACTCATCAATTAGAGCACCTGTGCTTTCCTCCAACAGTGGGTGCCACTCATCAAAGTTCAGTCTAGCCAACTGGCAAAATATTATATTGTCATTCTAACAGTAGTGTATTTATTAAATACTTGATTATGTTTGAAGAAGCTTTATCTTCTCAGCTCTGATAAATTTCCTTGGACTATTCAGTTGATGGAATGTCATTCAAAGAATAATAGCTCATCTAAGGTTAGCTCATAGTTTTCGCAAGGCAAACTTCTCAGCTGACTGGTTGGAAAAAAGAGGTGTAGGCTTAGCTCGAGGACAATGTAATTATTATTATTTTTAGCTTTTTTAATTTAATTTTTAGCCTTTTTCTTTTGGTTCCAGTTGTCCTTGTTGAGAACTATCTTTTGTAAGTGATCGTTTTTTTATTAATTTTTAGTTTAACAAAAAAAAAAAAAAGGTTCAGAGTCAAAATACTACACTTACTAATCAGCACAAGTGGCATTTTGTGTAATTTTGCAATTCCCCACTCCACTGGTTCTACTTGGCATTTTGTGTAATTTTGCAACTCATTATACTTGGCTAAAACAAAATAGTAGATAGAAAAAACACCACAATCGAGCGAGCAATAGTAGAGTCTGGATCATATGAATTTCACTAATTATACTCGTCTCAATAAATATAGTAGAAACTCTATAAATTAATGTTGTCGGGACTACCAAAATATATAAATTAAGCGAGATATTAATTAACCGATAAATTAATAAGTATTAATTTATATATTAACATCTTATTAACTTATGGATAAAGCGGCAATCACACCGAATAATTTCTTGATGAGCTATGAGAAAACAACACCACAAATTCTTACAATGATAAGAAAAATTAGAGATGAGATTCAATGTGATATTGATTTTAGCAAAAAACAGAATTGAATCATTTTTCAAAAAATCTTCGTAGATCATTAATGTATTGAAATATATATAATTCATTATTAATTTATATTTCATATGGGGTCTACATAGGTAATAAAAATGTATTATCTTATAATTTTAGCGAATTATTAATTTGGCACGTTGTCTCCGACTCGGGACCGGCTAAAACTATTATTTAAGAGAGTTTATTAAATAATCGAGTATTAATTAAAGAAGTTTTTACTGTATATGAGCCGAGTTAGACATCATGGTACTAATAAAAAAAATAAACAGTCTGACATTTAACTATGCTCGTGTAAGATGCACTGTAGTACAGTGATAAATATGTTTAGTGGTGATACCAGCCACCTGAATTCGAAACTCGTCAGCATCGGGTGAAATTTTTTCTCTTTCTTTTCCTAGCTACATGGGCTTATAAGTAGTAAACTTTTTTGAGGTTTAAACTTTATAACCCTTGGGCTTTAAACCCCATTTTAAAAAAAAGATACCGAATCATACTCAGATTGTGAGTCAGATCTATGAGTGAACATGTTGTAAGAGTTTTCAAAAAGCTGAATTCCCAATGAGTGGTTACCTTTCCCACCGTATCTCCAACATCGAAACCTCCACTGATATGCTTCAAAAAGAGAAAGGATTTTCACTAACAAACAATGGTTTTGTATGAACCGAGAATTCCAAACACGTTAAAAACCGCCACTCACGAACTTTTTTTTTTTTTATGGGTCCCAGTGGGCCCGTGCCCTCGGGAGACGTGCAGGGAGTGGGTTTTGTGTGTGGCGGTTTTGAGCTGGTTTTTTCAGCTCGGTTCGTCAAGAATTTTTGTTTCACTAATTACATTTTGTGTTTTTATTTCTCGTACTTAGCAATTTGAGCCTTGGGTGCTGCCTTGTCAAAACTCATCAATTTTTGTCTCATTTTCAGTCATACACTCATACTGCACCTTACCAAACAATGGGTACAAATTATATGGACAGAACGGTAAATTGGGTGCAACCCTAAGCGGCCCAAAACCCTAACCTTACAAACAAAAGGCTTCAGATAGAGAAAGTTGATGATCGGTTCAAACATAAACATATGGAAGCGGCTGCTGCAACTGACAAAAAATTCAAATTTGTTTCTAAAAGCTCAAATGATAATGAAGATGCAAGAAGAAATGGAAGAAAAAGAGGTTTCTGTACTACAACCTGATCTAGATTATTCGGTACGAGCGGAGTCGGAAAAGCTAAGATGCCGGGTGACCACCTCTACATCCTCCTGGATTAATCAATCTTGCCACACATCTGTTGAAGTAACATAAAACTCCATTTTTATGTTCATAGTCATACTACTGTTGATCTAGATTATTCGGTACGCGCGTCAGAAAGGTGACCACCTCTACATCCTCTTCGACTTATCTTCCTTGCAACCCGTCTGTTGAAAGTGATATAAAAACACGATTTTTATGTTATGAGATCTCTAACAAGCCACTTGACCAACTGCAAATGCACCTCCAGTCGGGTCAAACCGATTCACATCAAGGCACTGGAAAATCTCTTGGTTAGAAAAGATTGAGAATTGACAAGAGATCGATGGCAAGTTAGAGTTGTTGAACTGATAATTGTGGATTGATTCTATACACAAGGCATATAGGAGAGAAGAGGTGAAGAGAAATAGATCAAGGTCATTCCCATCTCTTCTGCTATTTGGGTATGAGCAGATTCGGAAAATGTAGTTTTCAGAAGGGAAGATCAAATGAATTGTTTCTTCTTAATGAAAATTAATCTATTTTGTCTTACATCTATGAGCAATCTTGTTACTTCAGAGTCATTGTTGTACCAGTATGAGTATGATTCCCTTCCCTTGGGTCCTAAATGTGACCAATTTCAGTTTGTTCACTACTGTGCAATTCTTAGTTGGCTCTAGACTTTTGTCAGTTATGTTGGGTAACCACTGTTTAAATCTTTTTTAATCTTACATCTATGAGAAATCTTGTTACTTTAGAGTCATATTCAGTTGCTGCAGTTAGTACTAGGCTGCAAAGATGATTGTAAGAGTATTTTAGTTTGAATGATGAGTTGTTTATGTGTTTCCTATGTTCTATGCTTAGTTTGGCTGGTTCTTCCTCAAATACTTGACCACTTGTTTCTATGTCTTCAACTTTATGTTGTGTAATACCCCAAGCATCTCTGTTTCGGTATCATCTTGATGGAATCAGAACTAAAACTTGCTCTCGGCATATGTGGAGTGCATTGTAGTATTTGGGTGTGTAACAATCTCTAGATTTGGCAAATATAGTTTCCAGGCCATAAGCTTTAGAAAGTACTGTGTTTTTGTCTACACCTACATTTTGATCCATCTTTGCGTTTATTCCTGTCTACAATCTTATAAAATGCTGGCATTCAACTGCTTCCAGAATGTCTTCTTTTGCATATTCAACTGTTTTCGGAGTCATGTATTCTAACAAATACTACATTGTATTGCTTGGATGAAAGTAATGGGAATTGTTTTCTGTTATTTTCTTAGTCGGCTGTTGCGTATTTTAATTGCCCTCTCTAGTCTCTTCTACTAGTTACTAACATGTTGATGGTAGGTTACTAACCTGCACTGCCTCATCTCTTTTGATGAAATTAGAACTGAAACATGCTCTCGGCGTATGTGGAATATATTGCAGTATTTAGGTGTATATATTTTCCAATCTCTAGATTAGGCAAATAGAGATTCCACGCCATAAGCTTTGGAAAGTAGTGTCTTTCTGGTTTTACCTATATATTTTGATCCATCTTTGTGTTTGTGCCTGTCTACAATCTTATATAATGCTGGCATTCAACTGCTTTCAGAATTAAGTATTCTTTCGCATATTCAACTATTTTCGGGATCATGTGCTGCTCATGGTACCTGCGCTACCTCATTTCTCCTGACTTTGATTGATAAAGCCCTGACTGGTTCCATGTAAAACCTCAAAAGGAATCTGTATCTGCCTAGTTCATTGTTGAAATAGGAGTTAATTCTGATAATGCAGTTTAGAGGTTTAAGTTGCTAATTTGTGCAGTATTCAAGGTTCGAATTGCAGAAAAGATGCTTTAGTTTAGTTTCAAAATGTTACATATGGATAGTTTGGACTGCATTCTCTGGAACTGTGAGTTCAGTAAAACCATTTGGAGTTGGTTGAGTTGGACTTTTCTGTTTAGTAATCGGACCAGCTTTGATGATGTTTTGAAGTTTCCAAGTATGGTTAACTGCAGTTATGAGTACCATGATGGAACCATGGTTTCAATGAAACAAACCTGTATTTGAGAAAGCTCAACCTAGATTTGTCTTCGTTCTAAAGATTGTGATTTAAGTAAGAATGAAGAATTATATGTGGAATGGAATGTATGATTTACAAGTTCTAGAATTCTTTGGGTTGGGTGCAGGAAAGTGAAGACTGGTTGCTAGGCAAGTTTTTTGGTATCTTCCTTCAAATTGGTAGATATTTTGCTGTGGTGGTGCTGCCAAAGGGAAACAGGTCTTGCTAAAGGAGTTGTTGTTGATGTTGTTGCAGGCGGCATTGGCTTTGCCACCAATGACATAGCAGAAGTTCTTGTTGTCAGTCTGATTCAAGCCACAGAGGGGTTTATGTAACATCCTGATTCAGTCTAATTCAAGCTCTGTGATATCTGCTTTTGAGTCTGGTGAATTTCCCTGGATCATTCAGTCGAGAAGTAATGTCATTCAAAGAAGAATAGCGCAGCTGAGATTTACTCATAGTTTTAGCGAGACAAACTTCAACAGATTGGCAAAAGGAGGTGCAGGCTTAGCTCGAGGTCGCTGCAATAATTATTTTTTTAACTTTTTCCTTTTGGTTCCTTTTTCCTTTTTTCTTAGCAGATTACTGAGCCATATTATCAGAAAAAAGCATAACGTCGCGTCATCAAAGATTTAGATCAAATTTCCTTCGAAATATCCCAACAAAGAAGAAGCACAAATTTCACCCAGTTTTGCAATTTTTAACGCATTTACCACGACGCAAGTGGAGCAGCATGGCAATGGCATATACGAGAATACCCTCTCCATAAACCCCAGAGAGTTTCAAGTTGAGGTGGGCTAAAAAAAGACACATAATTGCATGCCCTCACGCAGGATTGAACTGCGGACCTCCAGTTTACAAGACTGGCGCTCTACCACTGAGCTATAAGGGCTGTTGCTGACATTAAGTTACTGCAGGAAACTGAACGAACAAATATTTGACGTAGATGAAAAGAGAGTAAGGCTTAGTCATATGGGCTAGATATTTAGCTGCTAGATTAGCCATCCACGTCAGATAGGGCAACCTCCTAAGTCCTATGGTAGTGCTAATCTAGCAGATAGTCGCTGAACAGAGTTATGCGCTAAAACCAAGCGCTAGAATGGAACAACGCTTTTAGGATGCGTTTTTGGGTTACGGGAAAAGTGAATGCTTCACTCATTCTTTATGTAGAATACGAAATGGACACTTTAGCTGCCACGTGTAGGATGAAGCATGGTCAATTCATAGGACACTCTAGCTTCACTCATTCTTTATCTTACCAGCCTATTCTTTACGCACATCCCAATGAATAAAATATGCAAACATAGCCTACATAAGCCATGCAGTAGCTCTCAAATTTCAAAGTGGGGTACGTACTTCTTTGAAATTCATAGCACTGTGTAAACAGTAGTTGAACGTTGTCACATGATAAATAGTCAGCGCTGAACCATTCAGCGTTTATGCCCTGGAATATTCGCCAGTATTTGAATGGTTCAGCGTTGGGACCACTTTTTTAGCGTTGAACGGTACAACGTTTCAATCTCGCTGATAGTTGGACTGCGAGCACTTGTTAGGTGAGAGAACTATCAACTATCACTGTTAATTTTTTTCCAACACTTTTTTCTTGATTTGCAACACTTTTTGGCCAATCTAGCACTCCAATCTAGCCCATAGGGGTTAGCTTAAAGAGGGGTTCAAGAAATTGGAAAAAAAGTGGTGGATGATACGATACAGAGGTGCGTAACGATTTATCAACGACTTAGATTGTCTTTTTCGGTTTTGCGCAACCGATTCATTTTGGTATCTGTGTTCGGATAGCAATTGTTTTTGAACTCTGACGATATAGAGAAATCACTCGTCCTCTATTCCTTGCCAAGTCCTCGGATGTTGCCCTTTGTCTTCTCGGTGGAGAGAAAGTGTTGAGATGTCTATTGCTTTCCTTATCCTGTAGTTGGTCGATTTCCCAATTTAGTTCACTAGATAATTGTTTCTTAAGATAGATGATTTCTTTATTTAAGGTTGTTGATTGTTTCAAAATTCAGTAGGCTTATATATACTCCTGTCCAGAACCATGTTTATGCATAGAATTCAATCAATCTATTAAGTTTTCTTTATCATAAAGCACACCAAAAATGTTAGATATCAATCTCTTCAGAGAAGACAAAGGAGGCAACCCAGAAACCATCCGTGAATCTCAACGTCGAAGATTCACAAGTGTTGAACTCGTCAATTAGGTTATACGCCTTGATAAAGAATGGCGTCGACGTCAATTCGAGTTGGATAACTTGAGGAAAGATCTGAATAAGATGAATAAACAAGTTGGGAAACTTAGGAATTCTGGGGAAGATGCTACTGGAAAGATTAAAAGCTCGGAGGAGTGTAAACAGTCAAAAGCAGCAAAGGAAGCTCAAGTACAACTAGCAAAAGATTTTTTGTAAACTCTCGTTCACGAAGAATGCAAGACGTGGAAAACAACCTGCAGAGCTTACGCCAATTTTCCAAAGGGATGAAAAACGTGAAAGCATACGAACCCTTTATTTATAATGAACAATAGCTTGGAAGCTAAGCAAAGCTATTTTCCTTTTTCAAGACTCTCCTAAATAAGGGAGTCTAATTACAACTCTTGCCAAAATAATTAAATAAATAATTAATTTAGCAAATTGTATTTTTGTGAATAAATCACAAATTAAATTAGGAAGGAACAAACACTTTAATATGGCAATCAAAAATGTTTGGACCAATAGCCATCTTGCCTAGATAAGGAAACATCACCAATTTGACCAAAAATGCCTTTTAGTCACGTAATTGGGCCCAAGTCCGTGAACTGTTGCAAAAAGCCCATGGATTGTCTCCTACTAACGAACTGTAACAATCACAGCAACACTTATAATTGTTACTTTAATAAATCACTCATAACTTCATTGTTATAACTCGGAATTGAGTGATTCTTGGCTCGTTGGATTCATAAGCTCATTCAATATAACATGAGATTCTTTATAAGGATGAAGGTTATTGTCTCCAAGGTCATGAATCAAATAACCTCAAGTATATATGCAAAAATGTACATTTACCGTCATTGGAATTGTTCCATAGAGTGAGCATTTATCTTGATAGATTAGAAAGGTAGAATTGAACAAGAATCCAAATGAAATCAATCACATACCTTTGTTGATGAAGTACTTGTTGATGTCTTCTTGTAGTCTTCAATCTTCAATCTTCATCCTTTAAGGATAGCTTCGATTCAACTTCTTAGACCTAATCTAGTCCAAACAATCTTTAGTATGCTAAATCAAGAATGCATTTTGGCAACTAAAATTGACAACTAACTTGACATACCAACGCTAGTGGGTTCAACCGAGCAGTGCTCTAACAGCTGAGTTGAACACAATTAAAATAATTTGAGTACTTGGAAGTAACGAAGATTTCGATTAATGTTGAAGAACCAAGGAGATCAAGCATTTGGATGAGAAGCTACAAAGTTTATTTATTTTGTAATCCAAATGTATTGGTTTTGTCACTAAAATTGACAAAGGGGGAGATTGTTAGAGCATTACTCGGTAGAACTCGCAAGCGTTGCTATCTCAAGCTTGTTTGTCAATATTAATTAGTAATCAAAATTACAAGTATTGATTTCTAGTCCACTTATAGTGATGTCTTGGACTAGGATAGATTGTATAGTTGAGCATTAGACTTCACGGCGTTCATCAATTGAAGACAAAGAACTACGAATGTGAGCTTGTGGAACTTCATCAACAAAAGGTATGTGGACACTAATACTCATCTATCACTTGGAAAGTCTATTTCTAATCTATCTCCTACATTAATACAAAAATCGTATTACTATAATATTGTGAGGTGATTGATAATACTAGGTTGTTCTTCGGGAATATAAGTCTGGTTTATCAATTGGTTCATGTGCACCTTGATTTATCAAAAGACGAAACAAAACTTGTAAGTATTTCTGTGGGAGACATATTTATCTATTCCAATAGACTTTTATGTGTGAGACGGATTTGTTTATCAAGTCTTCGACTTTGGGTCGTAGCAACTCTTGGTTGTGGGTGAGATCAGATAAGGGAATCAAGTGCGTATAATCCTGCTGGGTTTAGAGACGTGAGGAGCACAACTATACCTTGATCAATGTGAGATTGGTTAGGGTTTAACTACATTCATGTCCGAAGTTCATTGGTAGTAGGCTAGTGTATGTAGCGGCTTAATACTGAGTGTGATGTTCACAAGCGGACTAGGTCTCCGAGGCTTTTCCGCATTTGCGGTTTCATCGTTAACAAAACTTCTAGAGTGTCCGTGTTATTTCTTTTCCGCATTATATTTTGTATAATAGAAATATCACAGGTTGTGCGTTAAGTTCAATCAATTATTGAATCCGACCTTTGGGTTTTTGATTGAATTGATTGACACTTGGATATTGGTTTGTGCTATCGTCCAAGTTATTTCTGTTATTCAATCGGGCTCGCGAATTCATATTTATTTGATTGCAGATTGAATTGAGAAATTGAGATATAACTATTTGATATATTTTTCTATAGATTGAGTCTGACTGTCTAGTTGATTCTCTTGAAAGTATATTGGAGTTTTTCTATTCAGATTATCAAATGAAATATTGGGTGTGGTTGTTAGACCCCCGCTTTTTCACCAACATTTTGGAAAACTCTGTGTAACCTCTTTTTCTCTTCAATATAAGTATCTTCAAAAAAAAAAAAAAAAAAAGGAGACCCACCAAAAAATTGAACATAATAAAAGGGGATAGTATATGATAATTATCAATTCTCTTCAATCAAATACCTCCAAACCCTACTATTGATGGTGGTTTTCAGCTTAGGGGTAAAATCGTAAAACCCTAGTCAGACAGTGACGTCACAGAACTTGAGTAATAATGTCCAAACCAAGCACATTTATTGAACCTTTTAATTTGTCTGCGAGAAAATTACCAGGGTACCTTTTTTTTTTATCTTTGATTAGGGTTTCGACAGGCCAAAACCCTAATTCTCACACCACATGTGCCAATGGCTAACCATGCTAGCCACACCTACCGCGAAAAAGCATGCCAACTATGCTAGCCGCACCCCTGTGCCAATAGCAAACCATGCCAGCCACACCTACCGCGCCAAAGCATGCCAACCATGCTAGCCGCACCCTTGTGCCAATGGCAAACCATGCCAGCCACACCTACCGCGCCAAGGCATGCCAACCATGCTAGCCGCACCTAGTGCCAATGGCAAACCATGACAGTTACACCTATCGCGCCATGCCAAACGCACCTTGCCATGGCCCCATGCCAACCTAGCCGTCCCAACTTGCTGGCCTTCCCTAGCGGCTACCAAAACGAAGGCGTGCGACAATCAACGGTCGCCCTTCAATCCCAGGAGCAAATCCTAGCCATCCGAGGTTACCAAACAACCTTTGGCCCAAAACCCTAGCTTGGTCACGAACCTAGCCAAGCTAGCCGCCATGCGCCCATGGCAAACCCTTGGCCCCACATGCCAAGCCAAACCGTACCTAGCCAGGCTAGCCACGCCATGCGCCCATGGCAAACCCTTGGTCCCACATGCCAAGACAAACACGCCTCGCCTTGGCCCTAGCCAAGATAGCCGCACCATGTGCCCATGGCAAACCCTTGGCCCCACATGCCAAGCCAAACACGCCTCGCCTTGGCCCTAGCCAAGATAGCCGCACCATGTGCCCATGGCAAACCCTTGGCCCCACATGCCAAGCCAAACCGCACCTAGCCAAGCTAGCCACGCCATGCGCCCATGGCAAACCCTTGGACCCACATTCCAAGCCAAACACGCCTTGCCTTGGCCCTAGCCAAGCTAGCCACACCATGCGCCCATGGAAAACCCTTGGCCCCACATGCCAAGCCAAACACGCCCTGCCTTGTCCCTAGCCAAGCTAGCCGCACCATGTGCCCATGGCAAACCCTTGGCCTCACATGCCAAGCCAAACCACACCTTGCCTTGGCCCTAACCAACATAGCCGCGCCACCATGCTGGCTTTCCCTACACGGCTACCCAAGCGAAGGCGTGCAACAATCAACGGTTTCCCTTTAATCCCAGGAGAAAATCCTAGCCATCCAAACCTAAGTTTGGCCACGCCTCCATGCCATGCCAACGGCATGCCAACCTAGTCGTGCCACCATCTTTGGCCTTTACTTCTGTGACTACCAAAACGAAAGCGTGCAACGATCAACGGGTATCTTTCCTCTTGAGATGCACAAAATCTCGTGAGCCCGAACGTCACCCGAGCCGTAAGTCTCCCGTATGCACCGACTTGCCCGGGCAAAAACAACATCTTACATGTTTTCCAAAATATTCGAGGCATCAACACATATCACAAATGGGGGATCCTCTTTGGGTATTGGTTTGGCGGTTACAGCGTGTGGCGTAAACTAAGCCGTCATAAGGGTGAGGCGGTTAGCAAATACACGAGTTAATGGTGAAACGCTTTTGTCGAGTAACGCGTTAACGGTTTCATGGAACATCAATTCCATGCGTTAACGGTTTTATGGAATATCAATTCCATGCGTTACCACCTCGTCCCATTTACTTACCCATTTTCCATTCCTTAATGAGACCGAGTACGTTTCACTTCGAATGTATACAACACTCATTTACTTACCTATTTACAATCAACAACAAGGTTCATTCGGGAATATACAACACTCGAGAAAATACTTGCTAGCTTACCATTTGTTGCTTTCCCACTTTTATGATACAAGTAGTAGTAACAAAACTACTCTTCCAGAATCAACTATTCTGGTCTCATCACTTTCCTTAAGCCTCCCCAAAACCAACCCATTTTCCTTCACTGTGGTGACCCGACAAGTGCGGAACGGGCATTTCTTGGTTTAGGCCGGACTTTTCACCAGTTGATCTCTTAAATCTAAGTACTCCCTTGTATTACATTGTTTTAGGGTTTAAATTGTTTCTCACCGTACACCCAAAATTACCCAATCAGCGAAAACCATTTTCACTGCAAAAACAATTGGCGACCACGGTGGGAGGTCGATGCTTTTCGGTTACAATGTCAATTTTCACCATCGATCTCATGCTTCGACCCATACATCAAGATGGTAGAAGCTGGGCGTCCGCTCATGGATCGACTCGGTTACCGAGGCGATCTTAGGTATAGTCATGACACGACCAAGGGATGGGCGGGAACTTCCTGGAAGGTGTGAAGCAAACGTCCGCCAGAATCAACGGCTCGGTTATCGGATAACTCGTGAATGACCGGGAACTTTCCACAATCACGGAGGTGCTTCCCATAAAACTCGGTTTACTCCGGAAGGTTTCCTTTTCATTAGAGACCTAAACCAAGTAAGTACTACCTGGACAAGATACGTGGTTTGCTTTGAGTTTTCACGGGAATGATAAAACCCAATAACCATGTTATGTTTCATCCCATTTCATCTACCAAACGCACAGTTCTATGGTTTTCTGGGATGCACCGCAACACTCAATCATAACCAAAAATAGCCTCATCCTAAAAGCAGTTCATCCTAATAATGATCCAAAACTCTCAGCTAACAACTTTCTATCAAACTCCAAAAATCCGGAAAATCGGGACCATGAACTAGACGTTTCATTTGCCTTCAAAAAAAAAAAAAAAACTAAAAATAAGAAGTTCGAGGAAGGCAATGCATTCAAGGAAAGTTTTTCAACAATGACTTACTCTTCTTAGCAAGAGCCTTCATGCTTCAAGAGTCGCTTTTCAACTCTGACTTCTGGACAATTTTTCGATTTGGCTTCAGCTTTTTCACCATATTCAACGAAGGACCTTCAATGTTTCGACCCGAAACTTCTCGACCTCAGAAGAAACCTCCAACAACGAAGAACGTTGAATCCAAAGTTTACAAACATGTCTGATGGAACCTCCCGGCTCGAGATTACATCCTCGAAGCAGTATGACCCAGGTCCGTTGCACATGTCAAAGTCAATCGAAGACAAAGCTTCCTCCACACCGCTACCGGCACGGAGGATGCAGACGCGCTTACCGGACGCCGATGCCATACTACTGCACTGTGCAGCACCAGGCGCTGCATGGGACGCGCTTGGAATGCGCACCGGACGCGCATGCCGGTACACATGCCACACGGCATGTCATTCTGGCCCACACCACACCCTAACGTCTTACACATCCTTCTAAGCTAACATGTTGCGCCCTTCCCATTACAATCTTATCCGCTCCACAACCCGGCCAAGCGGCCGCAATCCTCGCGCCCAAAGCAGCGTCATGGCTCCGACCTCCCATGATCAAACTGTGCCATCTCTGCGCGTACCGATCATCGGAGCCGAGCCGTTTCCAGCTACCCAACGTTTCTTCAAGCATGATAGCTCCAATGATACAATGAAATGCTACTCCACCATCGGGGCAAGATCTTGGAAGATCAGGGTGAGCCTCTTTTAACATTGTTGATTTGATGAAAAGACAAAGGCACTTGACGGGACGTGCGTTTATAGATCAAGAGGCTCGCGTTTGCTCTTGAACGCCGTAGAAGGGATCGGCCAATCTAATTTAAATCACACGTAAAGATCGGGAACGAGTTTCCAAAATCGAAGCAAAGGAATCAGTGACCCTCCCGGGTTCCACGACCCTCTTCCGCCGGGGACTCGGGTGATGGGGACTTCGCCCACAAAGTTGCGCGATGCCTGTGATGAAACGGTTATGCGAAATTTTATATTTCTCAGGCGTAATGTCAAGACATATTTGCATCCCTCAACGGTAATGCATCAAGAAAGCAGAGTGTTTCCAGGCCAAGGGAAGTTCAAAACCCTCGCAACTCTCCTAGAAAGTACTGATTGATAAATAAAATCGGGGACTCTAACCCATTTGTTCATGTGAAGAGTGTTCACCCCTCTGCACGCTGATTGGCAGCCTGCCCTTTCAAGCCACGTCTCTCGCCTTAGCTCCGCTGACGTTCGTTAAGAAAGCGCTCCACTTCAGCGTTCTCTCCATAAGCTGCCGGGATCAGGCGAAACTTTAGCGCTTGGCTCTTTAAGCCGCCTAACGCCACCCTTCCCTGCAAATGGTCGTGCCACCAAACTCACCATGTCAAGGATCATGATCGCGACTTGACCCGATCTTCGTAGTCATGTGATCGGTTGTCGGCCACAATAAAATATAAATTCTCGGCTTTCTTCTTACTCAAAATATATAATGAAGCAAGGCAAGAAAGGATCGTTCCCAGAGAGGTCTTGGTTGTCAAATTGTTTAGGTTTCCTATAAATAACAGGGGTTTCTTTGATTTTTATATACTAAAATAAAATATAAACAAAGCAAATAAATAAACACACATGAAATCAATGAGGTGAAAATATTGGATAAAAAGGTTTCATCTTGATTGTAAACAAGTTTTTGAATATATGAATAAATTCGTATTTAATCTCGCTATCATCAAAAGCCCTAGAATATCTTATGTGGAATACTAAAATGAATTTCATAAATCCCTTGACACACACATTAGGCTGCGTATGTGAATTATACCCTAAAAGAATAAACCTAACGCCTTGCGCATAACTAAGTTCAATTCTTGGAGCATTAAGTTTAAATAGGCTAATCAATGCAATTGTGACCATTGCGCACACAACTCGAACAAAGGTCAATTCTACATATGACTACAAGGATGTATCACTACAAACCGTAATCATATCATGCTTTACTGTATTCAAGGTTATCGTCGATGATGAACCCTAAAATAGCTATATATGTGGATGCGAGTTCAATTAATTCTAGACTTAACTAAAAAAACATTCAATCATATTGCAATACATCAATCATGCAATTATTATAACCTCGTAGAAAGTGAACAATGATTTTGAGAGAAAACTAATTAATAAAAATCATAACTTGTTTTCAAAATCCAACTACATCTTTAACCAATAATAAAAATCAACTACTTCTTGGGTTTTGGAAATCATCATAAAGAGTTTAGAAGAATCTATCATGTGAAACCCTAGCAAACAAGTAGAAGCCTCCCTAATGGAGATTTTTTTGGTTTGAGAAAGAGTTTTCTATATATATGCTTCTCCCATTCCAAAAGGATACTCTTTCCAAATTTAGGTCAAATCTTCTCAAAACCCATCTCCAAGTGGTCCACCAAGCCCATGTGTGAAAACATATCTTCGAAATTTTGGGTCCAAAGCAGGTTCTTAGGATTGTCGACGTCATCACCGGAATCCGGTCCTTACAAGCCCGACTGCCACCTTGAACTTGCCTCCTTTCCACTGAAATTGTCACAAGGCAAATGTACTTCCCGCAACTCATCTCTCCTTCTCTATGTTCATACATTCACAAAAAATCATCTACGCTAATTCCTTGTTCTTGCGCTTGTACCCAAAGCGCAACTCCAAACTCATATATGCTGCGCCGAATCGTGCATCCAACACGTACCCCCTTCGCGATTCCCCGAAATATTATGATTCATGCTTCAAGTTCCGAAATCCGGCATCCTGGGCTAGTACCACCGGCTCTTCATTCTCGTTTGTGCTTTAAGCACGATTTCGCAATCTTGTTCGTGAACCTTTGTCACTTCCTACCCAATTCCTAACATGCATCTAAGCTTATTTTGTAGCTTGAATCACCACCGTTCCATGCATTAGCACACTTCAATAAGCACCATTAACACCGACAATTTCAACTCACTTACACTGATTCGAGATCAAACCATTTGCGCCTCAAGTTACAACCATTACCCATAACAGTTTTCAGATTCTCGGCGCATTCAAATCACTTGTAATTCCATCACTCAAAGACAACCCATTTGTAATTCGCCTGTCTGCCTCATGTGCATCATCCCCGAAATTTCCCGGCATTATTTGTACCACCAAACACCGAAAGGCCAAATCAATTGAACACAACCACCACTCACCGATCTCATCAATTTCAACTACCATGTGTTTCAAATTCTCCCTTACAAAACCCCGCTCAAACCTATCAAAGACCATCTCCCTGCAGCTCCTTGCATTCCTTCCAACTTCAACGGACAAAGCTTTTCTCGGCTCCATTAACTCCATCCATGGCAAACCACCAATGTCCTCGCAACACACCCATTCCTTTAGCTTCACATACACAAAGACCTTCTCTTATCAAATGGAAGCACTGAACAACCAAACACATCGTGCTCAATCTCACCACCTGCATATCTCAATATTGCTCCAAGTCCAGCAAAATTCTTCACAAATCCATCTATCCAACTGAACTTTCATTATCTTTCCTTACTCCAAAAGCCAGCACCACTTTGACTCTCCTCTTCCTTTGAGTTCACCTCGGCCATAATCTTCCCAGCTCGAGCTCTTCCCATTAATCCCAACAACCACCAAAGTCTTCACCGCCAACTTATCTCCATTCTCGAATACACCCAATGCTCCCTCGTGACCCCGATTTCACAATCATAATCTCCTAATCTTAACTCTTGATTATCACGCCGTGTCCTCCATTACTGACTCCATTTCCTTGTTTCCTCAACTCGCTCAACTCGGCTATTTCTGCGACAATCACCCACCATCTCGGGACAAGTTCACAGCAGCCATCTCATACTTTGCAGCTCCACTTCAAACAAGCTCAAACCCAGGAATTTCAATATCACATCCTCACTGGGCTGATCACTAAAGAACTCAAACCCAGGTGAAACCACCAATTCCTTTCACAAACTAAGACCCATTATTTCCTCCATTCTACCATGGCAAACCTCGTTGACAACCAACTCCAATGATCACCATTATCTCATATGCCATCGGTGGCTATCTCGTCGATCATTATCATCACAACAACAGACTTGGACTCATCATTGCTCGCAACCCCATCTCTCGGCTTCACCCGATAATGGAAGAAACCTCCATTGTTTAACCAAACACAAGCAACACCTCGCTCACCGCATCACTTCCATTTCGAACCACTGAAACACATGACCCAAACTCATGGCTAGCTGATGTAAACCGGCCCAACTTAGATTTAACCTTGATGATGATTCCTAAAGTCACTGCTCCTTTGCGTTCATTCCACAAGTCCTTTCCCACCCCATTACTTAAAATCATTTTGAACACAAATCTTTATCAATCAACATCATTCATCGCCTATAACAATGGCGGCAGAATCTTGATTGCGGAGGGGTAATAAAACGAGCTTATTTGACATTCTCTCTTGTTGAGATTCGAATCTGAACAAAACCCAACTCCAATTTTCTTCTTTCCTCGTGGAATTTCTCGAATCACCACCATCCGTTACTACATTCTCATTTCGATCTCTGGGACTCACAGCGCAGCCATTTGTTTTATTTCTCGATATAAGAGTGCAGAGTGAAAGAATGGATGAAAGACGGTATAGAAGTAGGGCCGGTTGTTCAACACCTGGTCACCTTGATAAGGGCTAACCATTTGGCCTCCCTTAACCTCGGCTTGATCAGAGTGTTAACACTCCTACAAATGGGGAGTTTCCCCTTAACCTTGGCCCGGGCTCCATATAGCGTTCGCCCATGAATGACTATTTTGCCCTTTTTACTCGATTGGGTGATTTCTCCATCTTTTCGTCAGGTGCGACTCAGTACCTAATAACTCAAAAAAACACGCGTAAAATACATAATTTGCTAGAAAAATATCCAAAGAAAGCATAACCAATAGATAATAAATAGGTATATTCTACACCCTATCAAATTCCCCCACACTTAGACTTTGCTAGTCCTCGAGCAAATCAAACAAAACAATTCTAAAGAATACATACAACTTCGTGTAAGTCGAGGCTACGGTCACTTTCCAGCATAAATAACAAGCCTTTAAATCACTAGGTGTCCCTAGTGGACGAGTTTAGTCTCGTGAAGGTTTACTAGAGATATACCCACAAAACCTATTTTTCCAGCTTACTGGTTCTCTGTGGCGTCAGCATCCAACGCTAAGAAGACATAGAAGTTGTACACTAGTCATAAAGTTAGACACATAAATGAACACAATCTCATCCTTAAAAGTTGAGAGAGAAATAACCATCCCTTCTGAAAGAAATTCGGGTTCGGAGTGATCAAAGTCTCGACTGCTTGCCTCACAAGAAAGGGTTTTATGATATTGCTCTCAATAATAAAACGGCTTTTATGGGTCACACATGTGTCCAGGTAGGAATGAAGAGAGAATCTGCGTGACGTTGAATGGTAGGAAGGCAAAACCCTCAGAATTGTTTTGAAAACCCACATCTTTTTTATAATTTTTGAAAACCCATTTTTCGACAATCTCTTGAAAGAAATCAACCATTTAACGAAGGTGGGAATATGCTTACTTACCTCGTTATCCGTTCGAGCGTGCGGCTAGCACCACTCTCACGCATCCATAGAAGCGTCTTGGTCTTATCGGTGTCTTCATCTTCGTCTTCGGTCTTCAACTATTGATGATAACTCTTGAACTTCGTAGAATCTTGACAATATGGTTCTTTCCTCAAATTCCTTATTGCTTGAAACTTCATTATAGATATTCCTTCTTCCATTGGCTTTTCTTGAAAGAACAAAACTAAAAGCGAACTATACAAACCCAAAATATAATACAATGAATTTTTCTTGTCTCTTTGTTTTTTTCAATATTCTTTTTTTCTTTCTTTTTTTTCCCTTTTTTTAATGATTTTTTTTTTTTAAATTGAGACAAGAAAAAATAAAACAAATACAAAATGAAAACAAGAACAAAATAATAAAACTAATAATGAACTTAACAAAATTTTCTCTTGTCTCTTTTTTTTTTTTTCGTTTTCATTTTTTTTTTTTTCAATTTTTTCAATTTTTTTTTTTTAGAGAGAAGATAAATAAACACACAAACAAAATACAAATAAAATAAGTACAAATGGCCATGGTATAAGTATTTTACCGCATGATTCTTCCCATGACATGTCTTGATATCATAACTTCTCGAACTCTCATCTTGATAATCTTCGCTCTTATACAATAGTCTTTAACTTGTAAAATGTCTCTCTATCTTGTTGCTTTACTTGAATACGAAATCGCCCATTTTTGTATTGTTGCTTGTAAACCTTGAACATCTTCAACTTTCCTTGAATTTGTGATTCTCCTCTTGTTGATGATGATGGTGTTTCTATGGACTGTTGGTGTAGAGAGATAAGGTGGATGGTGCTAACTGCGAACAAGATTACAAGTGGTATGTAAGTTAGCAATTTGATGTCACCATCATGGTTGATAAAAATAGCACTCAAGAGATCAAAATAGTGCTTCTATGGTGGGAGGTTGGACAGCTCACCATTCTACGCGGAAATTTACGTATGGTGACACACACTCTAAAGCACATATTTAGACAGTACAAAGAATTGAAAGTCGGTGCCTCATTTATGTAACATGGGTAGTCTCCACTATAGGGGATCACTACTCTAATCTGGTCGATCTGCACCTTATTTGCCACTAGCATGGTTAAATCCAACTTTAACTCTCATACTGATTGAAACGATCATGTTCTCTGTCATCTCTAAAAGTTCGATCGCTCTTATGAGATTCTCGATGTAATCTTAGCGACATGTATACTATGTGACTCTAAACTAACCATAAGTTGGGTTTCTTATTCACTATTATACACAAAAGTTGATAATTTTCAAAAAATTTACAACATAGATGTAACCACTCCCCCACACTTAAACTTTACATTGTCCTCAATGTAAATTGAATCGTCAAAGAAAGTCAAAGGTGGGAAATCATATAACAATATGCGACAAGAAAAATAAAAACAAAGAAAAAAAATTAAAAAGATAAGAGATACAAAACCTATGGGTTGCCTCCCATTTAGCGCTTGGTTTAAAGTACGTCGGCCCGACTATATCCTTGTAAGATTCATTCCCATATACCAACAATCTGAAAGTTGGGGATCCTTCCATAGAACTTGTTTTTCAAACACACCCCCAAGCTTCCACTTGATTATTAGTACAATAAAGTAAAAGTGAAGCTGTGGACCGATAAGCTTCCCCACACTTATTCTTGTCACAGGAGTGTATAAAAGAATATAGAAGTCGGAGTACTTCCACAGTTTCTTGTTCCAAAACCTGCATGGTATGAGAATCAAGTATCTCAAATGGCGGAAAAGCGAGAAACAAAGTCATTCAACAATACTCTCGAAGCACATACATTCAAACCAATGAGGTAAAGGAGGAAGAAACAATAGGCAAAGGGTTAGATAAACCTTGCAATCTCTTGTATTACGGAATCCTCTTCATCTTTGAAAAACTCAAGTGAATTATTCACCTCTTGTATATCATGGTCCTCTATTAAACCTTGCAACCATTCTTAAATCAGTTTCTGCCGTAACCAAAGTCTAGACATCAATATTTTCATCACAATCATTTGCAAGCTCAATTGGGTCTTCCATGATATTGGTCATCTAGGTCTCATTCTCAACATACTCCTCTTTTAGATGCAAACCTTGTTTGCAAGGAAGTTTGGTAACACACTAGTTTCATCATACTCAAGTACCTTTTGAATAGGTGTTTGATCATTATAAAGATCAATGCTCGAGTAATCTACACTAGTGTCATCATATTCCTTTCAACTTCACCTTGATGCGTAAAAAGACTCCATTTGTACACTCCTCGGGGATGTCACCATAAATTGGTCTCATACAATTCCATCCAATCCTTTTCTTCCATGTATATGCTCATAAATTCCATCAGACCTACCTTTTTCTCACGACAATGTGGTCTCATTCATCTACTACCAAAAGCTGTTACCGCTCTTTGTTGACTACCAAGCTTCCACCGTGACAATCACTACAAGGTAACCCGTACTCCTCTATATTTTATTCTCACGTGGAAGAAGTAAAGAAAAAATCACATACACAGAGATAGTGATATCTTTATCATGGTTTACCCTCTTGACCATACAAGATGGGTAAGCATACTTGGGGGTGGGATTTACACGGAATCCCTTCACTATCAAAGACCCATGAGAAAACTCAGTGTGGTGAGACATTTTCTGAAGAAGCAGGAGGAGCCATGCGTCACATCGAGGAGAGAGTACAGAGCTCGTATCAAATTCCGTAGACGTGGGGTGATGCAATGAAAGTAAGATACACATGGGGACTACCCGGCATGGGATGCTTCACCCCTCAGCACTGGTTACCTTTGATTTCAACATCGCCATAGCCCAGAAGCTTTACGATCCGTAGGAATTTCTCAACACGAAGCCGTACATGTGCATGAAGACTCAAAAGCACGCCACAAGGATACATTCACATATTCGGCCATGTCATCCCGGTTTAACAAGAAGATAACTAGGGTTACTCACCACATCCCTATTAAATCTACGACAATCCAAGATTAAGAAGTTGGGTCAAAATGTGTCTCTTGGTACAAAGTACTTGAAGACTTGATATCGTACATGACAGCAGAATGTCTCCCACTCATCTATTCGTCACCGTGACTTTGAGATATTTCTACCATACAATCATCCACGGCATATCATCATCGATCATAATCATCCACGGCATATCATCATCACGATCCATAAGGTCGGACACTAACAACCTAAAGTCAAGGATGGACCGACCACATATGACAACCACAATCTCTAAGGTTGGCCCGCTTACATGATCATTTGTCGAGGCATATGTTTCATCCGTCCATCCCGAAATGCAGTGAGTTTGGTAGGCTTTGGATCTACTAGAGGAGACAACTGCGACAGCACGCAATTTCGGGCAGACATGAGAAAAGAAAGTCAATACCTCTTTTCATGTGGACGGGTTTCTAGAGTTTGACAAAATAAGATTCCTCTTGCTCCATGAACGGAAAATATATGACTCGAGCGCGGCGTGCTACCGACCCCATGACATCCCCAGTTCTTTCCCTGAGTTTCTTTAGGGCCGTTTTCACCTCTAAGCGAGCTCAAAACCTAAATATTCCCGCGTACGGAGATGGGAAATTCTTTTTCCAGTCAGATGGAGGGCGGACCGTCAAAATCCGAGTTCGTATAGAAATTCTACACGATTTTTAGTAAATGGGTGTTAATTAGGGTTTGGCATGCCAAACCTAATTTGAACAAAGTTATCATCATCCCATGGGCCAGAAGCCGGTCGTCATCCTTAGCGGAAGCGAAGAAAGTCACGATCATTCCACGAAAGCCGGCGATATGACATGAGGAAGAGAGCTAACACCTTTAAAATGAACGTGATTTTTTTTTTTTTTTTGGAACAAAAAGAAGATTTTATTGAAGAAACAAATTACATAACAGGTGCATAGTTTGCATCTTCCCAGTGATAAATGAATTACCACAGACGGTAGAAGTTGTCAAGACAAATCGATTAAGCTTGTCTACCCTAGCTAGTTTAGATAAAGCATCATTACTTTGTTTCTCTCTTTTGGCACATAAGAGCATTGCCAAGAGTTATTGTTCTTGAAACATAATCTAATATCTTTAACTAAATTTAAAAGTCTCCAATCTCTTGAGAAATCACCATTGTTAGCGCCCAGCCCTGCCTTGCAATCCATTTTCAAAGCAGAACTCCCTTCATTTCAACTCTTTTGCCCGAGTTCAACTTTGTTTTCCCACCAATCCCGGACATTAGCATTACGCACCGGTGTCTCTAAATGGATGCACTTTGCTGTGCAATTTTTGTACAATACGTAAAATTAGACCAATTCCACTGTATTATTATCTAAATTTTATAAGAACCAATCACAGTTTAAAGTAAGCATATTATGCGGGGAGGAATCCGATGAGTGTTAGTACGATTCTCTCTGCGACTTATTAGTTATAGGAGATTTACATTTTGTACATTCTTTTATGTATAGAGTGCTTCTTCGATAATCTTTTAGAGGTAGATTGACTATTTTGAAATATCTTATCATCTCTCGGTCAAATGCACCCAGGCCACAATGCACCTTTTGATCGGTACTTGTTCCTTATTTTCTAGAAACTCTTCAAACCAATCACAGACCCATTCTTTGAGATTGGCGGAATTATTTGCGGTGCAACCTGAGTTTGGAACAAAGCGCCATGGGAAAACTATGATTAAGGAGGACATGTATTGGCGTCTCAAATGTTGCTCACAAAAAGGACAAATTTATCTTGGCTGTTATCATTGAGTTAAGAATATCTCTTGTAGGAAGAAGATCGAAATACATTTCGGATAAATTGTGGAACTCTTGGCGGCATAGGAGCTTCCCGCTGATTTTGTAAGTTCTTTGCAATCTTTGGCCCCTCTTGACACGAGAAAGATGTTGTCTTCATACATTCTCCGTCTTGAGGACTTAGCATAAATTTTCCATTTTTCTCCAGAAACAGATAATCCTATCATCTTGATTAATATGAATAGACATTTTTTAAATTTCGGCTATAGTGTCACGTCAAAAGATCCCCAAGAATAGTAACATTCCAAAATGAGATTCTTACATAAGCGGTTGGTTAACAAAGCGAAAAGATGGCGAGTACAACCTTGTCTTTGTTGAGGAGGAGGTAGCAAACTTGGGATCCGGCTGATGTTTCCATATAAAGTATCTTACCTACATTTCCTAGACTCCAGCATTATGCTCTTTAATGAATTGCAACTCAGGTGTGCTTCTCCAAGACCAAGTGGTGTTGTCTTCTTTTGTATATTAAAAAATGTCCCCATCACGGATAATATTTGGCAGAGATTTGTCCATTATAGAGTCAGTCGAGCAAAGCTTCCATGCGATTTTGCGAGAGAGCTACAGTAAAGATGTGCATATCTCTAAGATAAGACCACCTTCTTAACTTTTGGTCTTTGAACCCTTTGCCAGGTAATGATGTGCCTTCCTCTATTAGATTTCTTATGCGCCCCGAGAAAGCTTGCTGAGAAGAATTAATTTTATTGATAGTGTGATATCCAATGGTTTAAAGCTAGTCATATGATGAATAGGTATTGCATTAAGTGACATGTTTGATCATATGGTTCTTCTTTGCTTTCCCACCATTCCATCTTGATACATTTTGTCCATTTTTCCACCATTCCATCTTGTAAATTAAAAGTATGTGATCTTGTCAAAGTTTTGGACCAACGAGTTCCCAAGGTAGTAATGAAGATCGAGAACCTGACTTGTTGTAAAAGGAGTTGCTTGACCACCTTTAGAAACAACTCACATCTAAGGTAGGATTTTAAAACAACACTAATTAAGATAGGAAAAAAATTTGAAAATGTTAACGCCAATAAAGGAAGACCAAGTAAATCAACATTACTGTTTTCTTCTTTAATATTTAGTTGCGACTCGAAGAATACCACTCAAATCTTGACAATAGAGGTTCATATTTGAAGAAGCTGAAGTATACAAATAAATCCGCACCTGCTCCTCCTTTACTTATTGAAGTTTATTAGTTTCCCAAGTCGGAACAAGAACTGAATTCCTCTATACTTGCATTAATTTGAACTTGAGTAAGATTTGCTTTGACAAAAAGTAAGCAATCATCTCGGTGAAAGAGTAGGTGATTTATTTTTGAAACCCTTGTTCTATGATTGGGTTTTTTTCATTCTCATATTCTCCCCCATTGCTGCTCTAGAGAATCATATCTTTTTTTAAAGCCTAATTGCTCCACAGGCCTAATTTACGAGTTTATGTTTTGATGATTCACAATGAGCTAAATATCTTGTAGAAGGATTCCATAAGCAAGAATGAATAAGTAAGGTGAAAGTGGATCACCTTGTCGAATTTTGGAAGGTGTGAAAGCCTTAATGCCTGCAATCCACGAGCAGGCTAGTAGATTCCTTTCAAATTCCATTACTTGCATTGTGGTATATTATGGAATAAAGTAAGACATTGTATTTAGATTAAGACATTCGCTTTACATTTAAAAGCAAAAATACATGTAAGAATGAAAAGTAATTAAACCCACCATGTTGGCATTCTTCTTATTTTTCTTCTTTGCAAAGTCAGGTGATTTATTCATCATTCATTTGTAAGCCCAAGTTGAAGGTTCCAGCGGATGTGGCAACTCTTCTGATTTGTATTCTTCATGGGGAAACCCCTTGGTGGTGGATATCACAAACCAATGTTTGACTCTCGATTCACAAAATGAATGGATCTTTTGAAATATCTTAAAACCACTTTATCTTGACACCAAAATAGGGATTCCATAATAAGGGAATTTGAAACATATGTTGGTAATGAATAAGTGAAAACTAAAATTTTTGGAAACACCGGTGTTTTGCGTGACTCTTTGAATATCACTTAGTAACAAACCTTGACCCATTTATTTGATTTATAACACCATTTTCTAAAGGACCATGTGACATGTATTTCCTTTGGAATTTTAACCTTACTATCAAATACAAAATTTAGTTAGGAACACAAGTGACCACGGTAAAGCTGTCTTAGTATGAGAGCCATTAAATGAATTTCAATCGCTGGTCTTGATACATTGAGAAACCAAAGCGACAAAATTTCGACCAAATCAAACTTGTCTAGAACCTCCAGTAAAAAATTCCATTCCAGCCTATCAAAGGCTTTTGACATGTCCATTTTTAAGGCTAAATAACCTCCTCTACCTTCCTTGCGTTTCATAGCTTGCGATTTCTGAAATAGACATATATTCTACGATATTAACCTTCCGGCACATAAGATGCTTGAAAAGGAGAGATGATACTAGATATGTGTTTCTTCATTCTTAAGGCCAAGATCTTGGAGATTATCTTATAGACAGTATTGCAGTGCAATTGGTCATAGTCTTACGGCTTGTGAGAGTCCGAGTCTTTGGAATAAGAGAAACCCTTGTATGGTTTAGCCTTGATCGAAAGTAACAGTGGAAGAAAGATTTCACCATTTTGCAGACATCTTCCTTTACAATGGGCCAACGAGATTGGTAAAAACCCTGGTGGAAAACCATCTGGGCCGGGGAGAAGTCCAAGGATCCATAGACATAAGAGCTTGGTGTATTTCTTGATGCCTAGGGAATTGCTTCGAGTTCTATATTATCCTCGCGGTGATACAACTTGGTATGTGTTGCAGAAAATAGTAGCTATTAGTTGGAGTAGATGTAGTCATGATTTTACGAAATGAAGCTTGAGAAGGTTCTCTAAAGACTCCCTTGTAGAACACCATGAACCATCCGGGGCAAGAAGAGAATCGATGCGGTTTTTAATTTTTCTTACATTTGCTCTAATATGAAAAAACTTTGTGTTCTTGTCCATATCATTGAAGAAATGATCCTGGTTTCTTTGTATGAGCTTGCTAGAACTTCATTTAAAGCATTGATTTCTTTTTCAAGAATAATGACGACATTAGTCTTACTACCATTAATATCTAGATTGGAGATGAGTCATGTCTTCTTGTAACTGCATGATTCTATTTTGGACATTCCTAAAAGTGGATTTACTCCATTTTTAGAGTATATATCTAGTATGAGGCAGTTTATTAGCAAGTATAAAAGCATTAGAACCCGGAAAAAGCAGTCCAAAGCATTTTCAATTTCTTTTTACAATCATCGTGTTTGTAACCAATGTTCAAAGAATTTCCAATTCCTCCGAAGTTATTAATTTTATAGAGATCTAATAAGATTGGGGTATGATCGAGTTTGAGGTAAATGAGTCAAGATAGAGTCGGGAAAACTAATGACCATTCACTATTGACCATGGCTCTATCTAGTCTAGATTTAGTTTTACTGCCATGTTTGTTCTTTGGTCCGGGTAAAGGGATTTCCACTAAATCCTAAGTCATATAAATCGAGACTCTCTAATTAAGGTAATAATTTCGGAGGAGTTATTTTGACTAGAGGTATTTCTTTCTTGGAAGAAATGGTTATATTAAGGTCACCTATCACAGGTCAAGGAATAGAAACTGATTGACTTAGACTCTTAATACACTCCCATTGGCGAGCTTTGTTCATCTCTATAGGGAGTACCATAAACACATGATAGAAACCATTGCCCTTTGCGGCATCATTTGTCACAAGAGCATGTATCATTTTATCGGTAGTATTAACTATCTCTAACTCAAAACCATCTTTCCATAAGAGAATTAGGCCCCACCAGTACCTATAGAAAAGGACAAATCTATTGTTTGGCATAGCTAGAAAACTAGTGAGTTTTGAATCCGCTATCATTTATCTTGGTCTCGAAATAAAAATGTATCGGGTGAGTAAAAAGCATTAAGGTGATGCAAGTGGTCTCTAGTATCCTTGCCTAAGAAACCTTGGCAATTCCCGACTTAAGATTTTTCATAGTTGAAAAACTTTAAAGCAGAATAATTCGGGAGCTAAATGGAAAAAAGGTTAAAAACAGATAGTGAAGCTTGAATAAAAAATTTGAGTGAAGTAAAGAGTAGTGTTTTGAAATGGTTACAGAAACGTGATAGCCTCCTCCCTTCCATGAAAGTTCTCTATTGCAATGTACTCTTCTTCTTGACCAAATCATGTTCCATGTCGGACACCTTGGTTTGCAATTACGGTATTATGGTTTATGTTTGTGATTTGAGTAACAACAACCTCCTCTTCGTTGCTTCGGATCTCTTAGTTCTTGAAGCTCCTCCGACTTTCATTTTGCTCCATAATCGCCTCTAACTAGCGTCACATATTTGTTTGACATAAGATCAATATCATTTGATATTTCCACACCATCTTGAATTTGCTAATTCATGAATATAGGCTATATACTCATCATTTGTATATCTCTAATTTTTAAATCTTCGCTACATTTCCACATTCCTCATCATCATGGTCTATAGTAAAATACTCTTGACAAAGTTTGTGTGGTCGTTTTTCCCAATGGTAGCGCACCCAGTGACTCCACCAAATTGCAGATTCCACCGGCCACCTCTAAAGAGAGGTTTCTTCGAGATCAACTTTGACTCTTGCGCATTAATCATACTTCCACCTCTTGTCTACAATTTTCGAGTTAGTCCATATTTTGGACCCAATTCTATTAGAGCTTCATCAATGACACCCACGTGATGTTCAAGGAGAGATTCTTGAATTGAACATTCCAATCTCTTGAGTAAATTGTTGATCTTTAACGATAATAGTTGCATCATATTTTTTGATTTAAAGACATTTATTAACATTCTAAGGACTTTTCCTTAGAATAGCTTCAACTACTTCCATTGAGTTTAGTTTGAAGATAAAAATGTTTTTATCTAGGGCTCTGACTTCTTTAATCATCTTGTTTCCATAAAGAGTGACTTCCTTTCTCACTACATCAGTTTCAACTGGATCATTGCAGAACAACTTGCCAATAAGGGTGTTCTTCCATTCATCTGTTGCAACCGAGATTGCTCTTGGAGTACCGACTTGACTGACGAATTTGTCTAGCGGTAAAATCACGGATCTTAGCATTTTTCATTTGAGAGGTGATTTAAACTTGATTGTTTGAAGATGAAGCCATGGATTAGGGTTTAGATGAAACAGATATGAGGTGGAAGAGCTTATCTCTGCGGAGGTTCAAGAATTTGTTTCATATAGGGAGAAACAAATTTTGTAACTATAATTAGTTACACCGAATAAAATTGTTTTGATATATGAGGAAAGAAGATAAGTTGATAAGAGAATTATGCATGCGAGAGATTGGAGGGATAGTCAGAAGAGCTGAAAAATAACGCATGCCCACCAATTACCGCTTCATTGTAGGGGAAAGTTTGATTTTTTGAATTTTGAAAAAGCTCTTCAATGCACCTAATAAGTCATCTCTCCGAGTCTTGACTAGTTAACTCAAAATTAACATAGCGATCAAATATATGATCAAAACCATAATCTTGGAACATCTTTATTTAGGACTACCATAATGGTAGTTTGCAAAGCCCCAAGAGGAAGGTGATGTTGAGACAACATGCGGCAGCAACAAAACCATTGACAAAAGAAGATAAGATTGGACAAAAAGTCCAATACCGAATGCCTTTCATGGTAGGTAATAGGCCATGCACAAAGAATTAACGGATCATTATAATAGGATATCAAGGATAATAATTTAACTGGAAAAACATAAGATCGAAAAAGAGCAAACCGATAAACAATTAGGCGGGGAAAAAGCTGAAGGTTCTCTCAAAACTAGAAGAAGCTAAAGGTGCAAAAAACGATCTCCTAAGATGACCAGAGCATGGTTAATCTTAATTTATAAATATTAATGATCTCATATGACGTGATGTTTTGGGATTTGAATAAGGAAAGGTTTCCTATCGAGCCACGCATGGAAGGAAGCAACCGGGTTGCGCTAGCAAGCGCTTCTGCGCCAAGTATTCAGCCGTACAAATGCGAGCCAGGCGCCCATCCCAAGCCAATCCAATGCTGTAGCTCCATTCCTATCCCGATTACAACGTCTGCGGCTCCATCCCAAGCCAATTCAACATTTGCGGCTCCATTTCTAGACGATACAACGTCTGCGGCTCCACTCAAGCCAGCTCAATACCAATGGCTTGCCAAGACAAGTCAGCAACGCCAACGTCTCGCTAAGCCAACGACTCCGCGTTTCCTAGCCTAGCCAAGATAGGCGCACGGCCAAGCCAAGTCAACACCAACTGTTTGCATCACGCCAACAAACGCCTCTACTACTCCACGGTCGCACCACCAGTATAATTTGTAAGGATGCCAAACGCGGGATCATGAACTCTCCTTACCACAAATAACAATCGTGTTACGCCATTTACCATGCTTGCCTTCCCAAGACTGTGCCACCCCTTGCCCCATGTGCCAAATCGACTACCATACTTTGCCTCTCAGTCGCGCTTGCTTTGCCTTCAAAACCGTGCCCGCTTTGCCTCGGTGATGTACGGCCGAGACCAAACCAGCAACTTTCGTCTCACCACTCAAGCGGTTTGTATCCCCCGGGATAACTACGCGGGGCCACCAACACCAGCAAGAACTCTCTTCACCCCTCAAAAAGGTTAGTCGGATTTTCCGACCATCTTTGCAATGATTTACGTCATGATTTCGTCCATGTCTTGTCACCATCATAGGCTTACCTGTAACAAGGCACATTGCAGGCAAAGCATGGACTTAATGTTGATGGTGGTTTTTAGCTTAGGGTAAAATCGTAAAACCCTAGTCGAGGCAGTGACGTCATAGAACTTGAGTAATAATGTCCAAACCAAGCACATTTATTGAACCCTTTAATTTGTGCTCCGAAAATTACCGGGGTACCTTTTTTAATCTTTGATTAGGGTTTCGAAAGGCCAAAAACCTAATCCTCACACCACATGTGTCAATGGCTAACCATGCCCGACCACCCTACCGCCAAGCATGCCAACCATGCTAGCCGCACCCCTGTGCCAATGGCAAACCATGCCCGACCCCACCACGCGCCAAAGCATGCCAACCATGCTAGCTGTACCCATGTGCCAATTGCAAACCATGCCCGGCCACCTACGCGCCAAGGCATGCCAACCATGCTAGCCGCACCCAGTGCAAATGGCAAACCATGCCGAGACACACCTGCGCGCCATGCCAAACACAACTTTCCATGGCTCCATGCCAACCTAGCCGCGCCACCTTACCGGCCTTCCTAAGCGGCTATCAAAACGATGGCGTGCGACAATCAACGGTCTCCCCTTCAATCCCGGGAGCAAATCCTAGCCGTCCGAGGTTACCAAAACGACCTTTGGCCCAAAACCCTAGCCGGTCACGAACCTAGCCAAGCTAGCCCACGCCATGCTCCCATGGAAAACCCTTGGCCCCACATGCCAAGCCAAACACGCCTTGCTTTGGACCTAGCCAAGATAGCGCACCATGTGCCCATGGCAAACCCCTTGGCCCCACATGCCAAGCCAAACCACACCTAGCCAAGCTAACCACGCCATGCGCCCATGGCAAACCCTTAGCCCCACATGCTAAGTCAAAACCGCACCTAGCCAAGCTAGCCACGCCATGCGCCCATGGCAAACCCTGGCCCCATGCCAAGCCAAACACGCATTGCCTTGGCCCTAGCCAAGCTAAGCCGCACATGTGCCCATGGCAAACCCTTGGACCCAAATTCCAAGCCAAACCGCACCTAGAAAGCTAGCCCGCCATGCGCCCATGGCAAACCCTTGGTCCCACATGTCAAGCCAAACCGCACCTATCCAAGCTAGCCACGCCATGCCCATGGCAAACCCTTGGCCCCACATGCCAAGCCAAACCGCAACCAGCCAACTAGCCACGCCATGCGCCCATGGCAAACCCTTGGCCCCACATGCCAAGCCAAACATGCCTTGCCTTGGCCCACTAGCCAAGCTAGCCATGCCATGCGCCCATGGCAAACCCTTGACCCCATGCCAAGCCAAATACGCCTCGCCTTGGCCCTAGCTGCTTCATCAGCACCATGTGCCCATGGCAAAACCTTGGCCCCACATGCCAAGCCAAACCGCACCTAGCCAAGCTAGCCACGCCATGCGCCCATGGCAAACCCTTGGCCCCCACATTCCAAACCAAATACGCCTTGCCTTGGCCTAGAAAAGCTAGCCACACCATGCGCCCATGGCAAACCCTTGGCCCCACATGCCAAGCCAAACATTCCCTTGCCTTGGCCTAGCCTTAGCTAGCCCAGTGCCATCATCTTTGGTTTTCCTACACGGCTACCCAAGCGGCGTGCGCAATCAGGTTGCCCTTCAATCTCTAGGAGCAAATCCTAGCCATCCAAGGATACTAGACAACGCGCATGGTAACCTTTGGCTGAAATCCTAAGTTTGGCCACGCCAAACCATGCCAACCTAGCCGCGGCACCATGCTGGCCTTCCCTACGCGGCTACCAAAAACAGAGGCGTATGACAATCAACGTTTCCCCTTCAATCCCAGGAGCAAATCCTAGCCATCCAAGGTTACCAGACAACGCATGGTAACCTTTGGCCCGAATACCTAAGTTTGGCCACGCCATGCCAACGGCATGCCAACCTAGCCAGCGCCACCATGCTGGCCTTCCTGTCGGCTACCAAAATGAAAGCGTACAACGATCAACGACTTGTCTTTCCTCTTGAGATGCAAAATCTCGACCGTCGAAGGTCACCAAGCTAGCAAGTCTCCCAAGTACGACTTGCAAGGCAAGACAACATGCTACATGTTTTCCACAAAAACATTCGAGACATCAACACATATCACAAACTGGGAGATCCTCTTTGGGTATTGGTTTGGCGGTTTACAGCGTGCAGCGTACACTACGCCCGTCATAAGGAAGTGTCATAAGGGTGAGGCGGTTAGTAAATACATGGAGTTAATGGTGAAACGCTTTTTACATCAATTCCATGCGTTAACGGTTTCATGGAACATCAATTCCATGCGTTAACGGTTTTATGGAACATCAATTCCATGTGTTACCACCTCCTCCCATTTACTTACCCATTTTTTCATTCCTTAATGAGACCAGAGTACGTTTCACTTCGACTTGTATAAATAGGTCTTAACTATTTCCACCGAACAACAGGTTCATTCGGGAATATACAACACTTAGAAAATACTTGCTAGATTACCATTTGTTAGCCTTCCCACTTTTCACTCGATACAAGTCAGTAGAACACAACTACTCTTTCTTAATCAACTATTCTGGTCTCATCACTTTCCTTGCTTCCCTCCCCAAAACCAACCCATTCTCCTTCACTTTGTGACCGAAGCAAATCTGGAGAACGATCATTTGTTGGTTTTGGGCCGGACTTGTACAGATTGATCTCTCGAATCTAAAGTACTCCCTTGCAGTACATTGTTTAGGGTTTAAATTGTTTCTCACCCGTACACCCCAAAATTACCGAATCAAAGACAAACCATTTTCACCTACATAAATAAACAAGAAAAATAATAATATGAAACTAAACGATCAAACGAAAAATTACTAGATCGATTAAGTACAAGCAAAAGGGATCCGAATCTCTAATGCTTGAAGTTAAGCACATTTTTTTCTGATATTGAATGTTTATTTCGGATCAATGAATACTTTTTTCTTTCCCTTAGTCTCTTTAGGAAAAAATTGTATACATCTTCTTTTTCATTATTTGTTTTTGTTTCTTTGTTTTTTTTGGCTATGAATAACGACTTTAGTTGCACTCATCAATTAGAGCACATGTGCTTTCCTCCAACAATTAGGTGCCACTCAACAAAGTTCAGTCCAACTGAAAATATTATATTGTCATTCTAACGAGTGCATTTAGTAAATACTTGATTATGTTTGAAGAAGCTTTATCTTCTCATCTCTGATAAATTTCCTTGGACTATTCTGTTGATGGAATGTCATTCAAAGAATAATAGCTCATCTAAGGTTAGCTCATAGTTTTCGCGAGGCAAACTTCTCAGCTGACTGGTTGGAAAAAAGAGGCGTAGGCTTAGCTCGAGGTCGATGCAATTATTATTATTTTTTAGCTTTTTTAATTTAATGTTTTAGCTTTTTTCTTTTGGTTTCAGTTGTCCTTGTTGAGAACTGTCTTTTGTAAGTGATCGTTTTTTGATTCATTTTTATTATTAGTTTATCAAAAAAAAAAAGGTTCAGAGTCAAAAAATACTACACTTACTAATCAACACAAGTGGCATTTTGTGTAATTTTGCAATTCCCCACTCCACTGGTTCTACTTGGCATTTTGTGTAATTTTGCAACTAATTATACTTGGCGAGAAAAAAATAGTAGAATCATAGAAAAAAAACCACAATCGAGCTAGCAATAGTAGAGTTTGGATCATCTGAATTTCACTAATTATACTCGTCTCATTTTGGGTTGTCAGAATGAGATTCATCACTCTAATCAAAAAATGCTTTTAAGAAAGAAAGAAAGAAAAGAGAACTATTCTTTTTGATTTTTATTATTCTCAACAGTTAAACAATAGTCCCAACTAACCTACCTCATATCATGTATGTGTCCCATATTTTATAATAATAAAAATAAACTCCGGAAACGGCATACACTACGAACTTTTGCTACTAAGCGCATAACATATGAGATAAATTTTGCAAAAAAAAAAAAAAAAAAAAAAGTGGTCTGAAATTTGATTCAAAAATTATTCAGAGAAAAATGCGTAATTGTGATTATGTGGCCAGCATGTAACAATAACGCGTTTTGTTGCTTTTAGCCTATTTGTTATACTTTACGCGTTTTCACGCATGTAACAATCGAATGATTACAATAAGAATCATTCTATGTGGTTCTATTAGTATAAACAAGCGAGGATGGAGAATGCCGTTCTTTGAAATTTAAAGAAAACAATGGCACAAAATCGTATAGTGTTGTTAAGAAAATAACATTATGTCAACCATATCATCTTCAAGTAACCTAACAAAGAAGTACTAGTATCACCCAATACCCCCAGGTTTGCAATGCTTAGCGCATTTACCAGAAGGCACTTCATTTGTGTATTTCTCCAGATACTTTTCTATTCAGTATTTTGACCACTTGGTCGAGTTTTCTTTCATTTATTATATTCTTGATCGTCCTTGTATATTCATCACTTTCACTTCTTTGTTGTGATCAGACACATTCTCTAAAAGTTAAAATAATGAAAATGATACAGATAATGAAATGTGAAATGGTTAACATGGACGAATATATAATGAGAAAGGGAAAAGTAGAAAAACTAATAAGTCATTAAAAAATTCTTTTGTTCACTTTAAGATGAATTTACCTCAATTTAAAATTTTAGAATGCATTATTCTTATGTTATTATTTTTGTTTGATTCATATTTAAGCTTTGATTATAAATAAATTTATGTATTAACACCATATTTGCGGGTAACACATGGGAAACCCGCCCTATCTGAGTATTCCCCATACAGCCGCCCCGATTCATGTGGTAGCGGGCGGGTATGATATTTTTTAACGAACAGGACGTTGACTGGGATTCCGCCCCATGACCATCCCTACTTTTAGCATTTGGGGCCTACCCATTACTGGTACGGTTAATATGGTTAGGATCGGCTGGCCTTATAGTTGCAGCATTATCCCCTACTTTCTCTTTCCTAAACGGGGTTAGCCATATACAACTTTCACGCAATTTCTCTTTCCCTTTACCACCATCACCAGCACTAATTGGTTTTTTCCCATGATTTCTCTTTCCTTTCCCCACCATTCTTATCCCCTACTTTGTCTTTCCTAAATGGGGTTAGCCATATACATTTTTCACGCAATTTCTCTTTCCTTTTACCACCAGTCATGACCTTTTCCCCAGTAGATAAACCAACATCAGTCCCTTCGATTGAAGTTACGTTTGCTGCCACTACATTTGCACTTCCATCCCTTATATCCCCTGAAATATCGTTCCCTGCACTGTCTCCATCCTTTGAGGTATTTCCAGTTGAGGCCTTGGAAACTGCAATCCCAACCCTTTCATCGAAGTTGCAGGCGTCCATGAACAGAATGTCTACTAGCTTATCAGTATAATCTTTTGGTTCTTCCATTTCAAACCTTTCATAACGATATCCATGCCACAGTGAGCTTGTTTTACCTGTTTTGTCAGATAATGCACAGCTTCATTCTTCCCTGAATCCCATTCAAAAGTAGAGGAACCTCGCTTTGTTTGGACTGTTTCGATGAAAGGCACCAAATTCTTCAAGTACACCTCTTTCAAATGAGGAAACTTTTTCGACATACATTTCACGCAAATTCTACTGACCGTTTTGCTATCGCAACGCAACTGTCAGAGGCAACCTTTCTGAGAAGCTGAACAACTAATCTGGAATTGCACAGCACAGTAGGACTAGAACAGCCATGTTTCGAAGCAAGATCGAGACCATCCTCTAACCCCTCCAAAATATGATGAAGATAAGACATTCCATACCGTGTGAAGTTGGCTGTAGCAGCTATTGGCACTGCAGACATGTCGCGTAACAATAACTGCGTGTCCTCCAAAACGTTTTTCTTTCTTATAGTAACCAAACACATTGACCAAAACCTTGTCGCTTTTTTTTGGCCAAGTCATCTTCCAAATATCCTTAGCTCCAGAGTCACACTCGTAATCCTGCAAAACATCCTTGTTGTTATAACATCATCCAATTATATACTGTAAACATGATAATGTTTAGCTTTATGAGTTCCTTTCTATTTACAGGTGATTTTTTGTTTCCATCTCGTAAGTGACATGGAGGTCCCAAAAGCAGTAAAAATGTAGGGTACTCAAAACTTGTACATACCGGGAACTTTCGATCGCCGCGAATGAAATCCATCAGAGTGGGTACCAGCACAGGATACTTGGAACGATATCGTTCAGAGTCATCCTGCAAAACATCCTTGTCGTTATAACATCATCCAAGTATACTCTTTATGTTTAGCTTTGCCGGGTTTCTAATAATTTATCTCCATCTCGTAATTGACATGGAGTCAGAGAGCAGTAAAAAAAGTAGGGTACTCAATACTATTGTGTAGGGTACTCAAAACTTTTGTGTAGGCTACATACCGTGAACTTTTTTGCTCGCCGTGAATCAAATGCAACAGAGTGGGTGCTACCACAGGAAACCTTGAAAGATTTAGTTCAGGGTCATCCTGCAAAACATCCTTGTCGTTATAACATCATCCAAGTATACTTTTATGTTTAGCTTTGCCAGGTTTCTAATAAGATATCTCCATCTCGTAATTGACATGGAGTCCCAAGAGCAGTAAAAAAGTAGGGTACTCAATACTATTGTGTAGGATACATACCGTGGACAGTCGTCCGTCGCCAGTTAATGCGATAGAGTGAGTGCCACCACAGGAAACCTGAAAAGATAAATAATATACTTCAAAAGGCAGAACATGATTTACTACAAATAAACTAAGAAGATTCAGCTAACGGAGAGATAATTCATATGAGAACTATTTTAGTATCAAGAACCTCCATCGTGTGCTCTCCGACAAGAAAATTAACCGTCTGAGGCTCCATTTTACTGCTCTTGTCATCTCCGAACCCAAGCCTCCACGTTTTCTTCTCTTCCCAAAACATACACCTGCAGGGAAAGAGCACGCCAGACCGATTATTACATATTGGAAAACAGGTAACAAGCAAGACCACTTTGTACAAAAAGAAAATCAATGCAAGTGTCCTTATGTTTGCATGCAAAGGCACATGAAGCAAATAGAACTGTAGCATAAGCCATTGCAGCCCAAATTACAAAACTGAAACATAATAATTTCATGGTGAATGATGTGGTTCACATTTGACACAGCAAGATATTTTGATATTCATGAGTCTAATATGTTACATTTGGATTAGACTCTTGTAAAGCATCATTCATGCGAAGTTGAAGGCCAAACCAATAATATTTACGGCGTATACTTAGCACCCGGGCATCATTCTTGTAAACTTGGATTCCCTGTAAACTTGGATTCCCCATCTAGAAAAAGAAGATTAATACTGTGTATACTTAGCACGGGCACCTAAACCAATAATATTTACGGCGTATAGCGGAGCGCGGCGCGGCACCCGGGTGTAAAACCTCGAGCCGCAGCGAGGCGAGGACAGGGATAATTAGCTTAGCATTGATAATCTCCCGATGGCAGTGGAGGTGTGGCACCTAGTGTTATAATATAGTGGAAATTGAATTATTGTCCCTACTTCTGATGGGCCTTCACAATTATCCCTATCAACAATATTTATATCCCTCCATCTTTAAAAAGAATCTGATTTTATTAATAATCCCATAAATACCCTCTATACATTTTTAAAGTTTTAAGGACTCGTCATTACTTTTTAGTTTCAGATCTGAAACTTTCTCTTCTCTTCCTCATCACCTCCGCCATCACCGTCTTCTCCACCTCTTTTCCGCCGGAGTGAATAATAATGGTGTTGGAAAAAACCAAATCACAAACATATACCACAACCGCAACCACCATTTCAGAGTCTGGGATATAAGATTTTAGAGAGAAGAGATATAAGATTGAGAAATTGAAACTCCATCTCTGCTCCACCATCACCATCACGACAACCATAGGATATGTGGCGGTGTCAATTTTCAGTGGTCAATGTATTATTCCTCGACTCACCGGTGGGTGTTGGTTATTCCTATTCAAACAAATCCGTAGATTTGCTAAATAATGGAGATGTCAGTACTGGTATAACGATTGCAATCTTTGTTTGACCTTGGTTTTTCTCTTTATTGGTGCTCCTAAGAAGAAGCGAATCTTTTTCTTACTACTGTATGTTCTTGTTTTGATGTTTTCATTTGTTTATTCAGCTGAAGATTCGTTAGAAATACTTCACCAATTACTGCAACCCTCCAGTGAAATTCGTCATATGACAGTTTAGGTAAATATCTCAGTAAAAACTGGAAAATGCTGAGTGTAAATATTTCTTACTCACCACTTTTGAAGCTGGTGCTCTTCGTTCACTGACATCATTTTCAGAGACGTAGTTCTCTTCCTCTGGGTAACAATAGTCGACAGGGGAAGCCCAACCTTCATCTGAATCAAGATAAGTGTCAGAGGAGTCATATCCTCCTTCGTCATCAGAAGTATTCCTGCTGCCTCCTCCAGAGGTAACTTCGTCGTCATACATACTGTAAATCAAGAAGAAGAACCATCAATTGTCACACACACTGTAAATCAAGAGGAAAGGCGAGTTGTACTAGCATGACTCGTTCATAAAACATGACTAAGGGGAAAAAATGAGTTTAATAACAAAGTTTTCACATAACGAGACTGATTATGATCACTTCTAGTCCATGAATGGGCCATGCTTTTTATAGAATAGCCGCAAAAGTAGAATATAAGTACAAGTAATATAAATTTGTTTACCTTTTCTGCCCTAGGTGTTGTTTCTTCCTTCCTATTAATTTGTTTCCGGCTAGTATTTCTCTAGCTTTTCTGCCTGTACCCCTCCACAAGCACTCTAAGCAACTATTTATAGATGTAAACCTCGGATTAGGCACCCCCTTATTTTTGGTAACCTTCAAGGAATAGGAACCCTTCTTACAGATTTTTTTTTTTTTTTTTTTTTTTTTTTTTTTGACAAATTACTTGCAAGGATTAGAATTACTTGGAGAATAATCCAGTGGTTTCTAGAATTATTTAGAGAATAATCCGGTGGTATATCTTATGAAAAGTACTGGTATGCAGCCCATGCTACGCACCCGGCCGTTCGGATCAGCTAACTAGTGTGGCGGGCCCGCCCCGCATCCCTGTTGCATGCATTAGATTTTTCATTAGTTTGACTAGATTGCAAAAATGTTTGGTTGACTCCGGTGACTTTGAAGGGCACCGGTGAATGATTCAGTAAATTTAGTTGCATAGAATAACAAATAAGCAACGCAGGGAGTAATTTTGTTGTGCAAAGAAAATTTGTCCTCATATTATTATGATAAGTAAACTTCAAGCACACCATAAATAAGCATTTTGCTTTAGATCCTTGTTATCTCCAATCGGAAAGGTCATAGGTCCTCATTCCAGTATAATCGTGAAATGGAGAATTACAATTTAATTTTTCAAATTCAGCTAACAAAAATTAAAAACATAAGGTTTCCTTCAATGTGTAGCAAAGTTAATCTCATATAGAACTGCTTTCATCACATTGGTGGAGTTCAGACAAAAATCCCTGCAAAATGGTTAGACATCATGGGATGTTTAACCTTTTTCACCATGATAATGTAATATGCAATCCGGCAATCAGTCTTTAGAACAACAGCTCCAAAAATGGACACTGCAGTATGGGTTGGTAATGCAAGGAAACTTAAGAAAAACAGCTAATTAAGCACAAAACTTAAAATCATATGTAAGAATATAACAAACAGACATCCAGCTAAGATTGTATGATCTATGTAAGATTTTCTATCAGGTTAGAAATTAATAAATCAAGTCACATGCCTGGGAAGCAACATATGAAATAACACCTGATTAGAAGAGGCGGGTCATTACCTGGGTAAGGGATCAGAAAATTGGGATGCACATTTGATGCACCAAGGGACACCCAGCTCACCAACATTTTTCAAGATGAATTCATTGCGAGCTATTGTCCAACTAAAGTGACTTTGACAATAAAGAAATTTCCACCTGCATACAGTTAGCAAGGTAGACAGTTAAGGGATCAGGAATAATGGGAGTGGTATTTAAAGTAACGACTCTAGATTTCTGGAAATGAACATTATACTGGAGCAGTACTATTCATATCTAAAAATTGGGACAAATTCTTTATCATGAAGGGCTGCGTGCATTAAATTATTCATTTATAAGTAATGTACATGCGATGATTATTTCTCAGCGCCTAACATTTTAGTCAGATAGCAACAATGACATTAGTTCTTAACTTCTCAAGAAGCTCCACATAATATTTCCATACGAAAAACAAAAGATACAATCAATCAAAAGTATGAAAGGGATCGCTGCAACTTCAATAAGAACTGAACTATGCACTAAGCAAACTACTTGGATCCTCCAACCTCCGTAGGTATATAAGAAAGTAACTATATTAAAATAAAATGATCACGATTAGATTTGGATGCCACACCTTAATACCTTATAGATTGAACTTATCAGCCAATGTCAATTGAGTCTGTGTGCAAAACCGGCAGACCTTTTGCTTACTGATAAATTCTAACCTTCAAAATCAACCTAAGAACCTTACTTAAATCATTTAAAAATCTAAAATTAACCATCACACATTATCTAGGCCTTCATAATAATGAGTTAAGAGGCCAAATGAATCTGATGACATTTCAGGCCTTATTAGTTATAATGCGTCAGTGCCTAAAAAAATTGTCCCTGACACTAAACACAGAAGAAGTAGAATGAAAGAGAAACCCACCACCTGAAAAACCAATTGGGTTCAAACTCTTTTTCTTAGGGCACTCTTTTGTATCTCTGTTGTGAAGAGTAACTTGGAAGCAAATAGAGAGATAACAAACACAAATATGAGACGCAAAAGTTTGATAGTAGAAGTGATTAGTGATTTATAAGCATACCGAGAGAGGAACAATGAGCAGATACAGTTTCAAATTAGATTGCATGTGTTAACCAAAATTCTCCTTACTACGACCAATATCATAATCACAATTACAATCAAATAAATTATACCGTAAACAAAATAAAAATTTATCCGCTTACCATGACGTTATAAGCTGGTCCATCCTCGTATCTGTAATAAAAGTTCATTCAACAAATCAATTTAAAAGCTGTAAACGACAGACCCTAATAAAATCAATCCCCGCAACTGAAAATTACAAAATTGAAAAGAAAAAGAAAATTAAAATTAAAATTGAAGAAGAAGAAAAGAATAGCTACCTGAATCTTTGTCTCAAATTTGCAAATGAATCTCTACTAGGCATTTGCACAGACAGTAAAAGTGCATTATGTTTGCTGCTTTCTCAAACGCAGAATCATCAACTCTGCCATCATCAATTACCTTAGTTTCAGCCAATTTAGTTGTCGGGTACATTATCCAATTTAGTTTCTTTCATAGTCTTTTGTTCTCTTCCATTTGAGAAGGGGTAGTAAGAATCGGGAAAACAATTGTTTTGAAGTGAGAAAATAATGTCATTTCATTGGGGAAAAAAACACAAAAAATCGTATATGCTATGGCATTGGAAGTGAATCTTGATAAGTTGGGGCAGTTCCTCAGAGCATCTCCAATGAGACATTGTAAATGTCCTAAATATAAGGCCACCTAGGATTTTTAATGATTTAACTAAAAAAATCCTCTCCAATAGGAATGTGAAGGGAGAAAGTTAAGATGATGGGTAGTTATGTAGACATCCTCAAAGCCATCCTCTGGTTTTAGAGGTTCTCTTAGAGGATGTGAACATCCTACTCATCATTATCTATGGGTATGATTAAATACATAATTTAGATCAATGGTGGAAAAAGTTCAGAACTAAAGCAATACAATTATGGTTGGAGATGTTTTCTTTTATCTCCTCCAATTAAGGAAAATTTGGTCTTTAAATCAGAAAAGACAACTTCCACAAAAGATGCACACCAAGTTACCATTGGAGATGCTCTCAGAGTAGTTTAAAACTTTAAAGTCGATGAACAACCAAGTGGGGATGGTTGTGATGCAATGGAGAAGTGGGGTTAGTTTGTGATGGCGTTTCCGAGGAAGGGAAAGAAGTGGGGGTAGTCTTAAACATGGAAAGTGTGAGCAGGGTGTAAATTGTAAAGCCAAAAAAGAAGAAATTGTTGCTTCTGTTGGGACAACGACAAAATGAGAATGAACGAGAGAGCTTCATTTTGAAATACTTTTCCCGTAGCTCTCCATATCAGCAAAAAAATGGGGTCACAATGAATGAATGTGATGATAATTGAAAATACAAAACTTGATTCTCATTCATTCTGACCCTACCAAAAGCTGATGTGGAGAATCCTGGTGGGAGTATTACAAAATACTGCTCTCTCATTGAAGTTAAGCCCCGCCCAATTAGCATGAAAATTTTGTTACACATCATTTACACACCTCGCACGTATCCACTTCCCCTTAACCCTGCTTTCTTCAACGCGACTATGTATAAATGTAAATACTCGGAAAAACATTTATAGAAACCTTGAATTTCCAAACTGTTATCTTTATTTTTTTAACAATGAAGAACTGCTCCCACTTCTTTTCTTCATCCACAAGTGCTTAAAATCTCTTTGAAACTTTTGGCTTCGATGACCATGAACATATCATAGAAATCCTTTGTGGAAACCTTATGAGAACTACCCCACTTCTTTTCTTCATCCAAAGGTGCTTAAAATCTCTCCCTGAAACTTCCTACCCGATGACCATCGACATATCCTAGAAACCTTTTGTGAAAACCCTACTTACTGGGTATGTCATTTTTCACTTTATTTTTTGAATTTTAATTTGTTGTGGAAACCCTAATTTTCGTTTTCAATGTTTATTAATTGACATGATTTGAATTGCCTACTTAGCATTTTGGTGTCTACGTTATATGATGCTTCTTTCTGTTGATTCTTAAGGATGATACGGATATTTTGATGAATTAATCAATATTTTGGTTATTGCTAATGGAATGAGTTTTAGTTATAATATCGATTATGATTGTATTTTGCATGTGTTAATCAAAATTCTTCTTCCTACGACCAATATCATAATCACAATTATAATCATATACCGTAAACAAAATAAAAATTTATCCACTTACCATGACATTATAAGTCAGGTCCATCCTCGTATCTATAATAAAAGTTCATTCAACAAATCAATTTAAAAGTTGTAAATGACGAAATTGAAAACCCTAATTGATAAATTTATGGGAAATCGATTAAAAAAATTGAGAAAGAGTTAACTCGAATGATCATCGTCCCTTATTGGTTTGTTTTTGGGTTCTTAATCGCTTTATTTTCTCTCGCTCTCGCTCTAAAGCCCCAATTTCTTGAAATACGGTTTGTTTTTCTTTTTTTTTAGGAAGAAATCATACCATATATGATGAGTAGTTCTGATAACTCTAAAGAGAAGATTGGTTATGTGATCCACGAACTGTCTATGAAGATTTTTTTTTATTTTTTTTTTATGTCCATGAAAGAACTGGAATAATTTCCAAAAGGTGAAACTCAATGAAAATAGTCGTGGGGAAGAGACTGATAGTTGGTCGAATGGAAGTGGGAGCAGTTTGATAATGGACGGTGTAAGCATGATGTAATAATCCTTAGCTGGTACATATGTGGGGTCATAATCAATGAGAGAGCTCAAAATCCCAATACTCTAACCACACTTCGACTTAAAGACTTCATTGGGATTCTAAAGCCAGATCCAATTATTTTCTATGTAGTTGCGTATTCTGATCTTACTTGTTCTATAGTATTGAGTACTATCTTCTTCAATATTTTCTCGAGATTTATCTACGATACGTAAGATATAAAAATTAATCACAAAGCTCTTCGTATCATTCTTTGTGATTCCACAATGACTTGTTCCACTACCATATAGTTAAGTTATTGTGGGGTGATTGATATTTTTAGGCCGTTCTTCGGGAATATAAGACCGGATGTATTTTTATGGGAGACAAATTTATCTATCCGAATAGACATTTCTATGGGAGACAAATTCGTTTATAAATCTTTGACTTTGGGAATCAAGTGCGTAGAGTCCCGCTGGGATTCAAAGGAGTAAGGAACGTGATTGTACCTTCGTCAGTGGAGATTGGATAGGGCTCAATTAAATTGTAATCTAAAGTAAATCTTGTAGTAGGATAGTGTCTGTAGAGGCTTAATACAGTGTGGTTTTCAATCTGGACTAGGTACCAAGGTTTTATGCATTTTTAATTCCCTCGTTAACAAAACTTCTAGTGTATGTGTTATTTCTTTTCCGCATTATAATTGTTTATATAGTTGAGATATCAAAGGTTTTGTATAGTTCAATTAATTGGTAAATCCGACCTTGCTTGTTGGTTAGGAATTGGATGACACTTGGATGTTTGTTAGAGCATTTCTCGGTCGAACTCGCAAGCGTTGTTATCTCAACATTGTTTTTCAATGTTAGTAATCAAAACTATAAGTCATTTCTAGTCTACTTATAGTGATGTCTCGGAATAGAATAGTTTAGTGTAGTTGAGCTTTAGACTTCACGGTTCATCATTGAAGACGATGAACTACTAATTGAAACTCATCTATCACTTGGAAATTCTATTTCTATTCTATCTCTTATCTTTGAGACATAAGTCGTATTACGATAATTTTCGTTCATACACATTTGAGACTTCGAGCTGAGTTTATCTCGCTTACCTATTTTTCAAAATATGTTGGTAAGCTTCTGTTCAACCAAGTTCATCTTGATCATGTGAAAATTGCCGAGTAACATCTTACATGGTTTGTGCGATACAATCATTTGGTGTAGACTTGGAATGTTTCGTTATGATTAATTCAATATCTTGAAAATCACTTTGATGCTAATAGTGTATGAAAACGACTATTTTCATCCTCTAAGAAAGTTTCAATGATTTAAATAAAGTTTAGAAACAAATGGATATAAACATAGTGTGCGTACTTGCATGTGTGTAAATCCATGTCCGAGAACCTAAGTATGCATACCCGTACAAGTCTGATGAATTTGGAACTATTGTCAGGAACAAAGCAAGACTTGTCTCTCGGGATATTACAAAAAAATCGACTTTGACGAAATCTTTGCTCTGTGGCACGCCTTGAGTCCATTCGACTGTTATTAGCTCATGCTTGTTTTCTTAAGGTTAAGTTGTTTCGAATGGAAATTAAATACGCTTTTCTAAATGGAAATTTAAAGGAAGAGGTCTATACCGCTCAACCTAAGGGTCTTCAAAATCCTGATTTCCCAGATCATGTTCTTCAGCTCAATAAGGCATTGTATGGGTCAGAACAAGCAACTCGTTCCTGGTTCGAAAAACTGACTACTTCCCTTCTTAAGAAAGGTCTTTTGATAAGTGAAACTACGTTGTTTACCAAGTGGAGTGGGAAATATGTTGTGAATGCTCAACTTTACGTAGATGATGTATCAACATTTGAGAAACTTGCAAAGGAGTTTCAAGTTTATCTTTGCAAGGAGTTTGAAATGGGTAATGTTGGTGAATTTAAATTGTTTTTGGGGTTACAAATTCAACAACACAAGTATGGAATCTACTTATCTCAAGAAAAATATGCAAAAGATATTGTTAAAAGGTTAGGTCTTGATAAATCGACTCCAAAACTAACTCCCATGCCTACCACCTGGTAAACTCTATCGAGATGAGAAACTTGTATATGTGGAGAAAAAAATTATCGATATATTATTGGGAGTCTTTTATATCTTATAGATATTATACCTGATATTGCTTTTGGTGTTGGTTGTTGTGCTAGGTTTCAGGCAAATCCAAAGAATCTCATCTCGCAGCGGCAAAAATGATCAATCGATAAAATTAATCACACTACCGGGTATGGTCTATCTTACACTTTTGATAATAAGATTGATTTTTCCTCCTACGCATGCGCATATTGGGCAGGTTGTGCAGAAGACATAAAAAGTACATCAGGGGTTTTCTACTTTGTACGTAGGATTAAATCTTGTGGCTTGGCATAACAAGAAACAGAATTCACAATCCTTGTCTACATGTGAAGCTGAATATATCACTGCAGGCTCATGTTTCACTAAACTTTTTGGATGAAACAAATGCTTGCCGATTATGGAATTGATACTTGGAATAATGAAAATATTTTGTGACAACTCAAGCACAATTAGATCACCTAAAAATCCTATTGAGCACTCAAAGAACTAAGCACATTGACATAAGGTAACATTTTATTCGAGATCTCTATGAAAATGGTATCATAAATATGGAATTTGTGCCTTCCGAACAACAATTGGCTTATATTCTCACCAAACCATTAGATACTTCTACGTTTCAATACTTACGGCAGTGTATTGGTGTTGTTTTGGTTCATTAGTTTTTTCAATACTCTTGCCCCTGTTCTTATCTCGATTTATAGGGCAATTGAGTTTGGATCTCCAGTTAAGTGTTACGTCAATTCTGCATTTGTTTTCGTTAGTTGAATTTCTCGTTGAGTACCTAGTGTTTCTCTAACCCTTCTTTTCATGGAAAAGTAAGGTCTCTCTTGTTATTATTTCTGAATGACATTTTATGGGGGAGAGTTCTTAATTGAACTTGTGTTTAATTGCCAAATCTTTGTGGGCAATGCGGCGGTGAAATATTGTAGGATTTTTCTTGTATCTTAATAAACTCCTTGATGAATGCATATAACTTCGGCTATATGATTGCATCTAAATAAGTTGATATGTTATTCTCTTTTGGTCACGAAGTATCTATTTAGAAATTTCATTAGGATCCCACTAGTTTTCGTACCTTTGCCGATTTTATTAACAAATAGGGGGAGAATTAATGTGTAGTTCATACTACAAACACATATGGTTTACGGATCATTATGTAAGGGGGAGTGGTTTTCATGTGAGATGAAAGTATTGACTAAGGGGAGTGATAGATATCACCATAGTATTGTTTTCAAAGTTGTGATACACTACACCATATTCAATGATTAGTAACTAAAATTCGTGAACCAACATGTAGCCGTTACGAATTCAGAATCGTGTGAAAATTTCGATTACGAAAATTTAGTAACGGTTCAAGTTCGATTCTGAAATAAATTACCTTAGTGACGGCCCATCCCATGTTACTATTAGAAACGATAGAAAAAAATCGTGTCTTTGGGTAACACCTAAGTTTACGCGTGCTGGGGGGCGTGTGTGAGAAATCTAACCCTAACTTATACTTATCTTCTTTTCTCATTCATTTTCATTCATCCACAAAGATCGCAGCCTCCATGAGGAAAACATGAACAATCTCTCAATCTCTCGGAAGGCTTGTTTATCGAAACCTTCGTCTCCGTCATTACTCTCGATCTTTCGCATCTCCGTCTCTCGCTCTCAATCTCTCTTGCTATTTATCGAAGAAGATTCATTAAAATCAACAAGAAAAAGAACTTTTCTGTTTGTCCCGGTATCTCTACCTCGATTCAAAGGTAAAGCATCCTTTGAGTTTTGTTTAAAATCAATACTTCTATTTAGCGATTTTAGAGCTAATTGCTTAGGTTTTGATCTTGTTTCGGACTAATGTTGTTTGTTTGAAGCGATGAAGAAAACCTAAAATCCAAAACCCGACACTAGTGGAGAATGAGGTATTAACAACCCTGTAATCGACCCCCGCTGACCGTTGATCCACCTTTGACCGACATAAGACCGTCTCGGGAATTAAAAACAAACACGGAGAAATTCCGGGATGTCTAGCACCGATCCGTGAATAATTACCATTTAGTCCTAAATCTACTACCGATCCCGCGACGGATGAAAACAGATTTACCTATGATAGATTTTATTATTGGGCGTATAAATATCTCTTTCTCTCTCTCCCATATCCAATCTCACTTTCTCTTTCTTCTTCGCTCTCGGTCTCCATCTCCAACCTAAGGAACTAGCCCATGGAAACAGATAAATTAGTAAATCTTAGATGCTATTTCAACAAAACTAATAAACCCTTCTATATATTCTTCTTCCGAAATCCCTCATCTCACTTTTCGAGTTGTACATCTCAAATCATTGGAACAGATTCAACCTTATTATTTCTCCATTCATCCCAAAATCGAAACTATAAATATCTTGTATTAAATTAGGTGTGATATGTGATTTGAATCTAAGGGTTTTCGTGATTAGGTATGAGACATGATTTGAAGCAAGGGTTTGTTCCAACTGGTCAAGTTTTTCGTGTTTTCTTCACTAAAAGAAAATCGAACTCTCGGATCTATAAATTAGCACCACGAGCGGTTAGATCACTTACCTCTTCATCTAAATGCTCATCTCTTTCGAATGGTGAGCTCTATTTTATTTTTTATTTTCCCTTCTATTTCAATTTTGGAGTTAGGGTATTTTCGATTGATTTTATTTTATGAATCTGAGAGGTACAGAAGGCAATAAAGGAGTGGAGGATTCTGATATTTTTGTTGATGTTGCTCATAAGGTTTTGAGGTGCTAATAGGAGTGGTTGGTGGAGTTGATAGTGGTACTGGTATGTGTACCCAATTTTTAGTTTCTCTCAGTATCTCTATCAAGGGTTTCTCTTTGTGCGGACTCTAAAATTCCGTCTTTGTGTGTTTGCAGCAACGGCAAGAGTATCTATAGAGGAAATCAGGGTGGAGGTACGATCTATGAAGGTAATGGTGTTAAATATTTATTTAATGATCTTTCCTTGTATATTGTCAAATGATTAATGTTTTAAGATTCTTGTTGATAAAATAGTTAGATCTCAAATGGATATTTTTGTTTGCAAGCTTTATAACAAATGGGTATTCTCTTTGTAGTTTTCAGGTTCTTGAATGAATGATCCGAAATTTTAGTTAGTTGGTGTGTTATGATGTTTGGGTATTTTTCATCCGATCGCGCATGAGTTTTATGATTAAATTTCAAAGATAAGTTACTATTTAGTTGCTTTGCAAATAAGAAAACCATTTCAAATATAACTATATCGCTTACTATTACACATGAATATGAGTTTGGAATCATGTTAATTACTTTTGTTGTTTGATTATAATTGTGCGGTTTGATGACTTGCGATTTTGGTAATTTTATAGAAGTTCTTGAATTGGTACCGTAAAGGAAAATGTCTCCTATCAAAACCCATCAAATGCGCCGATGTTGTGGACATAAATAGCAAATTGAGAAGATGGGAATTGTCTGCTGTTTCTTTCCACTATCAAGTATGTGTGATCTCTTTGTCCTTGCTTATTGTGACTTATAGTATAGTGTCTATTTCTGCTTGCCCAAAGCGTTCGTGGGTTTTGCTTATTGTTCTAAGCAAAACAGAGACCCCACTTTGCAATGGTTTAAAGGGAGGTGCTTCCCGTGGATTTATCTTGTGTACCCTTTGTTTATCTTGTGTATCCCATGGGATTTATCTTGGGTTTTGCTTTTGAGATCATGGGTGGTATTCTTGCTCCTTCAAACTTTGGAGATGATTGGAAACGTTGTGCTCGAGGGTATGTTATACTTGACAGATTACGGGGCCAATAACAAAGGAAAGTGAGTGTTCAACTTGATATATCCTTTATTTGGTTCGTAAGAAGTTACTCTTTATATCACTATATGTTGAAGACTTTTTCTTGAAATATCCATGCCCTATAAAATACTTTAGTGGAGTATTCATGCCTTGTATGTATAACATGGGTATTTACTGATTGTATTGCAAAATAATTGAATCAATATTCTTGTGGATTACGAGGGGTTACTTACTCGATGAGAACGAATTTGATGATACGAAAGTGGCATTCGTGAGGGATACCAAAGCCTAACAAAGAAGTTTGAGGTTTGTTTCGCCAGCGAACATATTGCATCTCCTAGTTCGCATTCTCACTTTAATTTTACCTTGTAAGTTGTCTTAATATGTCGATAGTATTATAAATCAAAAGATTTTATATGTTTTTAAATCATCTCCTAACTAATTTTTCTTCAATTGGAAATTGCAGGACGGGTCCTGGTTCAAGTTAAAGAATCCCTAGCATTTACTTTCTTATGGTAATCAAGAACTCACTGTAATAGCTTGAACCTTGGTTGCTTTTGTTTTTATCTTTTCTATTATTTTATTGGTAAGCTAATGAAGAGTTTTTTACTTGCATCTCGTTTAGATTTCTCGGTGTTGGACAAAATATCTATGGATTAGATGGCTAAGGTTAAGGGACCTTCAAATTTCATGAAGTGTCCACAATCAAGCTAGAGTTCATTGTAACCGCTCGGACCATATTTCGCTTCTAATATATTATTTGTAAGCCGAAGGTAATGATGAATGAATGATTGGCTTGCGAGTGTAGAGTCTTCCGCGCAGTGATAAAGGATAAGGTCGAGGTTAAGGGAGCCTCAATTCCAACAACAAAGCGATAGTCAAGATTTCTTTGTAACCTCTCGGACCATGCGTTGTTTATTCCTCCCATGTTTTGTTAGCTTTGCAAAAGGTCGATGTAGTCTAATTCATTTTAGACGAAGCATTTTTAATTAGTTCTCTTGTTAAAAGGTTTAGATTCTTTGATGGTTTGAATGCTCATGACATATTGACTAATGATGTGGTTGTGTATATCACTAGTGGAAAATAGCTGATTTAAGATAGTCAGATAGCGTCGTTCTAACGAGTTAAACGACACTATCGGACTGCTGCTGAAAGTGCCGTAGATTTAGTGTCTTTTTATGGAACGACACTATTTGGTTGACCTTTAATTACGATGCTTTCAGAGCGCCGCTATGCACGACACCTGGATTACGTCGTTGATTTGATTTATTTTAATATTAAAAAAAGTCGATCTCGATTGATCAACTCGTTATTATTCGACCGAACAAATAGTTCTGATTAAAATTCAAATTATATTAAAATGAAACTCAAATTGTACTGAAATTCAAATAACAATTCAAATGAAATTACTAAAATTCTCAAATTCAAGTGAAATTCAAATGACAATTAATAATAAAATACTAAAATTCAAATTCAAATTCCAAATAAAACATGAATCATCTAATACCAAATGACAGCTCCATTACATTGAATCATCGTGCTCATAAATTTAGTCCAAAATCATTAAAAAAAGATTCAACTCCCTATTATTAAGGTTCCTTAAAGAGAAGTGGATGCAACAAGTCCTAAAAATTTCAACTACAATATCAGTCATTAGGACCTTGGGCACCAAATTGCTTTGAGAGAAGATCATATAGAAGCACAACCCTTTCCACATTTCCTTATCCAAAGAAAGAACAACGATCTCACCATCAACCATGTCATCGGAACCCTCATGATACCATCGGGAAGAGAGTGACATCGATGATGGTATCGAACTACATTCGGAAGAAGAGTAAAAACTCAAGCCTTATATGCTAGGTTTACATGATTAGTGGATAATAATAATAATATACACCTGAGGTGGTCTAATAGACCGTCATCACTGCCATTACACGGAGGTGGTCTAATAGGCAAAGGAAAATGATAAGTATGATAAGTACAAAGAAGTCTGCATACAGGGGCAAATAGCAACAATTAGTAAAACTATATATTTAAAGTGAAGTGTATATTTTACTTAAGCATTTTCACCAAGTTCAGTTTCCAAACAAAATTTTACTAGAGTTTTTACCTTTCTAGTTAGCATCTCCTACAACACAATTGTGAAACCTGAAAATGTTTTCCTTGTGATCGTAAAGCTTTGCTCTATGACCTACATGTTGTGGTTGGCGACGTAACCTCGCTTATCCAAATTTTTAATGCCTATCTGCTAGGGTCTTAATCATAATTTGCACGTAAACCAACATGTAGGATATAGATGAATGTCTAAATGTTAGAAATTTGAAAACGCAATGTAGTAACATAAGTTCTTGTTTGGAAAGACTCGGAAGGTTATGAGTCTTATGACTACTGCATGAAACTAGAAGAGAACACTAAAAATGCTTACCTCATGTCATCCCAAGTTACGTTCCACTCTCTCAGCATCAATTTAGATTCATCTTGCACCCTTACAACTTAAAATTCAAGAGCTTTCTGATCCCACAATCCGAAGAGTAGTAAGAGTACTTTACACAAACTAAAACAAACAGGACAAGTGAAAATCGATGGATAAAAGGGTAGCGCCTTAACATAGCCAAGTGACATACTTATTCACACTATGCGGGCTTCACTTCATGGTGATCGAACATGTAGACATGTTAGCATAAAAGAGCATGTATGACTTGTATCGTAAAGTCAATTGGCTTGCATGATGTAAGCTATCGATTCCGTGTTTGAATACGATGGTATCAACACTTGCCTCTCGTTGTCCACTTGTCTTGTTGTCTCCGGGAAAATAGGAGGAGAACCTATTTATACAAGTCATTTGAGCCTTATTCACGTCTCTCGTGGGAAGTGGAGGAAGTGGAGTGATGGAGTTGTGGAGTTGTGTGTTACACGCCTGTCTTGCCCACTTCTCCCGTCATCTCTAACCGTCCATGACTTCCGACACGTTCTTGTGATGGCGTGTTTGCACGCCGCACGCCTTAAAACCGCCTGCACCAATACCCCAAAGATGTATCCCCGGTTATGACATGATTGATGTCTCGAGTGCGTGGATCGTGGGACCCACGTAAAGTAGCATGTAATGCTAGATTAAATAACTAAGTTATTTAGGAAGTCGATACTTGTGAAGTATCGTGTGTATTCTATACAGTCTTCGCATCATGATGTGGTAAAGTGACGGTGGTGATCACCATGACGCCTCACCGACTCAATTAACTCCTCGACCAAAGGTTGTATAACCAAGCCGGTGAAGTTGACTGGACGAGATGATCTTTGAGACACTCATCTCTGCGACCGTTGATGGAATTAGGGTTTTTGAAGAGGTGCGCAAGCATCACTCTTCAGCTTGGTCGAATCCAAGCATATGAGGTGTTTTGAAAACGACCGACCGGGCATGCGTGTAGAAGGCATGCCGGTGTACACGTCCGTGCCTCACTGTCCCATGAAGGTGCGATCTAGACCACTCAATTTGACCGGCAAAGAGGAGCGGTTAAGATCGATTTGCAACAGAAATCTGGTGCCGCAAAGCCGCGCATCATGCCAATTTTGGGCGCGACGTTCCAAGACGCGACCAAGTTTGGTCGGTCTTGGCCGATCACCCGGCATACATACGGTGGGCCAAGTTTGGCTTGTACTTCATCGTCCCATAGAAACGTGATCTAATCCACTCAATTTGTCCTAGAAACTTGAGCGGTCGAGACTCGGTTGTGGCTGGGAAGTGTGACCACGCCTAGCTTGGGCGCGCGAATCAAGGTGTACAGCCAAGTTTGGTCTTGGCCGATCGGGTGGGAGATAGGTGGGCCCAGCAAGGATCGTGTTGATACTTGCCGGACCTTCTTAGTCTATTCATGGACCCTTCATTTGTGCAGATAAATGGACGCTCGTGATCGCGACACAACCCTAATTAAGTTTTTGGCTGTGTGTCATACCCGGTTTAGGGCGCACGAATCAAGACGACCAACCATAGTTGGTCCCGACCGATCGATCGGTATGTGGTATGCCCACGGTGTTTGTGTTGACATGCTCCTCGTCCCTTTGAATCTACATTTACACCCTCCTCATCTATGCCTCGAAGATGGATGGTTGAGACTTGTTTTGCGATACATGTAATGTGCCGCAAAACCCTAATTTAGGATTTTTCGTCCATACTTGCTTTGTCTTGGACGGTTTGGAAAGCTATGCCACCCTTTTTGGGAGACCGACCATGCGGGCCCGCGTTGGGTCTGGTGGTGAATGTTCCAATACCGCTTGGGGTCATGGATTTAATCTAAGCCATCCAATCATGCTTTTGAAGTTGGATGGTCGTGATCGTTTCTCGAGACTCGATATGGTTAGTTCAAGTTCAAATATGCTCAATCTAAGCTAGTATAACACACCGAGAGTTGTAGCCCGTATGGGTATTTCGTACATGTTTTATTATTAATGCTTGGAGATTCGTGTTGCTCACGAGAACAACACTCGGTCGTCATGCCGCACCTAACGAGTGCAGAAATACAAGGTTGGTCATGCATTAATTAATAATGGTGTAAATTCACGTGGTATATGGGATTGTTGCTACATGCTCCAACCTGGATGAATTTTGTGTATTTAATCCACTGAGAATCGGGATTGTTGCCACATGCTCTATTCTAGGTGAATTAGTAAAGTGAAGAAGTATTCATCACTTATTAATGGCTTTATCTTTTGCAAGATATTAACGCATAATTTTGGCTTTTACAATTTCAACCCTTAAATGAAAATCCACCATCAACAGGGATCAACGTAAAATTATTAGCGTTTGAATATGGAATTATGAACCTTGGAATCGAAACCCTAATTTGATCAATTGATGAGTCGGCTGCATGGGATGATGGTTCGACCATGTAACGCCCAGATATTCAAGTGAGCAAAATACCAAAGTCTCTTGAAGACCAGTTGGTGAAAGGATGATTAAATACTGGTCTAATCATTTATTGAGATAATGCTCGTCTGAGCCTTAGGTGATAAAACCTAATTAATTATGAAAAGATGAGGGACCGACCAAGGGGTCATGAAACCGAACCAAGTTGGTCACGGGATCGAATGACGATTTTTTTATGAAAATCCCAAATTGTTTGAGAAAGTTCTTGACCTAATACGTACAATTGCGCAAATTAGGTCAAATTTTGAAAATGCGTGGGACCGGATTCTTGCAAGCCAAAGAGCAAGGTAATATGCTCACGTCACCAAAATTCTCGTGCCTCAGTCCTGAGAATTTTGATATATTCTGATGTGCGTTTGAGCAATCATTTGAGAAAATATGAAGAAATCAGGGATTTTGCTGAAACTGAGGAAACTTCATGAGATGAAGGAAAATAATTATAAAATGAAAGAATCATGAAGTGTGTGGCCGGCCAATGAGCCAGGTCCCATAGCACTTTTCCTAATTTTATTATATTTTTCATGATTTTAAGGAAATACCATGAAATCAAGGAGTTTGTTGAAATAAAGGAGTTTTCCTTGAAGTGAAGGAGTTTCCATGAGATGAAGGAAACAAATAATAATAATAATAATAAAATAAGGGCGTGTGGGACCGGCATGGGCATGGTCGGCGGCCAGGGCCCTGTCCCGTGAGCTTTCCCTAATTTTATGTATTATTTCATGATTTGAAGGAATTTTCATAATTTTAAGGAAATATCATGAAATCAAGGAATTTCATGGAATGAAGGAAACATAAAATAATAATAATAATAATAAAATAAGGGGCGGTGGGACCAGAAGCTGGGGCATGACCACCTGGCTGGGGCCCTCACACACGAGTTTTCCTAATTTTATATTATTTTCCATGACTTGAAGGAAATATCATGAAATTAAGGAGTTTTCATGAGATGAGGGGATAAAATAATAAAATAATGAGGAATCATGAGGTGTGGGACCGTACTGACTAGGGCATAGCCGTCCCATAGTGTAGACACGGTCCCATGACACCTTTCCCAATTTTATATTACTTCCTTGATGCGAAGGAAACACCATGAAACTGAGGAGTTTCCTTAAACCGAATGAATTTTGTTCGATGAGGAATTTTCATGAGATCAATGAAAATAATAAAAATATGATAAAATATAAAAAATGGGCGTGGGGACCGGCCACTAAGACGGCCGGGCGGCTTAGTGGGCCAAGTCCCTAGCGCCTTGATTAATATTTTATTATTTATTATTTTCTTCATATTTTGCATAGATTCATCGTTCCTTCTTATTTTGGAATGCTCGTTCGTGCATTCGGTGCTCGTTAGTGCATTATTCTGAGTACACTTGCACCATTTTAGCCTGGGCTTACTCGATAGTTGCTCGTATGCTCGTGTGTTTGAATATTTATTATTAACCCATGGAATTCTGCTGGGAAGAACCATGAATTGAAGTAATGAAATATTATGGAAAACATAGAATATTTTCTAGGGATTCAGTTAATGAATGTAATGATTTAGGAATAATTAATTAATGGCTCTATACTAGTACGATCGTCTAGGAGCATTAATTATTCATGAATTGAGTGATATGAGATTGTTGAAGCGTCATATTTCTTTTATATCACTACACCAAATTCCTCTAGTAGTAATAAAGAATTCGTAGCGGCTTATGAGCCACAAATGGTCGTTTCAAAAAATTAAATGTGCATTAGTCAGCTACTAATTTTTTTTTAAATTCGTTAGGCACCAAAAAGTTACGAATTTTTTTTAGTAATCACACGCTTGGTCACACATGGGTCGTAACACTTGGAATTGGTGTGTGTGGCATTCACATGCATGCTATCTACCCTTCCATCTACACCGTGTATGCCCAAACTAATATCTCTATCCTTCATTCTATTCTCGAGATGCATCTAAAACCCTAGATTTTATACCCACTCCACATTACTAGCTATCTCTTATCTCTTTCTCTCCGCTCTCATCGTCCCTCTTCCTCTCCCCCTTTCATTGTTCCTCTCTTACTCTCTCTCGATCTCTCGAAGAAACTCATTTCTCTTCTTCTTGTTGTTCTTCTTCTTTGCTTATTCATTTTTCTCTTCCCAACTTCTTTTTTTTTATTCTCAAAAGCATGAACTGGGAAATCGTTCATATCAATTAAGAATAAATTTGGAGAAGTAAATGTATCAGGAAGGTGTTACTGAGGGTGTGAATTTGATTTTGGTTAGGGTTCTTATTGATTGAAGAATGTCGAATCAGTAAGAAATAAAATTAGGGTTTCTGGAGTTTGTATTGAGTTTGTGCAAAATCGAAGGAGGTATTGGTGGATTAAATAACAGAATAAGGAGATGGTGGAGATGTATTAACTCGGGTTATAAAGGCTAGGGTGAATCAGAGAGAGGAAGTTAGGTTTTGGAAAATTATTTAAGATGTGGTCGGTGGCTAGCTAGGGTTTAAAGTGATGATGCAGAAGCTCAATTGAGGCAAAACAAGGAATCAAGATCAACTAATTCATTCTAGGAATTTGATTTAAGGTAAACTTTCTTTACCTAATACAAGTCTGTTATATTCTGTGAATTATGATTGTGTTTATCATCTGCTCATTTAAGCATTAATGTGAATCGTGATAGCTATAATTTAGATATTATGAACCATTAATTCCATGACTACTATAAAAAGGAGAGTTAGTGTTTGTGTTAATTTGTAGAAAAACAAAGAACTTGAATCACGAGAAATGAAGTTGTTAAACTAGGTTTCTATGGTGTTGAATTCAAGATTTCGAGATGATGGGTTTTCTTTCATTTCTCGTTAGAATTAGGAAATGGGTTTGTTGGTGGTTTGTGAGAGATGCAAAGGAAGATGATTACTGGTGCTAAGTGGTTCACCGCCCTCGAGAAACTAGAGGTGTTGTGGCATGACGAGGGTTACCGTGTGGGTCGATTGATTAAGGAGATTTTGATGCGTGAAGTTGGTAATGAAATGGTGGTGATCTGAGCAATTACAAAGAAGAAGGTTAGAGTTTTGTTGTTGATGGAGGAGATGTAATGGGTGTTGCTCAGAACATTAATTCCTTAAATTTAACTGGCATCGTTTTTTTTTTGGTGTTTACATTCTCAAGTTCATCCGCCGATTCGGGGATTTATTAATGTATATGTGCAACCATCTATGGTGTTTGACTTAGCAACTTTTCTGTTTCCATGACGTGGTGATGCTAGGCGAGTTCATGAAATTTCTTCATCCCGATCTTGGTGTTGGTATTACATCTTAGCCCCCAAGACCTTTTCATCATGTTGGAAAAGCTCGTTGAATCCTTAACTCTTACTATATCTTTTGTAGCTCATTTTTTCGTAGTATTTTTGCAGAGATTCTGAAAGATCTTATGGCATGATTGCCGTATTTATGTCTTTGGAGAATACAAATAACGAGTTTAAGAATGTTTATGTATGATG